>CM069141.1:14265973-14595973 GCA_035221665.1 Okamejei kenojei | reverse complement strand
TTTTTCACGAGTTAACAAGTTTTCCCGAGTACCTGCCGTTAGCGCACGAGTCATAATGCTCGTCGCGAGTTCCGACTTCCTCGCTACGTGATCACCACGAGTGAAAACTCGGGGTCACTCGTGGGCCAACTTCGCACAGTGAGACAGGGTTTTTACAGTGCCAGAGACCCGGGTTCGATCCTGACTGTGGGTGCTGTCTGTACGGAGTTTGCACGTTCTCCCTGTGACCGTATGGGTTCACATCTGAGCTATGTCCTAGGTGACGTGTGAGAAGGTCAGTAATAGACAATAGACAATAGACAATAGGTGCAGGAGTAGGCCATTCGGCCCTTCGAGCCAGCACCCACCATTCAATGTGATCATGGCTGATCATCCCCAATCAGTACCCCGTTCCTGCCTCCTCCCCATATTCCCTGACTCCGCTATTTTTAAGAGCCCTATCTAGCTCTCTCTTGAAAGTATCCAGAGAACCGGCCTCCACCGCCCTCTGAGGCAGAGGATTCCACACACTCAGATAACAGTAATAGATAGAATAGATAATAACAATAATAGAATAGAATTCCACAGACTCAGACACAGTAATAGATAAGCTGTAGATATTACTCACCTCACTTCCTCCGAAGGACGGTCATTTCCATTCAGCGCCTCGTAGCAACATTGTTGTCGTGCATTGGAATATAATAACGAAGAATATAATAATGTATTCTTCAGAATAAAGGGACACACCTTTAGAAAGGAGATGAGGAGGAATTTCTTTAGTCAGAGGTTGGTAAATAGGTGGAAACCAAGCCATTGGGTATTTTATAAGGGTAGATTGATAAGGGTAGATTCTTGTTTATTAAGTGTGTCAAAGCTTATGGGGAGATGGCAGGAGAATGGGTTGAGAGAGAAAGATAGATCAGTCATGTTTGAGTGGCAGAGTAGACTCATTGTGCCGAATGGCCTAATTCTTCTCCTGTGACTAATGAACATGATTTATAAAACATTAATCTGTGCCTCACACTTCTAGGGCACAATATACATACACTTCAGTGCATGACATTGCACCAGTTAGAAGAGCCCATTTGTTGCTAAGAGCTACTTCTTTCAATTGCTTGGGTATTGGATTTTAATGGTTAGTGCTTTCTGTTAATTCGGCTGCTTAAAATGCTGCGTTGTTTTGAAACTTCCAGGAAAATCTAATGCTTAGATTCCAGACACACATTTGTGACGTGGCAACGTGCTTCTGGACAGCTAAGCCTTGCTTTAAAAAAAGCCTTGAAACTAATCATGATGCTAGATAAAAATATGTCCTCTTCAAGATCACCGCTAATATTTTGCATTTGCAGCATTAAATCTGTTTCCTTCGGCACATCTCTTCGCGCAGCGATAGAGTTGCCGCCTTACAGCGCCAGAGAACCAGCTTCGATCCTGATTATGGGTGTCGTCTGCACTGAGTTTGTACGTTCTCTCCGTGACCTGCGTGGGTTTTCTCTGAGATTTCCGGTTTCCTCCCACACTTCCAAGAAATACAGTTTGTAGGTCAATTGGCTTGGTCTAAATGTAAATTGTCTCTAGTGTTTAGGATGGTGTTAGTGTGCGGGGATAGTGATCTGGACTCCCCCAACATCGGTAAAATGTTTCCTGGCTCTAGCGTGTCCAAAACCCTTAATAATCTTATATCAAGACATAATTAAAACCCTGATCTTGTTATCTTCCGGTTTGGCAGTCATTCTGATTGCACAAAAACAGTACATGATTGCGCTAATATTTTTCGCCCGCTTACTCACCGTTCTCCTGCGCTGCGATTGCCCCAACTTTCGTTCCGATCGGTAGAAGCTAGTAAGAGTTATCAAGGTTTAACAATGGGGTGGAAGATTGCAACCTTCACGTGGTCCGCCCTGTTTCGACAAGTGCAATCAACCCGGCATGCACAACCAAATAAGATCAAATAGAACAAGTTGTCGTACAACTTTAGGCTGTGCACGCCACACGCAAGAAGAAGGTTTAAAAATCTTTAAAACCGCGCATGCGCAGATCGATTGCTTCTCCTGCCATTCAGCGCCACGCGGATTGGTCCCTTCTACTGTCACTCCGCGGGACGGTCCGCCCCTTCCTGCACCATCATGTCTTTACAGCAGCTGCGGGGGGCTCTGGATGGCCGGCGGAGGTATCTATCTGGACACAATTATCAGAGGGAGGGACTGGAAACAGCCCAGCCCAGCCCTGCCCAGTCACGCGCGGAGTCGGAGATTGCACCGATGTCACCAAACGGAAAGTGGAGACTCTGATCCTGGCGGAGGAGAACGACCAGCGAAGTGATCAGCGAAGCGATCAGCGAAGCGATCAGCGAAGCGATCAGCGAAGCGGCCAGTGCCGGCTGTGAGTCCCCATCGCACCGACAACCCCTTACCCTTTGGTCCCCCTCGCTGGCTCCTGCCTCCTACCCTGTGATACCGCACTCTCCCCCATGGCTCTTCCCCATCTTTTCTCCGAGCTCTCTCCCTCCTGCCCCTACACCCTCCCCTCCCCCTCACAACCCTCCCTCCCACACACCCCTCCCTTCCACACACCCCTCACAACCCTCCCCCTGCCCACACACACCCCTCTCCCACACACCCCTCCCCCCCCCTGACACCCCTCCCCCTCACACCCCTCCCCCCCACAACCACCCCACCCCTACACCCCACTCCCTCCCACACACCCCTCCTCCCCACAACCCCTCCCCCCCACAATCCCTCCCCACCCACACACCCGCACAATACCCCCTCACAACACCACCACCCTCGCTCACACACCCCTCTCCCCATACAACCCCCATCCCCCACAACCTTCCTCCCCCCAACATCACCCCCCCCCCCACACACCCCTCCCCTGTCCACAACACCCCATAGCCCAAACACCCCTTCCCCCACAATCCCCCCACCCACATAAACCCCCGCCCACACACACGCCCCTCCCCTCCACAGCCCCCGCCCACACAACCCCTACCCCCCAAACCACCCCCTCACATCCTCCCTCCCCCCCCACACCCCGCCCACACACACACCCACACATCCTCCCCATCCCTCCTCCTCCCCACAAACACATCCCGCCCACATACACATCTCCCCTCCCACCCCCCCCCCCCCACTACACACCCCCTGTGGTGACTAGGACCCAATGGGTCCCACTTAGTCTAGTGTTTCAATAAGATGCCCTCTAATCCTTCTAAATTCCAGAGTATACAAGCCAGGCGCTCCATTCTTTCAGCATATGACAGTCCCACCATCCGGGAATTAACTTTGTGAACCTACGCTGCACTCCCCCCATAGCAAGAGTGTCCTTCTTCAAATTTGGACACCAAAACTGCACACAATACTCCAGGTGTGGTTTCACCAGGGCCCTGTACAACTGCAGAAGGATCTCTTTGCTCCTATACTCAACTCCTTTTATTATGAATGCCAACATGCCATTCACTTTCTTCAGAGCCTGCTGTTTCTGCATGCTTACTGTTATTGACTGAGGAACAAGGACCCCCAGATCCAGTTGTACTTCCCCTTTTACCAACTTGACACCAAGTTGGTCAATGCACATTCACCTAGACACAAGTAACTGCAGATGCTGGTTTACAAAATAAAAACACACCGAGTGCTGGAATAACTCAATGGGTCAGGCAGCCACTCAGGGAGGAATCCATTTTCTCCAGCAATGCTGCCTGACCCGTTGAGTTAATCCAGCACTCTGTACCCATTCACCTAGTCTGTAGGCTTCTTTCCAACCTCGTCACAACTCACACTGACACTCGGCATATACAAATCATGACCATAGATCACAAATAGCCAGGTGCCCAGTGGCAGCCTCCAGCAGTCCATGAGTTACAGCCTCCCATTCTGTTCACTCCTATACTTCGATTTCTACTGATCAATAATTTTTCAATCCAAGTCAGTATTTTCTGCATTGTACTGGTGGCACAGTGGTGCAGTGGTAGAGCTGCTGCCTTACAGCGCCAGAGACCTGGGTTCGATACTGACCTCGAGGTGCTGTCTGTAGGGAGTTTGTAGTTCTCCCTGTGATTGCGTGTTTTTTCTCTGGGTGCCCGGTTTCCTCCCACACTCCAAAGACACTCAGGTTTGTAGGTTAATTGGCGGCGGTAAAAACTATAATATTGTCCCTGGTGTGTGTGATAGTGTTAGTGTACAGGAATCGATGGTCAGTGCAGACTTGGGGGGCCAAAGGGCCTGCTTCTGCAGTGTATCTCTAAACTGAACTAAACTAAATTTCTTAAGAACTTTGAAACTTGGAGGATTCAGGATGGCGCTGGAAACATGGCAACTCTTGTCTCAGTATTATCTACATTTCTTCCACTTGTACTTAGATATGCTTGTGCTTATGAATAGTAAGATTAAATGAGAACTTACCAGTTTGAAGTTTGATCCTTATTTTATGAGGAGTTACGATGAGGAATTTCGTGAAGACCCGGCCAGCACGCATGCGCGACATTCTTCAAAGCAGCAGTGTGAAATCACAGATAGTGGAATTGACTGAAGATAGTAAGATAAGAGAACTAACATACCAGTTGACCTTATAATAGAGGGTTGGGAACGGAGGGCTCGAAATCCCTCATCGCAACTCCTCATAAAATGAGGATCAAACTTCAAACTGGTAAGTTCTCGTTTAATCTTACTATTTTACTTCGGAGTCACGTGAGTGACTTTGTGAAGATTTCAAAGCTCTGTGATTTCATGCCCTGGAAAATGTGTCCATGCTCACACACTGCCATAATAATCAATGGAGGAAATATGTTAATGAATTTCAGACTTGTACAGTGTTGAAAAACAAACAATGTATTATATAACGACAATAATAATAATAACCCCTAATTTTGGGGGAAATTATAATATAGAACTTAAAATAGTGTCTGTAAATATCTTAAGCGTGGCCACAGGTTTGTTATAACCGCTGGAAGTTGTTTCATTAGACCCGTGGGACTTCCATCATCCTCACTGCACGATGTAGCTGCAGCCCTGGTGGAATGACTGAAAATATCAGTGTCCACCCCTGCTGCACCACCCTGAGCCATCTTGATATGGTCTGCACGGTACTCTTTGATGAGGATGTTTGAACTTATCAATAGAGCCATTTCCATTCCCCTGAGACTATTGGTGACCTCCAGTTAATGTAGGAGGTGGTTCACTATGCCTAGGCATCTATCTACGGGATAAGCCAGGAACTCCAATTTGAGGCCAGATGACCCAGGCCTGTTTTGTTTAGGTAACTCATAAATGTGAAAGGTTACCTTATTTTGGGATGTTACATGGTGTCCAGTCTAGTCTGCGCCGTTATAAGTGTCATCAGCAAAACTATTTTATACGTGTTAGTGAGAGGGACGTGGCTGGTGCCCAATCTCTGAATAGGTCAGGACAATGCCAATATCCCAGGTCCGGGTATATTGAGGCCTGGGGAAATTTGTGTTAAAAATCCCCTCATGAGTTTTGACACCAGAGGGTGAGACACTCCTCCATGGTGTTCTAGCTCCAGTCCCAGGTATGAGGATAGGGCGCTTTTGCGCAATTGATGGCATTATAACTCAAGCCTTCATCGAAGTGTAGACTTACCAGGAACTCCAGCACAACCGTGATGGTGGCTGAGTTGTAAGTTGTGTCTGACCTGGTACAAAATACCTCCCATTTTGTGATGTGGGTGAGGTACTGTTTCCTGGTGGACTCTCTGCATGATGCCGCGATGATATTCATGGTTCGGTCCGACAGCCCAAATTCCAGGAGAGGTCTTTTCCAAATCTCGCACCCAATGGGTTCATTCGGTCATGGCACGGATGACTCTCCCTTGTCACAGGTGTACCAGCAAACTCGGGCGTTTGTAGATTGGAAACCATTGCTCTGACCATGTCGAGACCCACAGGGTACCATGGCTGAGTAGGCCAACCGGGTACTCCCAAAATACCTGATGCGGAGTCTTGTTGAATTTTCCGCAAGACCCGACTAATGAGGCAGAAAAGGGGGGAAAAAATGTATGGAAAAAACAATCCCCCCCCCCCCCCAGTGCAGCGAGATGCGTCCATCGCTACTGCCCCAGTGTCTGATTCTAATGCACCATACGTTGGTATCTGGTGATTAAGTCTTGATGCAAATCAATCGATAAGTGGCGTTCCATTCCGAGTTATAATGTCAGTAAATAACTGGTGGTCCAACATCTATTCGGTGTTATCATTGAATTTGCGTGACCTGGTGTCCGCCACTGTATTGAGCTTACCCGGAAGGTAAGTAGTTGATATCTAAATGTTTCTTTCTATGCACCAGTGCCAGATTGTATTGATCAATTCATCACAAGGTATAGACTTAATTCCACCCATATGATTAATGTATGTCACCACGGTGGTATTATCAATTTGTAGGCGAACATGCAGATGATGCATGTCTGAAAAGTAAGCCCGAAGTCCGTGAATGCTCCCAAGATCTCTCGATGATTGATACCCTGAACTAAGGTTAACTCATGTGTATTCCATTTACCACCACAACTGGAGGTGGTATTGGTTGCTCCCCAGCCGTAAGTGCTGGCGTCAGTTTGTATCGCAACCGAAGGGTTTGTGACTGTGATGGGATTTAGAGCAATGTCGAACATTGCTAATCCACCATCGTAATTTCCAATTTGCTTTGGCTAGTCTGTCAAAATGGTCAGCATGGTGTTTTGAGTGCTGTAGTTTTGGCCCTTTGTAGATTTTGGTAATGTAAGGGTCCAAATTGTGGTTGGGAAAAAGGCAGCCACGAGCTTCCCAATTACCCTGGCTATTTGCCGAATAAGTGGTTTACTGACGCAAACAAGGCTGTTATATGCCTCTATCAAGTCTGTTGCTTTGTCCTTTGGCAAGGTGACAGACAAATGAACAGTCAATTGTGAATCCCAAATCCATAGTCACCGAAAGGCATTTAACTTGGATTTGTCTGGATGGATAATAAACCCCAATTTTAGCCAGTTCCAAGGTTATCCCCACAATAAGATGTCATCTAGATATGCCATGACAATATGTTTTTTGTTTCCGAAGAAAAGCCAAAGTTGGTTTCAATATTTTTGGAAACAGTCTGGGGTTAATCCATTAGGCAGCGCTTTATACTGCCAGAGCTCCCATCCAGATAAATTTCAAATATCTGCGGTGATCTTTGTCTCTTGGTTCTGATCTGATCTTTGTCTCTTGGTAGTGAAGCACCCCTTGGAAACTATTTGTTTTAGCAGTAACAAAAAATTTCCATTTTTAAGTGGGTGTATTTGTGCACAAAGTATTCAGTTGTGTCAAATCAAATGATGCGGCATCCGTCATCTTTTTTGTTTTAGATGTTTGATACAAACTCAAGAGACTCATGTTTGGTTTCCTCTATTGCTCCTTTTGTATATAGTTTTAACAGTTCCGCATGACCTTCCACTCTCTTTTTTGTGAAAGCACAAACTTTTGGCTAGGTGCATGTTGAACCGGAAAGGAGGAGTTTGTCAACAAATTCAATTTTGTATTGCTGAATACTGTGCAGTATGAAAAATCAGAAGTTATTCCCTGTACAAGTGTAACCTTCCCCCAACCTGTGAAGAAGTTACACATGCTATGTTCCGAAGGCAACCAGACCCACCTACCTCCATGGTTACCGGTGGTGCTGTGTTGGTTTTCTCCTTCCTTGGTTCCTGGGAGGTGGAGGCGTTGTGTTGTGGGGTTGGCGCATCTTCCAGGAAAGCCATTCTGGGACATGGCCTGAAAAAGACCTTTGTGTAGGTAGTACGGCCTTCGAGCTTTCACCAGCTTTTCTTTTGGTGTGATAACGCAGCCTACTGGTGGATGCGTAGGGGTGCTGCCGCCAAATATGTGAGGACCTGGTAGCGGCTAATGTCTCTTTGTCGAGGTCTTTTAGCTGTTTGGGCAGGTTGTCCCCGAAACAGAGTAGGCGGCTGTGCACTGCTGGTTCTACACTACCCCGCGAACGTGGGGTTTAGTGTAGGTCGGATGGCATTCTTCCTGAAGTAGTTGATCTCAATTGACCATACAGGAGAGTGCCGGAGATTCCTGCTGCTCCCCAGACATATCTTCCGTCTACTAACCTGGCAAAGTTGGTAATATCCGAGGCCAGTAGTTTGAGGATTTACCGCTGGCACATTGAGGGAAATACAGATTCCTGGAGCTAGATGAGTTGTTGAGTAATTTACACTGGCTGCCTGTTGACAATGGTAGTCCCTTTTGTGAGGGCATCGCAACTTGGATGTCATCCCGAGTAGCTCCTCTTTTTGCAACCCTAGCATGTTGTATTCTTCTGCCAACACCCTCTCTTCAGAGTCAGCCCAGACCTGACTCCTTATGCTCCCCTGCGAAGAGGGTGAGCATTTGGCAGCCCTGTAAAGGGTACTGCTCTGGGTCTGCTAGGAGACCCACGGTGACCAGACTCCTGCTGGAGTGTGTCACGTTGGAGCTAGTGCTCCCCATCCGCTCCATGCGGGATTATCGAGCCCGGACCCTGCCGAGTCAATGGGTTTACACAAAAGGCTGGAGAAACTCAGCGGGTGCAGCAGCATCTAAGGAGCGAAGGAGATAGGCAACGTTTCGAGTCAATGGGCTTGCCCGACTTCTGGATCGTTGTGCTGTCAGTCCGACGTTCCTGCGGGCTGTAGTGGTTTTAAGTCGGGGCTGCCGCTCTGCCGTCGCTACCCGTGAACGGCATGTCTCCGAGCCCGGACCCTGCCGGGTCAACGGGCTTGCCCGACTTCCCGGTAGCGTTGCCGCCAGTCCGCGGTGTTCCTGCGGGCTGCGGCGTTGAGTCGGGGCTGCTGCTCTGCCGTCGCTACCCGCGAACGGCGAGTCTCCAAGCCCGAACCCTGCCGGGTCAACGGGCCTGCCCGACTTCCGGGTTTGTAGTGAAGTCTTTTGCCGCCGCTGACTGCCCGCAGTCCGCGGTCCACAGTCAATCTTTCGAGGCGGCCCCTTGGTGGGGTACTCTGTCCCACAGTCCCTGAAAGAAAAACCCGACCTCAGGTTAGTTGTTCCTCACCTGCGGGTCCGTTCCCGTGGAGGAGCAGCCCTCCTCCCTACCTGTCGCTTCGCATGCGTTCGACGATGTGTCGCGCATGCGTGCTGGCGGGGTCTTCACGAAGTCACTCACGTGACTCCGAAGTAAAATAGTAAGATTTTATTTAGGTGTATGGCAAAAAATAATTTCACTGTAGCTAGGTACATGTGGCAATAAAGTATTGCAGAATCTATGTGAGATGTAAATTTGAGACATTTTAGTTTTTAGTTTTATTTTTAGGTTTATTTTAAGATAAAGCACGGAAACAGGCCCTTCGGTCCATTGAGTCCGCACTGACCAGCAATCTCCGCACATTAACATACCCTACACACACTAAGGACAATTTGCAGTTATACCAAGCCAATTAACCTACAAACCTGTACATCTTTGCAGTGTGGGAGGAAACCGAAGATCTCGGAGAAAACCCACGTGGTCATGGTGAAAACGTATAAACTCTGTGTAGACAAGCACCCGTGGTCAGGATCGAGCCCGGGTCTCTAGCCCTGTACAGCAGTAGATCGACCACTACGCCACTGTGCCGCCCATAATTTGGGATTGTTACACCAGTCTAAACATGAGCAATATGAAGGATCTTTGAAGCGACAAGATTGCAGTAAAACAGAAACAATGATTTACAAAGGGCTGGCTATTGTAGGGTGGAAACAAAGCATTGCCAGCGGCTGCTTTGACTCACTTTCTGATTCTAGTCTTTTGGTTTCGGCTGCAAAATGGGGGATGAATGAGAATCACAGACACACCAGTCAGTCATTGCATTGCTGTGGTGACTGCGGGTCAAAATGCTTTGTTTAGGAAGGAACTGCAGATGCTGGTTTAAACTGAATATAGACCCAAAGTGCTGGAGTAACTCAACGGGTCAGGCAGCATCTCTGGATGAAAGGAATAAGTGATGTTTTGGGTCACGACCCTTCTTCAGACTGAGAGTCAGGGGAAAGGGAACCGAGAGAAATATATGGTGATATATAGAGATATAGAACAATATTGCATATCGCATTCGTTTGTTCTATATTTCTCCTTATCACCGTCTACATTCAGACCCTTCATTTCACCTTTCCACTGAATCAGTCTGAAGAAGGGTCTCGACCCAAAACATCATCTATTCCTTTTCTCCAGAAATGTTGCCTGACCCATTGAGGTACTCCAGCATTTTGTGTCAAAATGCTTTCTTGTTAACAAATTGCTTGGAGACATTCTAAGGTTGTAAATGCAATTTATTTTGTTACTTTCTTTCATCTCCGCTTTCTTTTAGGCGAACAGTGAAGAAACAAGTATTGGACTCAATTTGTATGCAATAATATTTATTCTATTGAGAAGGTGATGTGAAAGCAATCTCCATACGTGAAAAAAAAAAAATTCTTGATTATTTTATGTATACAAAATTCTTGCCTGAAATTATAAGAGCTTTGTGTACAGAAAACAAAGCTTAGTTTATGGCCAATTAAGTTCCACACAGCAATGAGGTAAATTACATCGGTTTTAGTTATGTTGTTTAATAGTAAGATTAAATGAGAACTTACCAGTTTGAAGTTTGATCTTTATTTTATGAGTTGCGATGAGGGATTTCGTGAAGACCCCGCCAGCACGCATGCGCGACCATATAACCATATAACAATTACAGCACGGAAACAGGCCCTCTCGGCCCTTCCAGTCCGTGCCGACCATTTGTTTTCCCCTAGTCCCATCTACCTGCACTTAGACCATACCCCTCCATTCCCTTCACGTCCATATACCTATCCACTTTACTCTTAAATGTTAAAATCGATCCTGCCTCCACCACTTCTGCTGGAAGCTCATTCCACACAGCCACCACCCTCTGAGTAAAGAAGTTCCCCCTCACGTTACCCCGAAACTTCTGTCCCTTAATTCTCATGTCATGCCCTCTTGTTTGAATCTTCCCTACCCTCAATGGGAAAAACATATCCACGTCAACTCTGTCTATCCATCATTTTAAAGACCTCAATCAAGTCCCCCCTTAACCTTCTGCGCTCCAAAGAATAAAGACCTAACTTGTTCAACCTTTCTCTGTAACATAGTTGCTGGAACCCTGGCAACATTCTAGTAAATCTCCTCTGTACTCTCTCTATTTTGTTGACATCCTTCCTATAACTAGGCAACCAAAATTGTACACCATACTCCAGAATTGGTCTTACCAATGCCTTGTACAATTTTAACATTACTTCCCTACTCCTATATTCAATGCTCTGATTTATAAAGGCCAGCACACCAAAGGCTTTCTTTACCACCCTATCTACATGCGATTCCACCTTCAGGGAACTATGCACAGTTATTCCTAGATCCCTCTGTTCCACAGCATTCCTCAATTCCCTACCATTTACCATGTACTTCCTATTTTGATTTGTCCTGCCAAGATGTAGCACTTCACACTTAACAACATTAAACTCCATCTGCCATCTTTCAGCCCACTTTTCCAAATGGCCCAAATCTCTCTGTAGACTTTGAAAATCTACTTCATTATCCACAACACCACCTATCTTAGTATCATCTGCACACTTACTTATCCAATTTTCCACCCCATCATCCAGATCATTGATGTACATGACAAAAACACACGACATTCTTCAAAGCAGCGGTGTGGAATCACAGATAACAACAATGACTGTAGATAGTAAGATTTAAGAGACTCTAATATACCAGTTGACCTTATGATAGAGGGTTGGGAGCGGAGGGCACGAAATCCCTCATCGCAACTCCTCATAAAATAAAGATCAAACTTCAAACTGGTAAGTTCTCATTTAATCTTACTATTTTACTTCGGAGTCACGTGAGTGACTTCATGAAGATTTCAAAGCTCTGTGATTCCATGCCCTGGACCACGTCCATGCTCACACACTGCTGTAATTACTGATGGAGGAAGTATGTTAACGTATTTCAGACTTGAACAAGCTGAAAAATAATAACATATTTGTTAATACAAACAATAAACCCCTGAACACGGGGGCAAACGTTTAGGGAACAGCACTTAAACTGACTCCGCAAACGTTGCGGGAGCGGCCACAGGTTTGTTATAAAAACGCTGAAATGTAGTTTCACTGGCCCAGCCCGCTATTGCGAGGACATGATCCATGGGTACCTCATTGGTCCTCGCCGCTGATGTGGATGCAGCCCTGGTAGAATGAGATTTAAAATGTTAGTGTCTTACCTGCTGCACCGAATTCCACCCTGAGCCACCTGGAGATAGTCTGCACCGTCACCCTATGATGTGGGTTTCATGGCTGATAAACAGACCCGTCTCCACATTCCCGATGGTGTGTGTGACATTAATATAATGTCGGATATAGGTGGCTATACAGAGTCTTACATCAACGAGATATGCTAGGAATTCCATTTTCAGTCCTGTAGTCCCAGGTCTGTTGTTTAAGCAACTCATCTATAAAGAAGTCACTTTATTGGGGGTCGAGACCATACTATCCAGTTTTAGTTTCTGTAGAGTCTAGACCCGTTGTGCTGTGGTCAGTGCCATTAACATCATCACTTTGAAGGTGAGTTAGTCCAGTGGTAAATCCGTCATAGGCGACCAGCTCCTGAGTAGGGTCAACACCACCCCTATATCCCAGGTAATATTATATCGTGGTCGGGGAGGGTTGGATTGAATATACCCCTCATAGTTTGGATACCAGCTGGTGAGATCCCACTCCAATGTTGAGATGGGATGACAGTGCACTCCTGGCACTGTTTATGGCACTGTAACTGAGGGCCTCATCATAATGAAGGCCCGCGAGGAATTCCAGCACATTGGAGATTGTAGCAGAGTTGTAGGTGGTCTTGGTCCAACTACTGAAGGCCTTTCATTTCCTTATGTGGGTGAGGTACTGTTTCCTTGTGGACTCTCTGCACGATGCGGTTATGATGTCCATGGTTTTTGATGACAGCCCGAATTCCAGTAGTGGCCTCTATATTGAGGACCACCATGTGCGATGGTTGTGTGGGCCAGTCGAGTATTATCAGCATACCTGTTGCAGAATCTAGTTGATTTTCCTGCAATACCCGACTAATGAGGCAGAATGGGGAAAAGCATAGAAACCCATTTCCCCCAACGTAGCGAGAGCGCGTCCATCGCCACTGCCCCAGGACCTGGTTCCCAAGAGACATATGTTGGTATCTGATGGTTCAGCATGAACGCAAAAAGGTCAATATCTGGTGTTACATATTTGGCTATAATTTAGCAATACTTGGGGGTTCAACATCGACTCGATGTTGTTATTAAGTACTCGTGACCTGGTGTTGAGCTTATCCGGAAGGTATGTGGCTGATATCCAAATATTTCTTTCAATACACCGGAGCCAAATTAAATTTGCCAATTCATCACAAGATATTGACGATACCACCCATATGGTTTAAATACGCCACCTCAGTGGTATTATTTATTTGAAGACGGACATGCGTATGATGCAGATTAGTGCAGTAAGCCCGCAGCCCATGACATGCTCCCAGCATTTCCAAATAATTTATACCTTGTGATTGAAGATGAGTAGACTCGTGCAAATCCCATCTGCCGCCACAACTTGAAGTGGTGTCGGTAGCTCCCCAGCCCTGTTAGCTTGCATCGGTTTGCAACACGACTTATGGGTTTGATATAATGATGGGATTAAAACAATCACAAACATTGCTAATCCACCATTGTATCTCAATTTTGCCTTGTTTGGCAGCTGCATAGGCCTGTCAAAATGTCCAGCATTCGCTTTAATGCTGAGATTTTGCTCTTTGCAAGTTTTGATAGTGTAACGGCCCAAATTGTGCAGCCGGAATATAGCTATAAGCTTCCCAATCACCTTAGCAGCAAGTCTAATAGTCGGTTTCCTGGCGCAAGCAAGGCTGTTACATGCCTCTATTATGTCTGTTGATTGTTCCCTGGGATAGTGACAATAAATACCCCATGCATCCCAGAATGTACGTAACCTCCCTCCTACTTGTGAGGTTATACATGCAGCACTCCCAAGAGAACCAGACCTCCTTACCTCCATGGTTACCGGTGGGCTTGATGCTCTGGGCTTTTGTGTTCGTTGTGTTGCTGGGATGTGGGGTTGGCGCATCTTCCACACTGGTCGCTGTGGGCCTTGTCCTAAAAAAGGCTTTTGTTGATTGGGTGCGACTGGTGGATAGGCTCTGATTGCCCTGTCGGGTTGAACCCGAAGCCTGTTAGATGTAGCGTAAGGATGCTGTCTGCGATACGCCGGTGGTCTGCTCGAGGATGGTGGTTTCTCAACCGAACAGCTGTCTCAGCGGCTCCATAGCGGAGGCTTTGCCCAAAACTGGGTTTTTTGGTTTGTGAGTAGGGCGGATGGAGCTTTCGCGAAAGCAGTTTATTTCTTAATGTGTATTGCACAGCAACGCTAGTGCATCCTGCTGCTCCTCCCTCATGTCCGTCCTGTCTATGGACCTGGCAAAGGCAGTACTGCCTGAGGTCAACAATTTCAGGATTTTCTGTATTTTTAATTCCTGAGCCCTGATCCCGTGACTGCCCCAGATGGGTATGTTGACGGTCGGGACATTGAGCGACACACAATTACCCGGAGCTTTGTACTTGTTTGTAGCCTCCGTGAGCACCTGTTCCTGCAGCTGGTGTATGGTTGAGTAATTGATGCTGGCCACTAGTTTGGGCTGAAGAGGTTGCCTGATCAAATTTTGACACTCCTTCCAGTAGTTCCTCTTCAGACATCTCTGGCAACATCGGTTCTTGCGCCAACCCCTCTTCAAAGTCAGCTAACGGCTGACTTCAGGAACTCCCTATTGATGAGGGAGAGATATTTGGTGGTTCTGCTGTGTGTCTCCTAGATCCTAGGGACACACGCTCTTGATGGAGAAGGTCCCGTTCGAGCAGCTGCTCGATCATTCGCTCCATACGAGCCATGCGACCGCCGCCGCATCTGCGCATGACAAGTCGACTTCCCCAGGTTCTCCAGAACTACTGGGGCTTCTGCCAACGGACCGCACCTCGTCGAGGTGATGACCGAAATACACTGCCACCGGCCTGCACTCTGGCATCCTGCCCCGGTGGTGAGCCGGTACCTCCCGCTCCTGCGGGGCTCCCCGACTTCCCAGCAGGTACGTCACCGGTCCGCGATCTGGCAGACTTCTCCGGTGGCATGTCGATGCCGGCCGCTGCAGTGGGGCTTCTCGACCTCGGTCCGCCCTCTGGAGACCTGTAACAGAGGGGAAACAGAACGTGCCGTTGAACGAGGCATGAGTTTACGCACCTGTTTTCCGCTGGCCGGGTGATGTTTGGGCGATAGCGGCAGGGCGGCAGGGTCTTGCCTACCCTGCTCCCACGCGGTGCTCCGACCAACGTGCAGCTCCCTGGCCTGCTGTGGTGTAGAGTCGGGCCCTGCCAACTGAACAGGGCTCCCCAACTTCCGTGTTCTTTTCCCGGCCTGCGGAGCGGGTGCTGACGATTTTGCGGGCAGCTCCAGGGATTGTGGCCGCTGACACCCGTCGAACGTCCCGTGGCCCTTGGAGGCATGCTTCAATGCCTTCTTTCTGGTCTTCCTGTCCATCGTTTCCTTAAGCAAACAAGTCTACTACAGAAGCTAAGTAACTCGACGTTAGTATAACTTACCTGAGGGCCTTTTTGAAGCTGCCGGTGGAGGAGCGCACTCCACCCCCCCCCCCCCCCCCCCCCCCCCCCCCCCCCCCCCCCCCCCCCCCCCCCCAGCACCCACGGTGACCAGACTCTCATGCTGGAATATATACTGCCACTAACGGAAGTCTCCCGCCTATGTAGTGAGTCGGGGCCCGGCTCTGTCTTCGCTACCTCTACCGGGTAGCGTTGCCGTCAGTCCGCGGTATTCCTGCGGCCTGCGGCATTGAGTCGGAGCTCCTGCTCTGCCTTCGCTACCCGCGAATGGCAGTCTCCGAGCCCGGGTCAGGCTTGCCTGACTTCCGGGTAGCGTTGCCATCAGCCCGCGGCGATCCTGCGGGCTGCGGTGTTGAGTCAGTCTGCCGCTCTGCCGTCGCTACGAACGGCGAGTCTGATAAGCCCGGATCCTGCTGGGTCAACTGGCTTCACCTGACTCCGGTCTGTTGCTCCCGCCGCTGACTGCCCGCTTCGCGGTCCGCAGTCAGTCTCGAAGCGGCCCGTGGAGTACTCTGTTACACAGAGTCCCTGGTGAAGAAAAACTGACCGCAGGTTAGTTTACCTTACTGCAGGTCCGTTGCAGTAGAGGAGCGACACTCCTCCCTGCCTGTCGCTTTGCATGCGGTCGACGATATGTAGAGCATGCGTGCAGGCGGGGTCTTCACGAAGTCACTTACGTGACTCCAAAGTAAAATGACAAATATTGTGTGGGAGTTCTTTTGCTCTTCCTTGGTTAGTGAAATGGGACCTGTTGTGAATCTCCAAGGGGACATTGCATAAAAATACATTTTCTAACCTTCTGTACAAATAATTTTGCTTCTTAAGGAGACTGAAGATTTTTTCCCTGAGATGCACTATTAACCGTTTCAAATTATTGTCTAGTTCATGATTCTGTGAAGCTTGTCACTAAAAGTCAATATCAAAGTCAGTCAAAGTCAAAGTCAAAAGAGTTTATTGTCATGTGTCCCTGACAGGACAATGAAATTCTTTCTTTGCATAGCACAACAGAACATAATAGGCATTGACTACAATTATATACGTAAATACACACATAAATTAATAAATTAATAAAGTGCAAATAACAGATGGAGGGGTATTAATGTTCAGAGTTTTGTCCGAGCCAGGTTTAATAGCCTGATGGCTGGGGGGAAGTAGCTATTCCTGAACCGGGTCGTTGCAGTTCTCAGGCTCCAGTACCTTCTACCCGAAGGTAGCAGGGAGATGAGTGTGTGGCCAGGGTGGTGTGGGTCCTTGATGATGCTGCCAGCCTTTTTGAGGCAGCGACTGTGGTAGATCCCCTTGATGGAAGGAAGGTCAGAGCCGATGATGGACTGGGCAGTGTTTACTACTTTTTGTAGTCTTTTCCTCTCCAGGGCACTCAAGTTGCCGAACCAAGCCACGATGCAACCTCTCTGCTGTGCACCTGTAGAAGTTAGAGAGAGTCCTCCTTGACAGACCGACTCTCCGTAATCTTCTCAGGAAGTAGAGGCACTGATGAGCTTTCTTAATAATTGCATCTGTGTTCTCGGACCAGGAAAGATATTCACAGATATGCACGCCCAGGAATTTGAAGCTCTTGACCCTTTCAACCTTCGATCCGTTGATATAAACAGGGCTGTGGGTCCCCATCCTACTCCTTCCAAAGTCCACAATCAGTTCCTTGGTTTTGCTGGTGTTGAGGGCCAGGTTATTGTGCTGGCACCATATGGACAGTCGCTCAATCTCTCTTCTGTACTCCGACTCATCCCCATCAGTGATACATCCCACAACAGTGGTGTCGCCAGCGAACTTGATGATGGAGTTCGCACTATGACCGGCTACGCAGTCATGAGTATAGAGTGAGTACAGCAGGGGGCTGAGCACGCAGCCTTGAGGTGCTCCCATGCTGATTGTTATCGAGTCTAATCTAGTGTTGTTATCGAGTGCTAGTAATCTAATATTGTTATCGAGTGCTGGTGATTATCCTAATCACTAGCACTATCCTAATCAGTAGGGACAATTTACAATTTTGCAGACCTGTACATTTTGGGAGTGTGGGAGGTAACCAGCGCACCAGGAGAAAACCCATGTGGTCACAGGGAGAACGTACAAACTCCATACAGACAGCACCAGAAGGCAGGATCGAACCCGGGTCTCTGGCACTGTGAGGCAGCAACTCAACTGCGGTGCCACTGTGCCCCTCAATAATTCTGAAGTCAAAATCTCTTTGCCCGTGTATGGTGTCTACAGGTCCTCTTGGTACTCAGGGTGGATGTATTATAACCATGGACTGAATAGTTGCTGCATAATTTCCTCCAGATTGTTTGCTTGTCCTCCAGAAATAAAAGGCCTCAACTTTTTAGGTACTGTGGCTTGCAAAAGTTTTCATACCCCTTGAAATTTTCCACATTTTGTCACGTTAAAACCACAAACGTAAATGTATTTTATTGGGATTTTATGTGATAGACCAACACAAAGTGGTGCATAATTGTGAAGTGGAAGGAAAATGATACAGGGTTTCCAAATTTTATTACAAATAAAAAACAGAAAAGTGTGGCGTGCAAAAGTATTCAGCCCCCCTGAGTCAATACTTTGTAGAGCCATCTTTCACTGCAATTACAGCTGCAAGTCTTTTGGGGTATGTCTCTGCCAGCTTTGCACATCTAGAGACTGAAATTTTTGCCCATTCTTCTTTGCAAAATAGCTCAAGCTCAGTCAGATTGGATGGAGAGCATCTGTGAACAGCAATTTTCAAGTCTTGCCAGAGATTCTCAATTGGATTTAGGTCTGGAATTTGACTGGGCCATTCTAACACATGAATATGCTTTGATCTAAACCATTCCATTGTAGCTCTGGCTGTATGTTTAGGGCCGTTGTCCTGCTGGAAGGTGAACCTCCGCCCCAGTCTCAAGTCCTTTGCAGACTCTAACAGTTTTTCTTCCAAGATTGCCCTGTATTTGGCTCCATCCATCTTTCCATCAACTCTGACCAGGTTCCCTGTCCCTGCTGAAGAAAAGCATCCCCACAGCATGATGCTGCCACCACCATGTTTCACAGTGGGGATGGTGTGTTCAGGGTGATGTGCAGTGTTAGTTTTCCACCACACATAGCGTTTTGCATTTAGGCCAAAAACTTCAATTTTGGTCTCATCAGACCAGAGCACCTTCCTCCGCATGTTTGTGGTATCCCACACATGGCTTGTGGCAAACTGCAGACTTCTTATGGCTTTGTTTCAACAATGGCTTTCTTCTTGCCACTCTTCCATAAAGGCCCGATTTGTGGTGTGCACGACTAATAGTTTTTTTGTGGGCAGATTCTCCCACCTGAGCTGTGGATCTCTGCAGCTCCTCCAGAGTTACCATGGGCCTCTTGGCTGCTTCTCTGATCAATGCTCTCCTTGTCCGGCCTGTCAGTTTAGGTGGACGGCCATGTCTTGGGCGGTTTGCAGTTGTGCCATACTCTTTCCATTTTCGGATGATGGATTGAACAGTGCTCCGTGAGATGTTCAAAGCTTGGGATATTTTTTTATAATCTAACCCTGCTTTAAACTTCTCCACAACTTTTTCCCTGACCTGTCTGGTGTGTTCCTTGGGCTTCATGATGCTGTTTGTTCACTAATGTTCTCTAACAAACCTCTGAGGACTTCACAGAACAGCTGTATTTATACTGAGATTAGATTACACACAAGTGGATTCTATTTACTAATTAGGTGACTTCTGAAGGCAATTGGTTGCACTGGATTTTATATAGGGGTATCAGATTGAAGGGGGCTGAATACTTTTGCATGCCACACTTTTCAGTTTTTTATTTGTAAAACAATTTGAAAACCATGTATCATTTTCCTTCCACTTCACAATTATGCGCCACTTTGTGTTGGTCTATCACATAAAATCGCAATAAAATACATTTACGTTTGTGGTTGTAACGTGACAAAATGTGGAAAAGTTCAAGAGGTATGAAAACTTTTGCAAGCCACTGTATAAATGTACTGCACCCCCACTTTTTGATTTTGGGTAAGCACAATGGAGCAATGGGTAGAGCTGCAAACTCACAGCTCCAGACACCCGGATTCAATCTGGACCTTGGATGCTGTCCCTGTGGAGTTTGTGCGTTCCCCCTGTGAATGGGTGGGTTTCCTCCAGGTGCTCCGGTTCCCTCCCGCATCCCAAAGATGCATGGGTTGGTGGGTTCATTGGCTGCTGTAAATTGCGCTGAGTGAGTGGTAGAATCAGGGTAAAAATTGACGGGAATGTGGAGAGAATAAAATGGGATTAAGATAAAATTACTGTAAAACGGTGGTTGATGATCAGCATGGACTTGGTGGGCCGAAGGGCCTGTTCCCATGTTTTATCTCTCTGTGAATCTATACCACATTTTATAGCTTACCGTGTAGATCTCTTATCATTATTTATATTTTCTGTTTCTGACATTTACTAAATTATTTTACCGTGGTACCAACTTGTTTTCACCTCCATGAACTTCAACTGTTGCAAGCTGACGCCAAGAGGGATGTTCTCAAATTCCCTCACGCAATCCTTATAAATGACATCCGTAAATATATCCCTATCCGTTCTTCCGTGACCTTGTTGAAACTAACATCATGTTTATCTAGCATGGCAAATGACCCCAAAAATCCAAGCTGGTTATCTCTTATTCTTCTATCATAACTCTGGATCAGAGAATTTGGTGTAAAAAAAATGTCAACAAATGTTAGTCCATACGAATACAAGAAACAGAAACAAGCTTAGGTTATTCTACACCTCACATCTGCTCAGTGGTTCAATTAGATCAAAGGGTGGCACGGTGGTGCAGCGGCAGAGTTGCTGCCTTACCCGGGCTCGATCCTGACTCCGTGTGCTGTCTGAACGGAGTTTGTACGTTCTCCATGCGACCTCGTCGGTTTTCCCCGGGCGCTCTGGTTTCCTCGCACATTCCAAAGACGTGCATGTTTGTAGGTTAATTGGGGTCTGAAAAATTTGTCCCTAACGTGTAAGATAGAGCTAGTGTGAACGGGTGATTGGTGGGTTGGCATGGACTCTGTGGGCTGAAGGGCCTGTTGCCACATTGTATCTCGAAACTAAACTAAACTAAACCTAAACTATACTAAAACTAAACTAAACTAAACCAAACCAAACCAAACCAAACTTAACTAAACTCTTGAATTACTGTTCTTTTAGTTTGGCTCCTGCCACCTAGTAATTAAACAGTGATGCAGCGGTAGACCCAGTTTCGATCCTGACCACGGGTGCTGTTTGGATGGGTATGTCCGTTCTCCCCGTGACCTGTGTTGGTTTTCTCTGGGTTCTCCCGTTTCCTGCCACACTCAAAAGACGTACAGGTTTGTAGGTTAAATGGCATGGTAAAATTGTAAATTGTCTGCAGTGTGTGTAGGCTACTGTTAATGTGTAGGGATCGCTGGTTGGTGCGGACTCGGTGGGCCGAACGGCCTGTTTACATGCTATATCTTTAAACTAAACTAAAGTAAACAATACTAAACTAAACTAAACTCCTGAGTCGGTGTTCTTTTTGTTTAGGTTCTACAACCTGGTAACTCAAACAAAAAAAAAATGCTATCTAGTAATTTCCATGATTGCTGCAAGACGTCAGGATAGGGCCTGTCCCACTCAAGCGGCATTTGCGCGTCATGCAGTTGGCGCGTGAAGATTTTGACAAACCCAAAATCCAGGGGCGGTGCGCGCTACCGCGCATCACTGCCTATGCCACCACGTCTCACCACGCGCCATGCACACGTAATGCACGCCATGCGCGCATCGTGCGTCGTGACGCATAAATGATGTCGCGTAAATGACGTGCAAATAATGCCCATGTGGGACAGGCCCTTAATACTGTTGTTCATAGACCGGATGCATTAGGAGGCAGAGATTTTAACTAAATTCTCTGCAGCTAAAGCTGACCTGTACAACCATACTTTTTGTCTGAAGTCCTAAAAGGCACAATGCCTCTTGCTGGTTGTGTGCGGGCCGCAGTTCTATACTTGAACCTAACATTGTCCTACATTTTCCTGTGACGAGCCAGGAATGACTGCTATTGTTGTTCAGCTGTTCTGTGGGAGCAATAACCTGCCACTTCTCACGAAAGATTTACTTCCCGTCTGTACATAAAACCTATGCCAGAGGATGGAAGATGCAAATGGTAGAAACTTGTGTCAGCAGAATTTGAGAAATAAGATCACTTAAACAGCTGCGAGACACATATGCCCCCAAAATCTTTTCAACTTAAAAATAAGTTGAAAAGATGTTTGCAACATATTTTAATGGAACAGTTGGAATCTTTGTAATTGGCCTTTCATTTTACAATCTTATGGGTTAATTTTTAAATAATACTTTTAATTCTTTTCACACTTACTTTGCTGTTGACCTTGTTTAGTTTTTGTTTTAGTTCATAAGCCGTGGATTGCTGCAAGAAATGTGCACCAGAGATTAACAATTATTTTCCAGGGGTGATGTAAAAGGCATTTGCACTTTGAAGGCCAAAACACGGGGAACAAATGAGTCAAGCATCAAGGTTTGATGAAAATAAACTTCTCTCCAGCTGAGAGAGTCTACGAGCAAAGGCTTGGTGTAATGAGATGGTTTGTTTTTGATATTCGTAGACTGAGCCAGCATACCACCTTGAGACAGTGGTGGTATGCTGCCTTCTTCATAAGATCATAAGTTTCAGGAGTAGAATTAGGCCATTCGGCCCATCAAGTCTACTCTGCCATTCAGTCGTGGCTGATCCTAACCCCATTCTCCTGTTTCCCTCCCATAACCCATGACATCCGTACTGATCAAGAATCTGTCAATCTCTGCTTTAAAAATATTCATTGACTTGGCCTCCACAGCCGTCTGTGGCAATGAATTCCACAGATTCACCACCCTCTGACTAAATAAATTTCTTCTCATCTTCTTTCTAAAGGTACGGCCTTTTATTCTGAGGCTGTGGCCTCTGGTCCTGGACTCTCCCACGAGTGGAAACATCCTCTCCACATCCATCCTATCCAGGCCTTTCACTATTCGTTAAGTTTCATCCTCATCCTTCTAATCTCCGGTGAGTATAGGCCCAGTGCCTTTAAATGCTCTCCATATGTTAACCATGGCATTCCCTGAGATGTGGTTATATCCACAATGATAAGAGAGTTCCAGATTTTGATCCAGCAGCAGGTGAAGGAATGGCGATAAATTGCAGTCAGAATGGTGTGTGGCTTGGAGTGCAACTTCCAGATGGTAGTTTTTAGTTTTAGATTTAGAGACACAGCATAGAAACAGTTTAGTTTTAGAGATACAGCGTAGAGTCCATGCCGACCAGCGATCACTCCAACACTACTTCTATTCTAGAGACAATAGGCAGAAGCCAATTAACCTACAAACCTGTGCGTCTTTGGAGTGTGGGAGGAAACCAGAGCACCCGGACAAAACCCTCGCGATCACGGGGAGAACGTACAAACTCCACACAGACAGCACCCGTGGTCAGGATGAAACCAGGGTCTCTGGCGCTGTAAGGCAGCAACTCTACCGCTGTGCCACACTGCCGGCCTCATTTAACATTAGCAGAATCTGCAAAAAGGATGACCAAATATTACTCTACCACACAGCATATGCGTTTAGACGATTCTATGAACAGATAATTCTGAAGTCAATGCCAATGATCGTAAGTTCTAGGAGTAGAATTAGGTGATTATTGCTAGCACTGAAAGCATTTATTGACCTTGCCAGCATGGTCCAAGTCAGTGGAGGTATGTCCAAACATCATTAGGTACCAAGTAGAAACAAGGAACTACAAACGCTGGTTTACACAAAAAAACACATAGTGCGGGAGTAACTCAGCATCCCTGGATAACATGGGTAGGTGACGTTTCGGGTCACTTCCTGCCATGCCTTGTGCTGAAGGAAGGAACTGCAGAAGCTGTTTTATACCGGATAGACACAAAGTGCTGGAGTAACTCGGCGGGTCAGCCAACATCTCTGCAGGAAATGAATAGGTGAAGTTTCAGGTCGGAACAACCTTCTTCAGAATCTGCTTCTCCTTTCTCCCAGCTTGCTTTCCTCTCTGCCCCCCCCCCCCCCCCCCCCCCCCCCACCTCCTTGCCTCTCCACAATCAGTCTGTGGAATTGTCCCGACAGAAATGTCACCTATCTATGTTCTTCAGAGATGCTGCCTGACCCTGGGGCTATCAATTATCTATCAAGTATCTATCAATCAGTGGTCATATCGAACATTGGAATGCCCCACCACACCTTCATGCTCAGCAGTCTGTTAAACCCCACATCCCACAGCCTGCACACACTGCAACATGTTGTTAACCACAATAGCAGTACAGCCCAAACATGTGAGAGCTCGCAATGATGCACATGGCTTTGCTCAGCTGGAGTAGCAGGAGTCAGCTGCAGGGAGCCAATGTTACCTGTTTGTCTTTACATTGGAAGAGACAATGCTGGGTGCCATTGGGATTTATATTCACCAGAGCAGAACAGAACTGTAGATTACAACAAATAACCTTGTATCCATTCCTTCTCATATTCCAGTTCCTCCTCAATTTACACTCTCTTATCCACCTTCATTGGGTGTCGGGTCATGGGAAGAAGGCAGGAAAATGGGATTAGGAGGCAGAGATCAGCCATGATTGAATGGCAGAGTTGGGCCGATTGGCCTAATTCTACTATAATTTGTGGATTTGTGAACTAACCCTTGCGTTCCCTCTCTCCGTCCCACCATCATCCTAGTTCTCATATTCATTTCACTGTCCTCCTGATTAATTTTACCGTTTGTATGCCTCGTTGTCACTTTCCCCTTATCTCCGTCGTCTCCGCGCATTCCATTCTCCAGGCCCCCATCCTCTCATCTTCACCATGGACGTCCAGTCACTCTACACCTCCATCCCCCACCAGGACGGTCTCAAAGCCCTCCGGTTCTTCCTCGACCAGAGGAGCAACCCATACCCGTCCACTGACACCCTCCTCCACCTAGTGGGGTTGGTCCTTACCCTCAATAACTTCTCTTTTGACTCCTCCCATTTCCTCCAAACACAAGGCGTAGCTATGGGCACACGCATGGGCCCCAGCTACGTTTGCCTCTTTGTCGGGTACGTCGAACAATCCTTGTTCTCGGCGTACCAGGACCCCATCCCCGACCTCTACCTCCGTTACATTGACGACTGCTTTGGTGTCACCTCCTGCACCCACACACAACTGACTGACTTCATCCGTTTCACCACCAACTTCCATCCGGCACTCAAATACATTTGGACCATTTTCGACACTTCCCTACCACTCCTAGACCTCACCATCTCCATTGCAGGTGGTACACTCCTGACCGACATCCACTACAAACCCACTGACTCCCATGGCTACCTGGACTACTCTTCCTCCCATCCTGCTTCCTGTAAGGACTGCATCCCTTATTCCTAATCCCTCCGTCTATGCCGCATCTGCTCCCAGGATGAGGTGTTCCACACCAGGTCATCACAAATGTCCTCATTCTTCAGAGAACGGGGATTCCCCACCCCCATTATAGACTCGCACCTGGGTCTCCTCCATACCCCGCAACACTGCCCTCTCTCCCCATTCCCGCACTCACAACAAGGGCAGAGTCCCCCTGATCCTAACCTTTCACCCCACCAGCCGGCACATACAACACATAGTCCTCCGGCAGTTTCACCACCTCCAATGTGACCCCACCACTCGCCACATCTTCCCATCTCCCCCCATCCCCATCTGCCTTCCGCAAAAACCGCTCCCTCCGTAACTCCCTTGTCAATTCTTCCCTTCCCTCCCGCTCCACCCCTTCCCCGGGCACTTTCCCCTGCAACCGCAAGAGATGCTACACTTGTCCCTTCACCTCCCCCCTCCACTCCTTTCAGGGACCCAAGCAGTCCTTCGAGGTCCGACAGAGGTTCACCTGCACCTCCTCCAACCTCATCTACTGCATCCGCTGCTCTAGATGCCAGCTGATCTATATCGGCGAGACCAAGCAGAGGCTTGGCGATCGTTTCACCGAACACCTCAGCTGGGTCCGCAATAACCAACCCGACCTCCCGGTGGCTCAGCACTTCAACTACCCCTCCCATTCCGTATCCGACCTCTCCGTCCTGAGCAACACCGCAAATTGGAGGAACAGCACCTCATATTCCGCTTGGGGAGTCTGCATCCTCTTGGCTTGAACATTGAATTTTCTCAATTCTGTTAACCCTTGCTGTCTCCTCCCCTTCCCACCTCTCCCTCAACCCTCGGGCTCCTCCTCCTCCTTTTTCCTTTCTTCTCCCCGCCCCTCCCCCCCCCCCACCTCCCATCAGTCTGAAGAAGGGTTTCGGCCCGAAACGTTGCCTATCTCCTTCGCTCCTTAGATGATGCTGCACCCGCTGAGTTTCTCCAGCCTTTTGTGTACCTTCCCCTTATCCATCACTGGACATTTCCTTGATCATCGTCTGTTTTGATCTTTTCACACCTTACATGTTGTTTATATCCATCCATATCTCGTTTCCCTCTCCCCTGACTCAGTCTGAAGAAACGTCACCCATTCCTTCTCTCCTCAGATGCTGCCTGTCACGCTGAGTTACTCCAGAATTATGTGTCTATCTTCACACTCTTCTGATTTACAAGCTTGCAGCACTTCATTAACCTCTTTTTAATAACATCACAATCTTGCCCATAATCATTTTTTTTAACCGCAGATAAACAAAGAATGCAACGATCAGGTAATGAGGGGAAATACTGGTGGTGAAGGCACGCCTTTAAGCAACTTCACAATCAAACCACCAGCTCAAACACTGGCCCCATAATCTGATAACAAAAAGGACAGTTGGTCTACGGCGTGCACAGTCCAAAGTTGTAAGACAACTTGTTCTCTTTGATCTTTTGTTTGTGCACGCCAGGTTGATTGCATTCGTTGAAACAGGGTGGGCCACGTGAAGGTTGCAATCTTCCATCCCTGCTACATCACCAAGGCTCTATTACACGGCACTCAATGAGTTATTCTCTCAGTTATGCAACACAAGTCTCGATGGGTAAGCACAGCGAAGGGGGAGACACAAGAAACATGCACAGTGGTGCTGCGGTAGAGTTGTTGCCTCACAGCGCCAGAGACCCAGGTTCAATCCTGACTACGGGTGCTGTCTGTACGGAGTTGTACGTTCTTCCCCGTGAACCATGTGGGTTTTCTCTATGTGCTTTGGTTTCCTCCCACATTCCACAGACATGCAGGTTTATAGATTAATTGCCTTCTGTAAATTGTCCCTAGTATGTAGGATAGAACTAGTGTACGGGATGATCTCTTGGACCCACAATACCTCTACACTGGTCAAGAAGGCTCATCAGCGTCTCTTCTTCCTGAGGAGACTAAAGAAGGTCCATCTGTCTCCTCAGATTCTGGTGAACTTCTACCGCTGCACCATCGAGAGCATCCTTACCAACTGTATCACAGTATGGTATGGCAACTGCTCTGTCTCCGACCGGAAAGCATTGCAGAGGGTGGTGAAAACTGCCCAACGCATCACCGGTTCCTCACTCCCCTCCAGTGAGTCTGTCTATAGCAAGCGATGTCTGCGAAGGGCGCGCAGCATCGTCAAGGACTGGTCTCACCCCAGCCACAGACTGTTTACCCTCCTCCCATCTGGGAGGCGCTACCGGTCCCTCTGTTGTCGGACCAGCAGGCTCAGGAACAGCTTCTTCCCTGCGGCTGTTACAATACTTAACTCTGCACCTCGGTGATTGCCAATCAACCCCCCCCCACCCCGGACACTCCTTCCCCCAGTATAATTGCACTACTGATACTGTTTGTACATATATATATTTTTTACCATTCATTATTCTACGTCTGCTCTTCTGGGGAGATGCTAACTGCATTTCGTTGTCTCTGTACTGTACACTGCACAATGGCAATTAAAGATCGAATTGATTGAACTGGTCGGCGCAGATTCAGTGGGCCGAAGGGCCTGTTTCCACACTGTACCTTTAAACCTAAAACTATAAACAAGGAACTGCAGTTGCGGGCTTACGCAAAAGCTCACAGAGTACTGGAATAACTCAGCGGGTCAGACAGCATCACAGGACGTCACCTATCCATCTTCTCCTGGGATGCTGCCTGACCCGCTGAGTTACTCCAGCACTTTGTGTCTTTTGTTTTCTCTGTAGTGCTGGGGTTTGTTTATTTGCCTTGTCTTGTTGATGGGACAGGAAACCATAGAGTAAAATAATAATGACGTGGCTTGATCTGAAAAACCACTTTTAGATGCAAGGGGTTACTTGAAATGAGAGAAATCAAGACATACCACTGGGTTGTAAACTACCCAAGCAAAATGTGAAGTGTTGTTTCTCCAATTTGCTTGTGACCTCACTCTGATAGTAAAGGAGGCCCAGAATAGAAAGGTCAGTATGGGAATGAGAAGGGGAGTTACACTGTTACAGTGTTGAAATGTGTCATTTGTGCTATACAATATTTAAGTTTCATTCAACTTTTAGCCATAGAATCAGAGTGTTGCTGCCCAAAACATCCATTTCAACCAAAGTGTCCTTCCGAGCTAGTCCCATTTGCCACTAAGTTCCCACAAATAATCAGGATCAGCTTTGTTCTGCAAAGGATAAGTAGGTCACTTAGTATCTCACTTCCATACTCTGACTCACCCCATCAGTGATACTTCTCACAACAGTGGTGTTGTCGGCGAACTTGATGATGGAGTTTGCACTATGTCCGGCTACGCAGTCATGAGTATAGAGTGAGTACAGCAGGGGGCTGAGCACGCAGCCTTGAGGTTCAGGTCTGGAGATACAGAGGTCTACAAAAATGCCAGATAAGACCTTGGTATGGCCATCAAAAAGGCCAAAAGGAACTTCTTCTCCAAGCTGGAGGATCAGATGGATGTTCGGCAACTGCGGTGGGGCTTGAATGCAATCACCTCCTCCAAGGCAAAATCAGGAGGCAGCTCAAATGTCAGCGAAGCATCATTCCCTGACGAGCTCAATGCGTTTTACGCACGCTTTGATAGGGAGAACACTGATGTGCCTTCCCGAGCCCCCATTCGCTATGATGGTATTTCGGTCACACAGGCCGACGTCAGAAGATCCTTCGGAGGGGTGAACCCCCGAAAAGTGCCTGGACCTGATGGTATACCGGGGCGTGCTTTAGCAATCTGTGCTGACCAACTGGCTGGAGTTTTTATGGACATTTTCAACCTTTCACTTCTGAGTTCTGCGGTCCCCACCTGCTTTAAAAGGGCATCAATAATACTGGTGCCCAAGAAGAGCAAGGTGACGTGCCTCAATGACTGTCGACCAGTGGCACTAATGTCTGTGGTGATGAAGTGCTTTAAGAGGCTGATCAAGATGCAAATCAACTCCTACCTCGACAAAAACCTGGACCCACTGCATTCCGCTTACCGCCACAATGGGTCAACGGTGGATGAGATCTCACTGGCTCTCCACTCCGCTCTGGACCACTTGGACAACAAAAACTCATATGTCAGGCTGTTACTCATTGACTACAGCTCGGCATTTAATACAATCATCCCCTCCAAGCTGGTTACCAAGCTCTCAGATCTGGGTCTCTGCGCATCCCTCTGCAATTGGATCCTCGACTTTCTCATTCACAGACCACAGTCTGTCTGTATTGGTGGAAATGTGTCATCCTCGATAACAATCAGCACGGGAGCACCTCAAGGCTGCGTGCTAAGCCCCCTGTTGTACTCGCTCTATACTCATGACTGCGTAGCCAGACTTAGTGCGAACTCCATCATCAAGTTCGCTGACGACACCACTGTTGTGGGACGTATCACTGATGGGGACGAGTCAGAGTACAGAAGAGAGATCGACCGATTGACCAAATGGTGCCAGCACAATAACCAGTCTCTCAACATCAGCAAAACCAAGGAACTGATTGTGGACTTTGGAAGGGGTAGGATGGGGACCCACAGTCCCGTTTATATCAACGGGTCGATGCTGCAAAGGGTCAAGAACTTCAAATTCCTGGGCGTGCATATTTCCGAAGATCTCTCCTGGTCCGAGAATACTGATGGAATTATAAAGAAAGCACATCAGCGCCTCTACATCCTGAGAAGACTACGGAGTCGGCAAGTCAAGGAGGACTCTCTCGAACTTCTGCAGGTGCACAGTAGAGAGCTTGCTGACCGGTTGCATCGTGGCTTGGTACGGCAACCTGAGCGTCCTGGAGCAGAAAAAAGCTGCAAAAAGTAGTAAACACTGCCCAGTCCATCACCGGCTCTGACCTCCCTACCATCGAGGGGATCTATCGCAGGCGCTGTCTCAAAGAGGCTGCCAGCATCATCAAGGACCCACACCCTCCTGGCCACACATTCATCTCTCCCCTGCCATCAGGTAGAAGGTACAGGAGCCTGAAATCTGTAACATCCAGGTCCATGAACAGCTTCTTCCCCACAGCCATCAGACTATTAAATACAACTTCAAACAAATTCTGCACTTTATCTGTTAATTCATGTGTGTGTATATATATATATATATTCTATGGTATATGGACACACTGATCTGATGTGTATTTATGCCCACAATATTCTGTTGTGCTGCAGCAAGCAAGCAAGAATATCATTGTTCTCTCTGGGACACATGACAATAAATTCTGGGTGGCGGCGCTGCCCTGGCAGCAGCGGCTAGCCTGCAGTCCGTCTGTTTTTCTTTTTATTTGTTTGTTTCTTGTCTTGTTTTTAGCGTTAGTTTGAGTTTTTATGTAGTATATGTGTGTGGGAGGGGTGGGAAAAACGTTCTTAGTCTCATCCTTTTGGGGGGACGCGACTTTTCTTGTCGTATCCCCCGTCTCCGTCTGCGCTGAGGCCTATCGCGGAGCTGGCGGCCTCCAACTTTAACTGCGACCGACCCGAGGCTCCAGAGGCAGAACCAGCCAGGACTTACCAGCGCGGGGCTGGCCGACTTCGGGGCTGCGGCGGGTTCAGGCGTTCCGGCGGCCCGACTCGGAGCTGTGGCGGCTTTCCGGTGGCGGCGGCAGCGACTTCGGAGGTTTGGCCGCGGGCCCAGTGGACGACATCGTCGGGAGCTCGCAGGTCACAGGTTGGGGACCTGTTTTTCCGGAGCTCCCGCGGCAACAGCTGCGTCCGCTGGACTGGAGGGCGGCAGCTTCGGCAGCTTCGACCGCCCCGGGCCGCGGAGTTGAACCGGCCCGCTCGCGGAGCGCGGTTCACCCGCGGGACTTATTTACATCACCCGGTGCGGTCACAACATCGGAGGCCTGGGTCGCCTCAGCGCAGAGGAAGAGGAAGAGGAAGAAGGGAAGAGACAAAGACAAGATTTTTGCCTTCCACCACAGTGAGGAGGTGTCTGGTGAACTGTGGTGGATGTTAAATATGTGTTTATTGTGTGTTTTTGTTATTTACTATATGTATGACTGCAGGCAACGTAATTTCGTTCAGACCGCAAGGTCTGAATGACAATAAAGTTTTCCAAGTTAACCTCTCTTGACTTGAGTCCACAATGAGCAATGTATGACACTTTCTGTCAACAACTTTGTCGACAGCTCTCTTCACCCAATATCAACATCACTTCCATAGTTTGATGATTTTGATGTTGTTACAAATGCAGGGACTTTTCTTTGTACAAGTATATGTGCCGAGGGAGTGTTGAATTTGCAGTCAGCTACCAGCCTAGAGTACAAAGGTATTGGCTGCTCGTAGCTTTTTTTTTGTTCTTCTCCTGGAACAACCTTCAGGATAAATATTAATTTAACTTCAAGCAATTAAATGTGGAAATGAAATATTCAGCGAAGTAAAGAACATTTTAAAGTGTGATGTGTGAATTAAACAGTTGATTATTCAAAACAGTTGAGGCTGATTCAATTAGAATGGTAATACAGTAATTACACCATGATGTCTTGTTTTGTTATTGACTGGAAATTGAGATGGCCATGAGATTAGCTCTTGGTTATATTACCAACACATTAAAAGGTCAGCAAAAAGCAAATGTACTTGTTCATTGATGCATTCCTTGTTCCTGCAATAGAAGGTTGTAATCTATGGTGTCCTCGTTCATACCGCATCCTATCTCTGAAATGTCACTTAACTTTGTTGGACTTGGTTGAAAGCAAATCCATGCCCTTATTAACACAGGGAGGGGGCGGTTAGGTGGTAGCAGAGAAACAGATGAGGTGCAGGGAGATTTGAACAATAGCAAATGATTCAGAGCTAAATCGGAAACCCGAACTCACCAGCTGCAAAACATCCATGAATCATTTCATTAGTTTAGTTTGGAGATACAGCGGGGATGCAGGCCTTCCTTAGGCCCACTGAATTTGCACCGACCAGCGATCCCCGCACGTTAGCACTATCCTACACACACTACGGACAATTTTACATTTAAACCAAGCCAATTAACCTACAAACCTGTGTGTCTTTGGAGTGTGGGAGGAAACCGAAGATCTCGGAGAAAACACGCGCGTTCACAGGGAGTATGTACAAATTCCGTACAGACAGCACCCGTAGACAGGATTGAATCCGGGTCTCCAGCGCTGCAAGCGCTGTAAGGCAGCAACTCTACCGTCGCACCACCGTGCCGTCCCAAAAAAAAGCACAATCCCTTCAACTGATTAAATCTCCAAGGCGATTTGTCTCCGTGTTTCTGACTGTAGATGAAAGGATCAGGGCTGCAGTAATATAATTGTGGACAACTAATTCCAGGCACTGCTTCCTGCAAAAATCCATATGAAAGCAGAATACAACTGACTTCCACTGATTGGCTTTTGTGCCACTTAGAAACATGGATTAGTGAACGGCCAAAGAATATAAACAGTTTCAAAGACAGTATGTAGAAATGGTACATAGAATAAAGTATGGACAGGCAGTATCTCTGGATAGAAGGAATGGGTGATTTTTTTAAACCCGAAATGCCAGTCTGAAGATGGGGCTCGACCCGAAACATCGGTCATTCCTTCCATCCAGTGATGCTGCCTGTCCCGCTGAGTTACTCCAACATTTTGTGCCTATCTTCGGTGTGAACCAGCATTTGCAGTTCCTTCCTACATATAGAATAAAGTCATTCAGTCCGCTATGTAGGTCATTTTATTCAGAGTTTTCTGGATCAGTTAAAGCATTGACACTTTCCACTTCCATTCTTGTTAAATAACACCGTTGCCATGAGGGGTAAAATCATATTTTAAGACTGCCGCTCTTTGGTTTTCTCTGCCACATGGTCAACTCACGGTGAAAATCACAGACTAATTGTTCAAGTTACATATGCCGTACTCTGAACTACACGCACTCTGGAGGACAGCATCTCATATGGGTACCCAACAAAATAAACATTGGATTCTCCTATTTTAGATAACTAACCTAAACTAACTTAGGTTGCACTGTGGTGTAGCGGTAGAGCTTTACAGCGCCAGAGACCAGGTTTGATAATGACTACGGGTTTGTACATTCTCCCCATGACCTGTGTGGGTTTTCTATGGAGTCTTCGGTTTCCTCCCACACTCCAAAGATGTACAGGTTTGTCGGTTAATTGGCTTGGTGTAAATGTAAAAATTTGCCCTTTTGTGTGTGTAGGGTAGTGATAATGAGCGGGGATCACTGGTCGGTGCGGACACAGTAGGCCGAAGGTCCTGTTTCTGTGCTGTATCTCTAAACTAAACCTACAAATAACCACCCAAAAGGACACAAAGTGCTGGAATAACTCAGTTGTTCAGGCAGTATCTCTGGATTACATGGATAGGTGAAGTTTCTGGTCGAGATCTCTCATGCATGTTCTACAGAGATGCTGCCTGACCTGCTGAGTCACACCAGCACTTTGTGTCCTTTTGTGTATTAATCAGCATCTGCAGTTCTTTGTTTCTATAAACAACAACTCCACTCCTTCCCTGTGCCCCACCAAGACTCACCCCCATTACTCCCCCTTCCTTTCCACCTATATTCCGTTCTCTGGCTTCTCAATTCTAACCTCTTCTATTCTTATCTTGCATCTTTTGTCTTTCCACGCCGAGTCTTTGTCCAACCATCCACCTATAAACCCACCCACCCTCTCACTTGTATTTCACTCGCCAGGCTTTGGCCTGTTTCTCCTCTCTTCCAGCTTTCTCCCCCACCCCCGCCGCAATCAGTCTGAAGAAGGGTGTCGACCTGAAACATCACATATCTATGTTCTCCAGAGATGCTGCCTGACCTGCTGAGTTACTCCAGCACTGGTTTTTTTTTACATGGAATAAAGTTATTCAGTCCGATATATGTAATTTTTTTCAATGTTTTCTGGAATAGTTAAGCACTGGTGCTGCTTGCATTTCCATTCTTAGTTATACAACAATGTTGCCGTGAGGAGTAAGATTCATATTTTAGGGTGGCATGGTGGCGCTGCCACAGCCTTATAGCGCCAGAGACCCGGGTTCGATCCTGACTATGGGTGCTTGCCTGCATGGAGTTTGTACCGAGTTTGAATGTTCTCCCCGTGATCTGCGTGGGTTTTCTCCGAGTTTCGGATCTTCGGTTTCAATCCACACTCCAATGACATACATATTTGTAGCTTAATTGGCTTGGTGTAAATGTAAAATTGTCCCTAGTGTAGTGTTAATGTGCGGGGATAGTAGACTTAATAGGAGAGCTCCCCGTCCCTTCCCCCCCATCACAATCAACAACACCACAGTCACATCTGTGGAGTTTTTTAAATTCCTTGGAACTATCATCTCCAAGGACCTGAAATGGGGGGGCCACTATCGACTCCACAGTCAAAAAGGCCCAACAGAGGATGTACTTCCTGCGGCAGCTGAGGAAACACAATCTGCCACAGGCAATGATGGTCCGATTCTATACTGCCAACGTAGAGTCTGTCCTCACCCCTCCATCATGGTCTGGTTTGGCTCAGCCACCAAGCACGACATCCGGAGGCTGCAGCGAATTGTCCGATCAGCTCAGAAGGTTATTGGCTACAACCTTCCCTCCATTGACGAGCTGTACACTGCAAGAACCAGGAAGTGAGCGGGTAAAATCATCTCCGACCCCTCTCACACTGGCCATAAACTCTTTGAAGCACTTCCTTCTGGAAGGTGACTCCGGACTGTCAAACCGCCACAGCCAGACATAAAAACAGCTTTTGTTACTCGAGTAGTAGCTTTATTCAATAACCAAAAGTCTGTAGCCTCATTTTGCTCTGGTATTTTATTTCATTCACATGTTTTATTATTAATGTTTTATGTGTCATTCTTAATTGTTACTGTATGTCGTGTTGTTGCGAGCTGAGCACCAAGGCAAATTCCTTGTATGTGTACATACTAGGCAAAACATTCATTCATTCATTCATTCATTTATGGATCACCGGTCCGTGGGTGGATCAAAAATGGCACTGGGCCTGTACTCACTGGAGTTCAGAAGAATAAAGGGGGACCTCATTGAAACATACAGAATAGTGAAAGGCTTGGATCGAGTGGATGTGGAGAGGATGTTTCCACCAGTGGGAGAGTCTAAGACTAGAGGTCATCGCCTCAGAAGTAAACAACGTTCTTTTAGGAAGGAGATGAGGAGAAATTTCTTTAGTCAGCGGGTGGTGAATCAGTGGAATTCTTTGCCGCAGAAGGCTGTAGAGGCCAAGTCAGTGGATATTTTTAAGGCAGAGATAGATAAATTCTTGATTAGTACAGGTGTCAGAGGTTATGGGGAGATGGCAGGAGAATGGGGTTAGGAGGGAGAGATAGATCAGCCTTGATTGAATGGCATAGACTTGATGGGCTGAATGATCTAATTCTACTCCTATCACTTATGACCTTATGACCTTCTGAAACTTTGCCTGTCTATGTTTTCTTGTGATGCAGCTTAAGCCACTGAGATGCTCCTGCACTTTATGTCTTTTGTTTTCACTAAATAGCTTATGGGAAGACTGGGAGACTATTAATAGCACACAAGAGGCACTTACTATTCAGATTCCCCCATTCTCACTCATTTTCACCTAGACTTTGAGAGACCTGGGAAACATGTTGTCACACTGCCTGCTTACAATACTTGAAACACCAGACCACTTTCTGTGATCAAAGTGGCCACCCAGCCTTTATTACACCTCCGCTAAAACCAGAAATTGGTAGTTTTGGTTCCTGTTGCAGTATTGTTCCATTATGACCCTTGCCAACTCTTTCACACATCTGTTTTTGGGTGTCAACATTCAGACCCTTAATCCGCTTTACTTTTTCCACTGTGTTCGATCTGCTGAGTGTTTGCAGTATTTTTGTTACTTTGTTTTTAATTTGACTGAATGTTTTTAAAGTGTAGGAAGGAACTGCTGGTGCAGGTTTAAAATGAAGACAGACACAAAAAGTTGGAATAACTCAGCGGGTCAGGCAGCATCTCTGGAGCAAAGGAATAGGTGACGTTTCGGGTCGAGTCTATCCGGTAACAACTCATCGTACTAGTTTCACTGTTGCCCTGTTGAGTTTCACTGTCTGTATAACTCGTTATCACCTTCCCCACAGCCACAATGGACCATTATGGGCTCTACCTTTCCTTGATCATCATTGCTTCTTGCATATCTTTCATTCATTTGTCCTATATACTAGGGTTGCCAACTTTCTCACTCCCAAATAAGGGACAAAAGGTAAAAATAAGGGACAAATTCCTGACGGCAATTCGTTGACAGACTAGGCCGTGGCTGGGTGAATGATGAGCTTGCCCGGGTGCTGGACTGCACACAAAGCCCAGCCGGCGGGTCAGCTGCGGAGTTTTGGCCCGGGCGCCAGACTTTGCGAAGATGCCACGCGCAAAGTCCGGCACCCCATCCGACTCATGAACCATGATCGGGCATGAAAAGGAGGGGTGGTGGTGTCAACGGTAAGCGAAGGTCCGAAGGTTGGACAGCTGGTCGGGCTGCCGACTGACAGGGCCACGGCTGAGGCGCTGCTGCACTCCATGGGCTGCACGACGTCGGGACGGGTGAGGCGGGGCCGGACACGGCTCTCCGAACTGACAGTCCCCTCGACCCGAGCGGTCCCGTATTGGCAAACCAATTAGCCCAATATAGGGGATGTCCTGGCTAATACAGGACAGTTGGCAACCCTGTGTGCACCTTCTATATCTCTTGTTTCCCTCTCTCTTGGCTCTTGGACTGAAGCAGGGTCTCGACCCAAAATGTCACCTATCCCTTTTTTCCAGAGATGCTGCCTGATCCACTGAGTTACTCCAACTTTTTGTGTCTGACCTGAATATTTTTAATATTCGACTGCTCAGTTTTGCAGGTTGCTGTGAGAAGGTCAGAGAGCTCCATTTAGCAAGCACACCACTTGCCAAACAGGGATAAAAATTGTGGGTTGCAAAATGTTAGTGTGCTGCACCTCAAGGGCGGATGGAAGTTCAACCTGACCTGAAATGGATGCTGCTTGACATAAGTAGACTGTCAGAGTGACTAACAGAAACTAAATCCTTTTCTGAGGCTGTCAGTGAGTGATGTCAGTTGCCGTCCACGGCAACTCATTAATTACTGTTCGAGCACATAAACATTTCAGGATGATGTGTACAGAACATAAATAGTTGATCAAAATACTCATCTCAAAATAATAATTGCACATTAATTCTATAGGTAGTAATGCACTGCCAGTGTTTTTCGGCCTGCATTTAATGAATGAATGAATGGATATGTTTATTGGCCAAGTATTCACATACAAGGAATTTGCCTTGGTGCTCCGCTCACGTGACAACATGACGTACAGTGACAGTTAGGAATGACACCTAAACATTAAACATTAATAATAAAACATTATTGATTAAACATGTGAATTAAATAAAATACCAGATCAAAGGGAGGCTACAGATTTTTGGCTATTGAGTAGAGCTATTACTCGTGGAAAAAAGCTGTTTTTATGTCTGGCTGTGGCAGATTTGACAGTCCGGAGTCGCCTTCCAGAGGGAAGTGATTCGAAGAGTTTGTGGGTGAGAGGGGTCAGAGATGATCTTACCCGCTCGTTTCCTGGCCCTTGCAGTGTACAGTTCGTCAATGGAGGGAAGGTTGCAGCCAATAACCTTCTCAGCTGATCGAACGATTTGCTGCAGCCTCCGGATGTCGTGCTTGGTGGCTGAGCCAAACCAAACCATGATGGAGAAGGTGAGGACAGATTCTACGATGGCCGTATAGAATAGGACCATCATTGCCTGCGGCAGATTGTGCTTCCTCAGTTGCCGTAGGAAGTACATCCTCTGTTGTGCCTTTTTGACTGTGTAGTCGATGGTGGCCCCCCATTTAGGGTCCTTGGAGATGATGGTTCCCAGGAACTTAAAATACTCCACAGATGTGACTGTGGTGTTGTTGAACATAGAAACATAGAACAGAAATTAGGTGCAGGTGTAGGCCATTCGGCCCTGCGAACCTGCACCGTCATTCAATATGATCATGGCTGATCATCCAACTCAGTATCCCGTACCTGCCTTCTCTCCATACCCCCTGATCCCCTTAGTCACAAGGGCCACATCTAACCCCCTCTTAAATATAGCCAATGAACTGGTCTCAACTACCCTCTGTGGCAGAGAATTCCAGAGACTCACCACTCTCTGTGTGAAAAAAGTCTTTCTCATCTCGGTCTTAAAGGATTTCCCCCTTATCCTTAAGCTGTGACCCCTTGTCCTGGACTTCCCCAACATTGGGAACAATCTTCCTGCATCTAGCCTGTCCAACCCCTTAAGAATTTTGTAAGCTTCTATAAGATCCTCTCTCAATCTCCTATATTCTAGAGAGTATAAACCGAGTCTATCCAGTCTTTCTTCATAAGACAGTCCTGACATCCCAGGAATCAGTCTGGTGAACCTCCTCTGCAATCCCTCAATGGCAATAATGTCCTTCCTCAGATTTGGAGACCAGAACTGTACGCAATACTCCAGGTGTGGTCTCGCCAAGACCCTATACAACTGAAGTAGAACCTCCCTGCTCCTATACTCAAATCCTTTTGCTATGAAAGCTAACATACCATTCGCTTTCTTCACTGCCTGCTGCACCTGCATGCCTACTTTCAATGACTGGTGTGCCATGACACCCAGATCTCGCTGCATCTCCCCTTTTCCTAATCGACCACCATTTAGATAATAGTCTGATTTCCTGTTTTTGCCACCAAAGTGGATAACCTCACATTTATCCACATTATACTGCATCTGCCAAACATTTGCCCACTCACCCAGCCTATCCAAGTCACCTTGCAGTCTCCTAGCATCCTCCTCACAGCTAACACTGCCTCCCAGCTTAGTGTCATCCACAAACTTGGAGATATTGCCTTTAATTCCCTCATCCAGATCATTAATATATATTGTAAATAGCTGGGGTCCCAGCACTGAGCCTTGCGGTACCCCACGGACCCGTTTACCCCTACTCTTTGCTCCTGTTTTCCAGCCAGTTCTCTATCCACATCAATACTGAACCCCCATTGCCGTATGCTTTAAGTTTGTATACTAATCTCTTATGTGGGACCTTGTCGAAAGCCTTCTGGAAGTCCAGATACACCACATCCACTGGTTCTCCCCTATCCACACTACTAGTTACATCCTCGAAAAATTCCACAAGATTCGTCAGACATGATTTACCTTTCGTAAATCCATGCTGACTTTGTCCAATGATTTCACCACTTTCCAAATGTGTTGCTATCCCGTCTTTAATAACTGACTAGCAGTTTACTCACTACCGATGTTAGATTAACTGGTCTGTAATTTCCCGTTTTCTCTCTCCCCCCTTCTTAAAAAGAGGGGTTACATTTGCTACCCGCCAATCCTCAGGAACTGCTCCAGAATCTAAAGAGTTTTGAAAGATTATCACTAATGCATCCACTATTTCCGGAGCTACTTCCTTAAGCACTCTGGGATGCAGCCTATCTGGCCCTGGGGATTTATCGGCCTTTAATCCATTCAATTTACCCAACACCACTTCCCGACTAACCTGGATTTCACTCAATTCCTCCTTTGCCCCGCGGTCCCCTGCCATTTCCGGCAGATTATTTATGTCTTCCTTAGTGAAGACGGAACCAAAGTAGTTATTCAATTGGTCCGCCATATCCTTGTCCCCCATGATCAACTCACCTGTTTCTGATGTGCAAGGGACCGACATTTGTTTTAACTAATCTCTTTCTCTTCACATATCTATAAAAACTTTTGCAGTCAGTTTTTATGTTCCCTGCCAGTTTTCTTTCATAATCTATTTTTCCTTTCCTAATTAAGCCCTTTGTCCTCCTCTGCTGGTCTCTGAATTTCTCCCAGTCCTCGTATGTTGCTTTTTCTGGCTACTTTGTACGCATCATCCTTTGCTTTGATACTGTCCCTGATTTCCCTTGTTATCCACGGATGCACTACCTTCCCTGATTTATTCTTTTGCCAAACTGGGATGAACAATTTTTGTAGTTCATCCATGCAGTCTTTAAATGTCTTCCATTGCATATCCACCGTCAACCCTTTTCGAATTAATTGCCAGTCAATCTTGGCCAATTCACGTCTCATACCCTCAAAATTACCTTTATTTAAGTTCAGAACCATTGTTTCTGAATTAACAATGTCACTCTCCATCCTAATGAAGAACTCAACCATATTATGGTCACTCTTGCCCAAGGGGGCACGTACAACAAGACTGCTAACTAACCCTTCCTCATTACTCAATACCCAGTCTAAAATAGCCTGCTCTCTCGTTGGTATAGCCTGCTCTCTCATTGGTGTAGCCTGCTCTCTCGTTAGTATAGCCTGCTCTCGCGTTGGTGAGTGGTGAGGGGAGCGGGAACTCTCCTAAAGTCTACAATCAATTCCGATGTCTTAAGAGCATTGAGCTCCAGGTTGTTGCGATGGCACCAGGACGCCAGCTGTGTCACTTCTTGTCTGTAGGCAGATTCCACCCCATCCTGGATCAGTCCAATCAGGGTTGTGTCATCCGCAAACTTGAGAAGCTTGACAGAGGAGTCAGTGGGGGTGCGGTCATTGGTGTAGAGAGTAGAGGAGAAGGGAGAGTATGCAGCCTTGCGGTGCTCCTATGCTGAGGGTGTGTGGGTCCGAGATGTGCTTTCCCACCCTCACATGCTACTTCCTGTCTATCAGGTAGTTGGTGATCCACTGACAGAGGGGTTCAGGCACAGTCAACTTGGAAAGTTTGGAGTGTAGTAGCTCTGGCACAATGGTGTTGAATGCAGAGCTAAAATCAACAAACAGGATCCTCGCATAGGTCCCCTGGCAGTCTAGGTGCTGGAGGATGAAGTACAGGCCCAGGTTAATGGGAGAAAGTTGCTTGACCATATAATTGGTAAAATTTCCCCACATAACCATGAAGAGGAAGAGACAGATAGATTCTTGATTAGTACAGGTGTCAGAGGTTATGGGGAGAAGGCAGGAGAATGGGGTTAGGAGGGATGGAGATAGATCAGCCATGACTGAATGGTGGAGTAGATTGATGGACCAAATAGCCTAATTCGACTCCTATCACTTATGACCTTAAGAGCACTGTTTCACAAACTATGGAGCCCCGAGGTTATGGTATTTATTAGTTAGTTATTATTGGGTTAAATAAATTCTGAAAAGATTTTAAAGTGATTCCCTTACCCTCACTTTTGAGCCAGTGTTTCCACAAACAGCACATGGTGTAGTTTAATGGATGACATCCTCACAATGGTTATGGTGCCTTTCATCTCCTGCAGTCCACAATGCCATCTGTATATGAGCCATAAAGACAAACCAAATGGAGTTTGAAGAAGGGTCTCGAATCGAAATGTCACTTGTTCCTTTTCTCCAGAGATGCAGCCTGAGTGTTGTTGCTCCAGCATTTTGTGTCTATCTTTGCTTGCTGTAAAGTTTAGTTTAGTCTTGAGATAGAGCATGGAAACAGACCCTCTCACATACTGAGTCTGCACTGACCATCGATCACCCATTCACACTTGTGCTATGTTATCCCACTTTTGCATCCTAAACACTAGGGGCAATTAACAGAAGCCAATTAACCTACAAACCTGCATGTGTTTGGGATGTGGGAGGACACCGGAGCGCCCAGAGAAAACCCACAAGATTACAGGGAGCAGGTACAAACAAACAGTACCCGTGGTCAGGATCGAACCTGGGGTTCTAGCGCCGTGAAGCAGCAGCTCTACCGCTGTGTCACCATCCCAAAGTAATGAGTGCTATCTGGTGACAACATGGTGCTTGGCTCCGAAGAGTAATCCGTGCACATGTGGGCAACATATAAACAACACGCTGCCTCATGAAATGGGATCAATCAGAACGCTAGCATGTTCAAATGGGGAGGCTGCTGCCCAATATACCAAATAACGGTATATTGATTTCTTCAACTCCAGGTAACCCCCTCTCTCTGTCCCTCCCCCACCCTAGTTGTTGGACTGGTTTTCTGTCGTCCTGTTGAGTTTCACTGTCTGAATAAATTGTTATCACCTACCCCACAGCCAACGATGGACCATTGTGGGCCCCACCTTTCCTTGATCGTCGTTGCTTTTTGCATATCTTTCATTCATTTGTTCCATGTATCATTAATATTTCTCGTTTCCATCCCGCCCGGCCCTCAGTATGAAGAAGGGTCTCGACCCAAAATGTCACCTATTCCTTTTCTCCGGAGATGCTGCCTGACCCGCTGAGTTACCCCAGAATTTTGTGTCTGTCTTACTGGAGTAATACTCGTCAGAGCTGATGATAGGATTGGTGTTATTCTGTCGAATGCTGCACAACATCGCCATCAAGAGGACAGCAAGTGTTAGCAGCCTGTGTTAAACAACCCACCCGACTACTCCATTAACAGTTCCTCATCACCATCTCTCACCATCTTGGCTGCATGCCTTGCACAAATAAAACTAAATTTGGGGGGACCCACTGATGCAGCTGGTAGAGCTGCTGCCTCACAGCGCCAGAGACCCCAGTTTGCACGTTCTCCCAGCGGCCACGTGGGTTTCCTTTGGGTGCTCCGGTTTCCTCCCGCATTCCAAAGACGTGCGGGTTTGTAGGTTAATTGGCATTTGCAAATGTCCCCTTGGTATGCGTAAGTGGGATAACGTAGAACTGGTGTGATCCTGTGATCGATGGTCGGCGGGGACTTGGTGGTCCGAAGGGCCAGTTTCACTGCTGTATCTTTCAATCAATCTAAACTAACACAAATCAAACATTGTAAACTTAATATATTGTTGAAGTTATGCCAGAATGTATAAATCCATTTATCTAATCACTTCGAAGATAAGACACAAAAAGCTGGAGTAACTCAGTGGGACAGGCAGCATCTCTGGAGAGAAGGAATGGGTGATGTTTCACGTCGAGACCCTTGTTCAGACCTGTCTCTACCCGAAACGTCACCCATTCCTCCTCTCCAGAGATGCAGCCTGTCCCACTGAGTTACTCCAGCTTTTTGTGTCTATATTTCATTTAAGCCAGCATCTGTAGTTCCTTCCTACACATTTTATCTAATCACTTCTGTAGATTCTCTTACCGACTATGTACATTTGCATCTCCTCCCCATTTGACACAAAGTCACATCAAAGGTTCCTGCACAAGGTAAGTACGAGTGGCCTTGGGCATAATATTTTAGCAAGGATAGAATACTGGCTAGAGCAATGAAAATGAGTCAGTAAAAATGAGTCATATTTGGGTTGGCAAGTTGTAATAAGTGGGATGCCACAGCAATCAGCTTTAGGGACTGAACTATTTCAAATGTATGTTACTAACTGAGTGTGTTGCAGCTCAACATGCCTCAGATGCAAATGGGAGAGCAAGTTACGAGGGGGTACACAATCCTTGCAAAATGATATATACGGCTAGTAGAGAGGGCGGAAAATGGTAGGTTATCTGGAATATAAAGTGGGAAAATGCGAGACCATTCATTTTGACTTTGGACTTTTAAGATAACTTATGTGATACAGCGAGGAAACAGGCCCTTCAGCCCATCGAGTCCATGCTGAGCAGTGATCACCCGTATCCTCCATGCTAGTGACAATTTACACTTATCAGAAGCCAATTAACCTACAAACCTGTGTGTATGTTTTTGGAATGTGGGTGGAAACCTGAACACCCAGAGAGAACCCACGCGGTCTCAGGAAGAACATACAAACTCCATCTAGACAGCACCCGTAGTCAGGTTGGAACCCGTGTCTCTGGCGCTCTAAGGCAGCAACTCTATTGCCGCGCCACCATGCAGCGGGGTGAATTAAAAAAAAACAGGATATGGTTTAAATCGAAGGGAGTCCAAATAATTGCCCAAACCCTGGGTTATGTATTATGTCACATTTATATTTACATAAATATTCCAGAATATAGTGTGCAATTCTGGTCCCCCCTTTACAGGAGAAATGTAGAGGCTTTAGAAATGATGCAGAGGTTTACCAGAATGCTGCCTTGATTAAAGAGTTTCAGCTGCAGGGAGAGGTTGAATTGACTTGGATTGTTTTCTTTGGGATGCAGAGATTGAGAGGAGACTTGATCGAAGCATATAAGATTATGAGAAACATAGATCGGGTAGACAGTCAGAACCTTTGTCTCAGGGTGGTACTGATTGTGGATGATCAGCCATGATCACAGGGAATGACGGTGCTGGCTCGAAGGGCCGAAAGGCCTACTGCACCTGTTGTCTATTGCTCAACACTAGAGGGCATAGCTGCAAGGTGAGAGGGTGAAAGTTTAATGGAGTTACAAACGGCACGTTTTTTACACAGAGAGTGGTGGGGGCATGGAACTCATTGCTGGGGGTGGTGGTGGAGGCAGATACGATAGCGGTGATTATGGATCAGCACATGGAAGTGCAGGGAATAGAGCGGTATGGATAAATTCATGTCAAAGAAGCAGAATAAGGCCATTCGGCCAATCTAGTCTACTCTGTCATTCAATCATGGCTGATCTATCTTTCCCTCTCAAACCTATTCTCCTGCCTTCTCACCATCACCCTTTATCATGTACAGGCAGATGAGATCAGTCTAATGTAACATCATGCTGGGCACAAACGTTGTGGGCTGAAGGGCCCATTCCAGTGCTGTACTGTTGCATGTTCTATTTTCGAATTAATTTTCATACCTGTTTATGGACAACATAGTAAAAGATAGAAACAATTACAAGGATATTTATCTAAAATGCAGAAATGTAGGTTTCGGATGCCAGCATAAAAGACTTCCGTTAAAACAATTCCTCTATGCCAGGAAGTAACTTCTCAGGAACATTTACTTCACTTCAGCCGACAGCACCAGGCTTTTTACCAGGTTTCGCAGAAGAATAGGGCGGTGCAGCGGTAGAGTTGCTGCCTTACAGCAACAGAGACCCGGGTTCACTCCTGACTACAGGTGCTGTCTGTACGGAGTTTGTGCTTTCTCCCTGCAACCACATGGATGTTCTCTGAGCGCTTTGGTTTCCTCCCACACTCCAAAGAGGTACAGGTTTGTCGGTTAATGAGCTTCTGGAAATTGTCCCTGGTGTGTAGGATGGTGTTAGTGTAGTCGGTTATCGCTGGTCGGCATGGACTCGGTGGGCCGAAGGGCCTGTTTCCATATTGCATCTCTAAAGTAAACAAAAGTAAGTAACAAAATATGTACAGAAGCAAAATACTGGAATCCTGAAATAAGAACAGCGAATGGTGCAAATATTCAGCACCTCGGGATTGCACCTCAGCCAAGAGAATCAGAGTTAATGATTCAGGACTTCTTCGGCACTGGAAAACAGTAACAGAGCAACAGATAAGAAGCATGGGAGGTAAGTGAGAACAGGGAGGCATGCAGTTTCAGAGCTCAGCATTCTAGTCAGCACTCATAAGTTCAAAGCGCAGAATTAGGACATTTGGCTCAACAAGTACTCTGCCATTCAATCATGGCTGATCTATCTTTCCCTCTCAATCCCATTCTCCTGCCTTCTCCCCATAACTCCTGACACCCTTATTAATCAAGAATCTATCAATCTCCACCTTAGACATATCCATTGGCTTGACATCCACAGCCATCTATGGCAATGAATTCTACAGATTCGCCACACTCAAAATAAAGAAATTCTTCCACATCTCCTTTCTAAAGGTACGTCGTTTTATTCTGAGGTTGCGGCCTTTGGCCCGAGACTCCCCCTCTAGTGGAAACATCCTCGACCACATTCACTCTATCCAGGTCTTTCACTATTTGGTAAATTTCAATGTCTCCTCTCAAGATCTGTCACTCTCCATTGGCATGCAAGGCTGATCGTGGATTCATCGCTGGAAAGAAACTTGGTGGGTCTTACATTTCCAATGCAGAATATGGGCCCCAATCACCTTCCATACTGGTGACAAGCACCCATTTACAAAGACACAAAGTACTGGACTATTTCAGCGGATTAGGCAGCATCTCTGGAGAACATTGATAGGTGACGTTTCAGGTCTGGACCCTTCTTCAGACCAGTCAGCTGCTTAGTCAGTAAATGTTTCCAGCAGTGTTTCTGTTCTTATTTCAGATTTTCAGCACCTGAAGTTGGTTGATTCTGAAGAGGTGGTTGGGATTGTATAGTAGTCTCATTAAAGGAAGTATTGTCCCAAAGTACTGGAGTAACTCAGCGGCTCAGGCAGAATCTCTGAAGAAAATGGGTAGGTGATCTTTCGGGTCGGGACACTGCTTTAGATTGCCATTTACAAAGTCACAATGATTTTAAATTAGCATTCAATAATTTCAAATAGCAAAATTGGGTTACAACCTTGTCTAAGTCTGAAGCAAAATATTAGTATTCTGGGGCAGCATGGTGGCTCAGCGGTAGAGCTGCTGCCTTACAGCACCAGAGACCTGGGTTCGATCCTGACTGCGGGTGCTGTCTGTATAGAGCTTGTACTTTCTTTCTGTGACCACGTGGGTTATCGGCAAGATCTTCGGTTATATTAATCGATAATGTTTTATTATTAATGTTTAATGTTTTATGTGTCATTCCTAACTATTTCTGTATGTCATGTTGTCACTTGTGGGCGGAGCACCTAGGTAAATTCCTTGTATGTGAATTCTTGGCCAATGAACGTATTCATTCATTCCTCCCATGCTCCAAAGATGTACAGGTTTGCAAGTTAATTGGCTTCGTATAAATGTAAATTGTCCCCAGTGTGTGTAGGGTGTTAGTGTTTACAGGGATCGTTCGTCGGCACAGACTTGGTAGGCCAAAGGGCCTGTTTCCACGCTGTATCTCTACACTAAACTAAATTTTGTGATCCATATGTTGGGAATAGGCTTTTCATGAGCATTATCGAGGTAGCAAATGGACATGCTATTTGTTAATGCCAAGAAAGAGCACTTTCCTAGCTAGCTCTTCACAATCTGATAGCTTTTGCTGGTCGGACATGGACACCAAATTCTAACAGCATGAAAAACAACCCAGCAGCTGTTTTGCACAGATGGAGGTCAGATTGGATTGAGCTGACACAAAACCACTTTGTGACTTTTGTGAAATCATTGAAATCATTGAATCATTGCAGTTAACATGCTCACTGACCTTTTGTGTGTAGCCTTCCTCAGTATTAGTTATCTCCTACTCTTTTTTTCAGCTAATGCATTTCACTGGCCCTTTGGGCTAATTGTTTCTCCTGTCCTGGTCTATCTACTGATCTCGCACATGGTGTAGCCATATTACGTGAATTTAAACCTTGCTCAATCCACGATATGGATTTGCATTGAAAAAGCAACTCAAATAGCTGTAATAATTCACATGAAAATAACCAAGCCAAGAGCAATGCATCAAATCAGCTCCTCCAAGGTTTTGAACTGATATTATGAATAGATAGAAGACATGAATGTGAATATATCTAATTACGCACTCATACATTTGCTTTGTCATGTAACACTTCCTGTCCAATGCATGAGTACAGTATAGTCCGTAGTAATGTATTAAACATGTTTTTTTCTTATAGTGATTGTGTCAATGTCACAATGATTTTAAAGAGCATTGTTTTGAATGTGCATATTATGGTTGCCATTTCCATTAAACGTTCTATTTGCTACGTAGAACATATGCCTACAGATTCACCTAAATCCTTTTTCAATCTGTATAACTAATAGTTTTCCAAAGCTCTTGTCTGCACAGGAGCATGTGCCTTTAAATGGTTAAAATTATCCTCATTGCGTGGTTTTGATAAAGCTGCTTTAATCTTTTGCTAATAAACTGACTGTCCATAGACCAATTTCTGCTTGGTCCTCAGTGATGTCTGAAAAAGGAAGCGATGATTTAATTGCGATAAAGTTCAATTGGCTCCAATATGGACAAAGGGATAACTCGATGGAATTAACCATGCTGGTTGCTTTTGAGGTCAGGCTTGTTTGCCTGCTAACTGTGGGGCAGCAAAGTGGCACAGCTGGTAGAGCTGCTGCCTCACAGCGCCAGAGACCCGGGGTCGATCTTGACCTTAGATGCTGGCTGTGTGGAGTTTGCATGTTCTCCCTGTGACTGCGTGGGTTTCATCCAGGTGCTCCAGTTTCCTCCCATATCCCAAACACATTTGGGTTTGTGGGTTATTTGGCCTCTATAAAATAGTAAGATTAAACGAGAACTTACCAGTTCGAAGTTTGATCGTTATTTTATGAGGAGTTACGATGAGGGATTACGTGAAGAGCCCGCCTGGCGCTGGCAAACGGCATACTTCAAAGCAGCGGCATGAAAAACACAGAACACCAAATAGCCGAAGTAACATAGTAAGGCTCATAATAGACTTAGAACTACCAGATGATCATATATTTTATGAGGGTGGGAGTGGAGGGCACGTAATCCCTCATCGTAACTCCTCATAAAATAACGATCAAACTTCGAACTGGTAAGTTCTCGTTTAATCTTACTATTTTACTTCGGAGTCACGTGAGTGACTACGTGAAGATTTTAAAGCTTTCTGTGTTTTTTTTATGTCGTAGAATTAATCAGTACGACAGTCCGGCTAAGTAAATACATACATGAGAAACCAGACTAATTTTTAGTTCTTTCCATAATTAATTTTTTAATGGTTTAAAGAACATCACAATAACCCTCCTTATATCCGAGGGATCATTACAAGTGATAAAAGATATAAGTGACTACATAACTGATTATAGCAATCAATAGTAAACAAAGCAGGTGACTATAGTGATCCCAACACCGCGTGGCCAAAACTTGTCATAGTGTGAACAGGTTTATTGTAGAACTTTGAAAAAGTTTCTTCTTTTACTCCACCCTGCGATTCTTAAAAAATATGCTCGAGCGGTACGTCCCGCACCTTCGCCGCGGACGTAGCTGCAGCCCTGGTGGAGTGAGATTTGAACACATCAGTGTCTACTCCTGCTAACAGTAACACCTGTTTCAACCACTTTGAGATAGTTTGAACTGAAGTTTTAGTGTGTGGTTTTTTTATGCGTAATCATTAACGTTATTTCATTTCCTCGAAGAGTTTTGGTAATTTTTATATATTGGTTCAAATGTCTAACCACACATAAAGTAGGATCAATAGGATAAGCTTGAAAGATTACCTTTGCTCTAGTTCTTCCTGGTCTGCTTTGTTTGATCAGATCGTAAACATAGAACACAATGTTATCTGTAGTCACATGCATACAGTCTAAACGCAACATTTGTAAAGTTTGCACTCTTTGAGCTGAAACCAATGATATTAACATTATTAATTTGAATGTTAATCTTTCCAATGACAATCCTTCAATTGGAGTCCACTGTCTAAGTAAGGTAAGTACAATGCTCACATCCCAAATCTCTGTGTATCTAGGTTTGGGTGGATTAATGTTAAAGATTCCTTTCATGAATCTAGATATTAGTGGATGTGATCCAATTGATTTCTGGTCAGACATAAGTCCTAAATAAAGATGATAAGGCACTGCGTGCAGTGTTAATGGCACTGTAACTTAAATGTTGCTCAAAATGCAATTTAGCAAGGAACTACATTTGCAATATTCACCGTATCATAAGAAATATTTGACTGTGTGCAAAATTCTTCGCATTTCTTAATATGTGTCATATATTGTTTTTGTGTGTTATCTCGCCATGATGCGACTATAACTTCCATAGTTTTGTCCGACAATCCCAGCTCTGTAGTGGTCTGGTCAAAACCTGCAGATTAATAAATTCATATATGCATATAATGGATAAATTTATTTGGTTACTGGATTAATCAAAATATCACTACAGTTAGGAATTGACATATATGGTTCTTTAATCATATGCAGCATTAATGGGAACCAAGGTTGTGTTGGCCAATTTGGAACTACCAACAATCCTGTGGCAGAATCTTGTTCTATTTCCTTCAGACATTGCTGAACCAAAGCAAAAGGTGGAAAAGCATAAAAGAACATATTCCACCAGTTCAATGAAAAAGCATCTACTGCTACTGCATCTGGATCGTGTTCCCAAGACACATATTTAGGCAATTGATGATTAAGCCTTGATGCAGACAAATCAATTTCTGGTAAAACCAAATTGAGTTACAATATTCTTAAATATTGCTGGATTAAGCATCCATTCTGTGTTATCTTTAAATATCCTTGATCTTTTATCTACCACCACATTGTCTTTACCTGGAATGTAGTTTGCTGAAATCCAAATTTGGCGATCAATACACCATTGCCATATTTCATTGACCAGACAATCACATGATACTGATCTGACTCCCCCCATGTGATTAATATATGCAACAGCCGTTTTATTGTCTAACTGTATTAATACATGTAGACCCTTTTTTGAACAGCAATATGCTTTTAGACCATAGAAAGCACCAATAACTCTAAAATAGTTAATACCATAAGTTTGAAGAAACGTTTCTTCTTGGACTTTCCATCTACCTCCACAACTGGAGGATGAATCTGTTACCCCCCCCCCACCCCCCCCCCCCCCCCCCCCCCCCCCCCCCCCCCCCCCCATCCGAGAGCATTAGCATCTATTTATAAACAATTTCAGGCTGTTTAATCAGAATGTTTTTAGCAGCTTGTGGGACATTTTTTAACCCACCATGGTAATTCCAACAAAGCTTCTTTTGTTAATTGCATTGGCCTATCAAAGTGGCCTGCCCTCTCTTTGAGAGCTCTTATTTTGTCCCTTTGAAGATTTTGATAATGTAATGGACCAAATTCTACTGCAGGAAATGCTGCTACTAGTTTACCAATAGTTTTCGCTACTTCTCGGATGGAAGGATAAGTTTGTGAATGAGATTATTACAAGTCACCAAAAAATCATCAACTTTATCTTTGTTGGTAAAGTATTAACATAGTCTCTGAGTTAATTACAAACCCCAAATAGTTAATTGATTGTGCTGGCTGCAGCTGGGATTTAATTGGATGAATCAAGAACCCTAGCTTTAACAAAGCTTTTGTACTGAAACTAATTCTCAGCTGACTCTTGATTGCCATAAATGATTAGAATGTCATCGAGATAAGCCATAACGATGTGTTTTTGTACTCTTAATTGGGCTAAAACTGGTTTCAACAGTTTAGTAAAGAGCCTGGGAGCTGAACTCAATCCATTTGGCAAAGCTTTAAACTGCCATAATTGTCCCAGCCAATTAAATTTTAAGTACCTCCAGAAACTGATGTATTGGTACAGAATAATAGGCGTTTTTCAAATCAATCGTAGCCATATAACAATCTGCTGATATTAAATATCTTGCAGTATTAAATGTTTCCATTTAAAAGTTTGTATTCTACCACTTATTTAGATCTGTAAGGTCCAGAATAATTCTGCAATCACCATCTTTTTATGTCTTTTGAAATATCTTAGACACAATTGATGCTCGTGTTCATAAGTTTTTTCAATAACCCCTTTTCAGATAATTTGTCAATTTCCACATTAATCTCTGCTTTTCCAATTGCAGTAAACACGAAAGCATAGGCAGGTTTATCTGTACTGGAGGATTAACCCCTTCTTTAAATGTAATAGTGGCTCCTGAAACTGCTTGTAAAAATAATCAGAAGTAATAGTAAGCCAGTCTTTATAAAACTTTTGTAATCTCCCTCCAACTGGAGATTAATCCGCAGTTTCTTTAAGGATAGAACAAGTCTTTAATACCTCTCCATATGAGCGTGGTGGTCTCCTTTTCCCCGAATACGTGTAAGTATTGGGCTGTGCAGTACAATAATATTTCCTTGACATATTTCTGCCTCTATTTCCAAAATCAAATCCCCTTCTGGGCGAAAAATACCTTTTTTGTCCTAAGACGAAGGTTTCATGCAGCTAAAATTTTTAGCTTCTTCATCCAATTTTTTAATAATTTAGGCAGATTTACTCCAAACAGATAACCAGGAGCTTGAACACCACTTGCTCGACACAGGCTTGCAAACCTTGGGTGAAATATGGGCGAATAGCCATTTTCCTCATACAATAATTTCATAGAAAGAATTGCACAATAGGCCCTCTTTTTTAAACTTATCCATCTCCCCAAAAGCCATAATGGCAGCAGAATAATTTGTGAGGATTTTTGAACCTCACTTCTTGAGCTCTCATATTTGGGGTCATGGATGCCCATATCAACGGATAAACCGTAGGCACTTCCAATGAGGCACAATTTCCTGTGCGTTTATAATTCTGATGTTTCAATCATCACAGAATCATGAAGTTGGTGAGATACCATATATTAATGTTGGCAGCTAGGTTTTCTTCCATAGCCTCACCACTTCCTTCATATATAGCAAATTATTTTGCTATCCCAGGCACATTTGGCCTTTCTTTTATTTTGTGGTGTGTTTTCAAATGCAAATCACCATCAGCAGGGTCTGCCTTCTGCAGCCCTAAATCAATTGGGATTTCATCCCATGAGACTTCCTTCGGCCCAAATCCTGGGTCCGGAGTTCCAACTCCCAATTAGGCCCACAGCCATATTCAGAATAATTAAACCCCTCAGGGCTTTTTTGGGAACCTTCTGGGTACTGTGACCCTAGTCTCATAATTTTTTGGAGAACTTTCTCCATATGCTCCATTATTAGTTCCACATAGTTTACTTATCTGGAGGACTTTCAGTATCAGAGTCATCAGAACCACGGGCCTCTCAGATTTCTTTTACATTTTTAGGAGCATTTCTCTCCGTGGTTATAACTTCTGGAGAATCTAGAACTCGCTAACGGGTATATCAGCGGCCACCGGTATCGGAACCGGATCCGCACTAGCTTTTTTCCCGTATTTTTATTTTCACCCCGGGAAGCTCTTTTTACCCGCGAATTTTCTTTGCCGATTTCTCCATTTCTTTCATTAATCTGTGCTAAACAGCACTTTAACGTGACTCTGACTTTTATTTTACTTTACTTTTACTGCTGGACCCACCCAGCGTACTCTAACGAACGTCCCGACTTTGCCCCATTTACCTGTGGGTCCGTTCCGACCGCTGCGAGGAGCTGCTCCTTACTGCAGCTCCTCCTTCCGCCGTCAGCGTCGACGTAATGCCGTTTGCCAGCGCCACGCGGGCTCTTCACGTAGTCACTCACGTGACTCCGAAGTAAAATTGCCCCCGGTGTGTAGGGAGTAAATGCTAAAGTGGGATAACATAGAACTAGTGTGAACAGATAATCAATCGATGGTTGGTGTGGTCTCGGTGGGCCGTAGGGCCTGTTTCAATGCTGCCTCTTTAAACTAACCAAAACTAAATTAATTCACATGAAAATCTTTGCTAGATTCACTTTGCCTCTTCCTTTGGGCCTCCAAGTCTGCCTCTGCCAAAACGCATCCAAAAAGTATCGAAGTATCGCAAAGCTGCAACATGAATTTTAAACTCAGTTTGTGACGATGACCTGATTTATTTGAGACCCATCTTCTTAAATATTCAGATCAACGAAGCACAGAGAGAATGCTTCCTGAGTTCAGCTGATACTGATAATTCAGTGCTATCTTATTTCAGACTGATTGCCTTTCAGAAATTTCATCATTTTTTGGTTAATATTATGTGTGCTGCTAAATGTCAGCACAATATTTTGAGAACAAAATTACCATGAAATAGGAACATTCAGAAAGAGGAGTAATATCAATTTAAATATTACAATGAACTTGTGTTACAAACTGAAGCTGTCATGAAACAAAACAAAACAGCTGGAGGTGTATATTAAGTATAACAATGAGATGGCAACCCAAGTTATTGCTCTTAGAAATATGTTTTACTTTTGGTACTTTCTATGCCGGTTTTGTCCAGCTTTGCCTTGTCATTCGGTGTGTTTCTGCAACATTTGAACTGAGGGGACATTTCAGGAGATGGCTGTAACACGTCGATTTGATATTCAATAGTCTGTTCAGCGCAAGAGAAAAACCCATTAAAAGGCAATTTTCTGCAGCTGGAGTTAGGTAAGCAATTGGCTGGATTTAAAAATCCCATTTCTTTTGTTTGCAATTGCAGTCTGTTTATTTTACAACCTGCTGACTGGAGTGCTCTTTTAACGTCTTTCTATTCAAAATGTCCATCATCTTCAAAAGTGATTATTTGCCACCTTCTTCCACAGAGCTCTGCTAATGAAAGTGCAGCCAATGAATGAAGACGAGGTTAATAGAGCTGCACAGCTTAACTTTAATAAGATCTGTCATCCACGTTGCTACGGCTTGTAAATTTAAACTGTTCTTGTGCTTGGCTGTGATTATATTCACATACTCTGTTTCAATAAATCAGCCTGGCTCTTTCACAGTTGTTTAATCTTTATTTTACAACTCTGCTTGTCGCTTAGTATACTCTACAGTATACCTACTAATTTGGGCTGGGCGCAATAGTTCGAAGCAATGAATCTTCTTGGAAATTAATCCCCCCGAAAAATGATGGGGAAAGGTAAATTTCTAGAATCTGCCCTTTAGCTTTCTCCACAAAAAATGAGTAAAATGTCTGAAATATTGTTAGCGTGTACAACACCAGGAGTCAGATCCTGTCTGGTTCACTAAGGTAACTCACCCAATTATGCCCATGTGCAGACACATCACAGTGCATCTTTCCTACAATGGTTTTAAAAGATTCTGTGTATTCCCAAATACACACAGGCAGCAGCACAAGCCACCAGGGTAAAGGGTAGAGGAGAAGGAAAGGATCAGGTCCGTTGTAAATACAAGGAACTGCAGATACTAGTTTACAAAAAAAATACACAAAGTAATGGAACAACTCAACGGGTCAGGCAACATCCCTGAAGGTGGTGGATAGGCGATGTTTCGGGTTGGGACTCTTCTTCTGATTGAGAGTAAGGTCACCTCGATTTAAATCTACGCCCTCTAGTCCTTGACATTTCCACCCTGATAAAAAATTTCTGATTGTCTATCTATGCCACGCAATTTTAAATACTTCTATCAGGTCTCCCCTCAACCTCCAACAAGGCAAGACATGACGGCACAGTGGCACAGCGGTATAGTTGCTGCCTCACCGTGCAGGAGACCCGGTTTCGATCCTGACTATCGATGCTGTCTGAACGGAGTTTGTACGTTCTCCCTGTGACTGTGTGAGCTTTCTCCAGGTGTTCTAATTTCCTCCCACATTCGAAAGACATACAGTTTCATAGGATAATTGGCTTTGTTAAAAATTGTAAATTGTCCTTAGTGTGTAGGATAGTGCTAGTGTATGGGGATCGCTGGTCGGCACAGATTCGGTGGGCTGAATGGCCTGTCTGTGCTGTACCTCTAAACTGTACAGTAGAGAGCACATTGACTGGTTGCATCACGGACTAGTTCGTCAACTTGAATGCCCAGGAGCGAGGAAGACTGCAAAAAGTTGTGACCACTACCCAGTCCATCACAGGTTCTGACCTCCCCACCATCAAAGGGGCCAGCATCATTAGAGACCCACACCACCCTGGCCATGCACTCATTTCACCCCTGCCATAGGGAAGAAGGTACAGGAGCTTGAAAACTGTAACGTTCAAGTTCAGGAACAGCTGCTTCCCTAATTATTAAATACTACAACCTCAAATAAGCTCTGAATCACTTAAGACTATTACTGTTATTTTTGCACTATTATTGTTTGTTTGTTTTTATGTGCACGTATGCGCGTGTGTGTATATATGTACACACACACACTGAACTTTTTTTTTCTCATTTATTATATTGTTTATAGTGTATTATGTTTACATATTCTGTTGTGCTGCAGAAAGTAAGAATTTAATTGTTCTATCTGGGACATATGACAATAAGATTGATTAGTAGGACTGGATATTACAATCCCTAAGATTTTTCACTACAATTGACATTCGTGGGTATGACCACGAGGTGAATTTGCTAACAATCAGACACATCTTCAGTTGTATACCTCAAGGTCACTGGGTGTTTCGGCCTTTTATCACAAGACACCCTCAGTCGAGGCAGGCCCACCGCAGGTTGATCAGACTGGGTGTGTGTCTTATGGTTAGCCTCTAGATGGTCACGTGGCAGCCCAGACAGCATCTTTCCTCTTCAGCCACAGCCAGTGACTGCTCCGTTCGGTGGCGTTGGCAAGTTCTTTTATTGCCCTCCTTTGTGCCTGCCCTTTGACTCCTACTTCCCTCAGGAGCCTTGCGGTGAAACTGGCTACAAAGCCCCTGCACCCCACCTACACTGGACACACCCTTACGCTCCAACCTCTCTGCTCTGCCTCTGCTGCAAGGCTTGAATATCAAAGCTTTTTTCTTTCATAAGCCTCGTCCACAACCACCTCCCAGGGGACTGTCAGCTCAATGATGAAAACACGCTGACAGGAGCTGGACCAGAGAACGAGGTCTGATCGCAGGTTGGTAGCTGCGATTTCAACTGGGAACGAAAGCCTCTGGCCTAGGTCAAATCGTATTTCCCAGTCCCTGGCTGCGTTCAGTGGGCATGAGTTGAGAAGAGGGGCTAGTCCTCTGTTTCTTTCCTTCCCGGATGAAGGATGTTATTTGCGGGAATGTTATCAGGGCATTGATAGGCATGGCGTTGGTGGTAACTCTCTTGCACTTGAGTTCAGCTGCCAAACACCTCAGCACCTGGTTGTGTCGCCAGGTGTATCTGCCTTGTGTTAGGTTGGTCTTACAACCGACCAGGATGTGCTTGAGGTTTGCTGGAACTGCACACAGGGGGCAGGCTGGATCCTCTCCCAGCCAAAGATTTAGGTTTGTGGGAGAGGGAAGGACGTCATATGTGGCTCTGATAAAACTCTTGACTAAACTAAAATGCATAATCTCTAGAATAAATATAAAGTAATAGAAAAAATGTTTAAGAAAGAACTGCAGACTGAAGAAGGGTCTCAACCCAAAATGTCACCTATTCCTTCGCTCCATAGATGCTGCCTCACCCGCTGAGTTTCTCCAGCATTTTTGTCTACCTTAGAGTAATAAAGGGATCATGAAGTGTATGCATGTAATTACCTGAGAGTTGATGAAGTGAAGTAAATAAGGTGGTCAAAAATGTGCATGCATTTCTTGCCTTCACAGCAGCTGATGCACAACACAACCGAGGGGGAAAATTTGCAAAGCCCTAGTAGCTAGTTAGTTGTTTATGGTTCTGGTTACTACATTCAAGGGTGGATGTGACAGCTTTAGAAATTTCACATAAGAGATGTGCGAGTATGTTGTCAGTGCTGAGAATTTGAGTTTTATGGAGGGATTGTCTAGGTTGCGGTTGTTTTCTTTGGAACAAAGAAGACAAGGGAAATTTAATCAAGATGCATAAAATTACGGGAAGTTTGGGCAGGATGAACAGGATGGGTGTATTTCCCTTAGTGGAGAGGTCAATAATGAGGGGACATAGATTGAGGGTAAATAGGAAATTACTTTGTATCTAAGGAGCAGAGGGGGTCTGGAATTCACCGTCTGAAGCTGGAAACAGAAGCTCAATTTGCTTTAAAAAGTATCTGAAGGAGCATCTAAAATGCTGTAAACTACAATGCAACAGAGATCTGGGAATAAACGTTTTCTTTACTGGCGTAGGCACAGTACCCACCATTTGTGCTGTAAATGTCTGTGGTTAACAAAGATTAGAACATGACTGGTATAAGTTGCCAATTATGATTGCCACAGCTGCATTTCCAATTCATTTCCAGCAAATTCAGATACCTTAAGTATAATTAGTATTGTTATGTTTTAATTTATTGAATTGTTCATCTAGAAACATAGGAAAATAGGTGCAGGAGTAGGCCATTCGGCCCTTCAAGCCAACACCGCCATTCAATATGATCATGGCTGATCATCTAAAATCAGTACCCCGTTCCTGCTTTTTCCCCATATCCTTTGATTCCTTTAGCTCTAAGAGCTAAATCTACTTGAACTATTTTGAATAGTAAGAGACCTTTAAAAGCTTTAAATGTCACCGTGGCATTTCAGGGGTGGAGCATCAGGACCCATCATCAGGGGCCAGGTTGTCACTTGCAGCCTGTCCCACCTCATGTTTGGTCACACCATGCTCCATCATCACCAGCAATTTGGCAACTTCCTCCCATGGAGGTTGTGCAATCTTTATCTCTCTCTTTAGCTCTCTTGCTCTTTCTCTCTCTCTATTTTACTCACTCGCTCACTTTTTTCTTTCTTTCTCCTCTCTCCTTTTCTGTCTGTTGCTCTCTTTCTCTTTCTCTCTACCGTTTCTCTGTCACACTCTTTCTCTCTCTCTCTTTCACTCTCTTGTTTTCAATACCTCTTTTTTTCTTGTTTGCTTCCTTTTCCCCCTCTTTATCTCTCCCTCCCTTTCCCTTTCTGTTGCTCACTTTCAATCTCTCTTTCAATATCTCTCTTTCTCTTTCTTTTTTCCACTCTTTCTCTGGTGTTAGTATTGGTTTATTATTGTCACGTGCACCGATATACAGTGAAAAGCTTTTGATTGCGTGCTCTCCAATTAAATCAGATAATACTATCCATGGTTACAGTCAAGCCATACACAAGTAAAATATGTAGAGAAAGGAGAAAAATACTGGTGCAGGATATATTCATCATTTTAGTGTTACAGTTCCAGAGAAAAATCCAATGTCCGCAATGGGTAGGGTGAAAATGTACATCCTACATTCTATCTCATTGGAGTGCGGAGAAGAGGGATTGAAAAAGGTCCTTGATTATGTTGGCTACAAATATATTGAAATACTGCAATGCACTAGAAAATGCTACAGGCTCCCAAATGTGAGATTTTGCTGTCTACATCAGTCTGGAGGAGACATGCAGATGTGGGGACCTCACTGTCTTCACAGCAGAAAAATCGAAGACAACAGCAGCTAAAGGAGGACGGAGTGCAGGGAGACTCTGAGGCCGAGAGCTGGGGCTGGAGAACAGAAGTAAGAGGAAGAGGATATCCTTGTTCAGCATCCACCTCCTCGTCTCCCAGCAGATCAGAGGAGACGCGCACATGATAGCACGGGATATAAAGGACTCCCTTTACAAAAAAGATTTTAAAAAGTAATCTACAAAGTAAAATTACCGATGCAAACCAAGAGACTATCACCACATGACATATACAGTAATAAACAGCTGGGAGAGGCCAGATGACACACAAAACGTTCTCACATCCTATTGTGCAGGACAGCATTGGAGAATATATCCCTGAACCCCTGTTCTCGTTACTCTGAGGGACTATTACAGCATCTTGAAGAACTCATGCTTCTTCATAAAGCATATTTATCTATGAGAACCTCCAGTTTACAAGCATCAGTATGCTCATCTCTTGACATATCTTGGGAGCACATAAAATTTCATGACTCTTACTATTTCTCCAGATGCACCATCAAAAGCATCCTATCCAAATGCATCACATCTTGGCTTCACATCTGCTCTGTCCAAGACTGCAAGAAATTGCAGAGAGTTGTGGAATACAAACCAGAATCTCCCCATCGACTCCCTCTACACTTCATGATGCCTCGGGAAAGCAGACGTCATAATCAAAGACCACTCACACCCTATATCATTCTTTCTTTTCCCCTATCCTGTTGGGTAGAAGATACACTTGAAAACGCAGATTCATAAAGGTTTCTTCCCTGCTGTGTTCAGACACTTGAATTCCTAATCTTCCAATCTACTTTATTGTGGCTCTTGCACTTGTTTTCATCTGTCCTTTCATGTTGTCATGCTATATTCTGCGTTTTGGTACAAGCAACGATTGTAAATTAATACCAATACCATTCTCGCTCAGCACATTCAGTTTCGCTCCACTTCACATGGGTTCAATGGCTCCTGGTTGCATTAACATGACTACCACAATGAGATAAATTGGAAGATTGCGAATTCAAGTGTCCTGAAGAAGCTATTTTTAACTCCTGGTGACATTACCAGGCCACTTGGCGTCATATAACTGCTCCACCATTTAATAAGATTAGGGCTCATCTTTTCTGAGGATGTCTATGGGGTGACATTGTTTTACACTATCTCTGCAAAAGATAGCCAAACCTTTGTGAAGAATTGGTTAGACAGCATGATTGGGTGTGGAAGTATGAATAATTCAGCAAACTTTACAGCCAGCTCTCCAACAGGGTTGATCACTTGAATGCACCAGACTATGTTTTTACAGCTGTGGGCGAGTGACTGGCAGCCAACCTCACCTAGAATATGGATTTGCATTTTAACTATGTTGCCGTTCAATGCAACTCAGTGGAATACAAACCAGAATCTCCCCATCGAGTTTTGCTGAACAAGTTTTACCTGGGCTACAAGGTATTCATCAAGGTGAAGCGCCTCTGAGAGGATTAAAGAGCCATTGCTGTACACCTGGTGGGATCAATTGCATCAGTACACCAAATGGGATCAATTGCACGTTAGAATTTGAAACCACGAGCCCTACTTCACGTTGGTTTAGTGGCTCCTGTGGCTTCAATAAGCCTCTGGGCTCCACAAACTTGCTCCAAAACCGGCTCCAACATTTAATAAGTTTGTGGTTCTTCTGGGGGCTTATAGAAGCAGAATTGGGCTATTCTCCCCATCAGGTCCGCTCTGCCATCCCATCATTGCTGATCTAACTTTCCTTCTCAACCCCATTCTTCTTCATTCTCCGGAAAGAATGGATCGACTGGGCTTACATTCACTGAAATTTAGAAGGATGAGAGGGAATCTTATAGAACCATATACAATACTTAAGGGATTGGACAGGTTAGATGCAGGAAAAATTTTCCCCACGTTGCGGGATTCCAGAATCAGGGTTCACGGTTTAAGAATAAGGGGTAGGTCATTTAGGACTGAGATGAGGAAAAACCTTTTCACCCATAGAGTTGTGAATCTGTGCAATTCTCTGCCACAGAAGGCAGTGGAGGCCAATTCACTGGATATTTTCAAGAAAGGGTTAGATATATCTCTTGGGGTTAACGGAACCAACCATGATCATATTGAATGGTGGTGCTGGGTCGAAGGGCCAATTGGCCTACTCCTGCACCTATTTCTATATTTCTCCCCATAACCCCTGACACCCTTACAAATCAAGAACTCGCATTCCATGGTCTTATTTCACACACTTGCTTATCAAGAATTTATCTAACTCGGGCGTATAACTATTCAAATAATTTGTGTCTATGATCCTTTGAGTAGCGATGTTACAAAACTTACCTTCAGCGGCGCTGCAGTTTGGCCACTGGCCTGTGCGCAACTTTGGCGCTTTTGAGGGGGGGGGGGGGTGGACGGGATTTTATATTAAGTATCAGTTTTAGTCCCATGTATTGTGCAAAAATATAAAAATGTTGATTATATTGAGTGGATGTTTCTAGATTCATTTATGGGAATTAAACATCAAATCCCTTCCATCTGGCATATGAATTCATGACAGTGAGATTTAAAAATCATGTTATATCGTGAATTCTTGTGTGAATGGGATTAGTTTGTTATTTGGATACTTTGGCTATTTAAAAACTATATCCTTTTCTTAAGAAATTGAATCTACAGGACATTCTTAATGGGGAAGTAGTGGGCATAAAGGCATGTCATGTGTGGTTTGAAGAGCAAACACTTGTAGTTTACAATGCCAAAATTGAAAAGTTGAGAAAAAAACAAGGTGCACAGAGTTGCTTATTGGTTACAATCTGAGGAGTATGACGATGCCACTGATTATGATATGCCAATGTACCAGCTAGCAACTGATCTTCTCCATAAAGATTTGGTCTATTGCTAGAAATTGTAATTTATTTACCTATCTGTTACGGACTTAAAGCATATAATACAATAATATTAAAGTTCTGATCTTGAGAATATCACATTTTTGAATTTTCAAGGCAGTCTGGGTGTTTATTACTATTTCCGTCACAACGGTCAATTTTGTAATTGACTACAATTAGGTAATTAACTAATTATATGCTTTAATTTCAGGTCATTCAAGTAAGATGTTTTATATTTGTTTCAGAATGCTTCAATCTTTAATAACTGAATTTCATTCAGTTCTCTTAATTTTTAAGAAAATTATGGGCTTTTGGCTGTCCTCGATCATAGCTTTTATGTTAAGTCAATGCAAAAGCAATAGGGAACAAGATGCTAATTTCCGAGTATGAAAATGGCCATAACGTTTTTAATACTGAAGATATGAAAGTGAATTAGGTGTCAAATTAAACTTATTTTTATGCTTTATCTGATGGGATAAATTGCAGACTTGATTTTTTAAATTTCAAACTTTTGTAACATTGCTACTTTGAGGAAGAGATTTTTCTAAGATTCTAAGTTTAAACAATAACCCCTAGATAACCCTTCCACCAACCCTAGGGATAGGACTTCTAAGGACCACGGTCAGACCCCAACATAACAACGATTGGGAGTACCTGTGGATTAAAAGACAGCAGTGGAAAGCCCCATCCAAAACCCTGATCATTACCGACTAACCTAGCCGTGCAAATATCCACAAAATGTTAATTGTCTCTCTGAAATCGGAGACACTGCCAGACCCGCTGAGTTAGTCCAACACTTTGTGATTTTTTTGTAAACCTGCAGTTCCTTATGTCAACATTAATTGTATAACCGGCAGAGAGCATCCTAACAGAAAGTTATGTTTTGCCATTGAATCCCCCGAGGAAAATAAACATTTCTATTCTTGAGCCGTGACTATTTTCTTTGAAGAATGCTACTATTATTAGAATATTGAATTGCCACTGAACTGTCAAAACTTTGTAGGATCTTATCAGGTTCACTTGTGTCCTTCAGAAAGTTACTCTCTTTATCTGGTCTGGCCTTCATATGATTCCCAGCCCATCAATGTATTGATTCTTAGCTGACTTTCCACTTCAAAGGCAATTAGAGAAATACAATAAACACTGGTGTTATCAGTGTCACCAACATCCCATGAAAAAATAAATAAAAAGTAAAATTGCATGTTTGTCTTTTACAGTTGTGTTGACATCTTGTTTATTTTTCAGTCACCCATAGCTGAGTCTTAATGATTTTAATTGAGTGTTTTCACTACTGGTGATTTGGGGAAAATTATATTCTTGATTGTTGCGGGTGTCTGGGGTTATGGGGATTGGGTAGGAGAATGGCGTTAAGAGGAAAGATAGATCAGCCATGATTGAATGGCGGAGTAGACTTGATGGGCTAAATGCCCTAATTCTGCTCCTATCACTAATGAACATGAACTTATAAGAGGGAAAGATAGATCGGCTATTATTGAATGGCGGAGTAGACTTGATTGGTCGAATGGCTTAATTCTTATGAACATGAAAAAAAGATCTGGACTGATGGAGAGGTGGATATCTGGAGGAATGATCCCTCAAATGAAATGTTAAATCAAGGCCCTATCTGCACTCTCAGTTAAGGCCATACAACTTATCGAGATGAATGGAAATGCACCAAAGTCAGTTAATGGGGCTTCATGTTGGTGTGGCAATAGAGGTCTGTCTGTAGTGGGTATTCTTTAAAAGTGTGTTTTTTCCATTGTAGAGCACATCCTCAGCATTGAAAGATGAACATATTTTGTTTTTTGATCCTGCCTCTCTTGCTTTAGCTGTTTTGGGTTTTGGCAAGCAAACCTGTATGTTATTAAATGAAGTATTTATGAGGCTTGAAAATCTTTTATTTGATTGAAGATTTCTGTGAGAGAAATGTACTATTATTTGTAAGATGTGTCATCACAATTTTGTTTACATTCTATTTCACTATTTATAGGTTTCCAGAGTGGTTACAAATCCTAATGTTGGGATTCAAAATACAAAGAATTGTTTCAATAATCACTTTAGATGTTCTTTCATTAAAAAAAAGATTGCTAATGTAAGCAATTGCCCATGTACAGACTCATTTCCTTATTCACTGCAATGGAAAAGCCGTAGTTTGTAATGTAGAAGACAGATTGTTGTCCATTATGCAGTCCCTCAGGAATAAGAATGGCTAGCTTCCAGTCTGGTTCTGTAGCATCAGAGGTAAATGTGGGTTGAGGCAAATGTGCAACGTGCAGCATCCGACTAGGCGGGTGTGTGATTTTTGCTTCTCCCCTCTTCCGTTGGGCAGAAGATACAAAAGCTTGATATTTTCAGAAGTTTCAGAAGAAGGGTCTCGACCTGAAATGCCACCCATTCTCTCCAGAGATGCTGCCTGGCCCGCTGAGTTACTCCAGCATTTTGTGTCTATCTTCGGTGTAAACCAGCATCTACAGTTCCTTCTGATACAAAAGCTTGTAAGCATGTACCGCCAGATTCAAGAACATAATAAAAAGGGTGGTACAGCTGGCAGAGCAGCTGCCTCACAATGGCAGAGACCCGGGTTCAATCCTGACCTCGGGTGCTCTGTGCGTAGTTTGCACCTTCTTCCTTTGACCGTGTGGTTATTCTCCCACATCTCAAAGACGTGTGTTTGTAGTTTAATTGACCTCTGTAAATTGTTCCTAGTGTATAGGATGCGGATGTAAAAGTGGAATAACATAGAACTAGTGTGAGCAGGTGATCAATGGTCAGTATGGATTCGGTGGGCCTACGGGCCTGTTTCCATGCTGTATTTCTAAACTAAATAGCTTCTTTTTCACTGTTATCATGTTCTTGAACAGACTTCTCATTTGCCAAGGATAAGTTCCTGATCTCACAATCTACCTATTTGTGTCTTTCTCTTGCACTTTATTTTGCATTTCCTTATCTCTCGTGCTCTACCTCAAAGTACTAACTTATGCAATGAAATGCCAGGTTAGCACACAAGCAATGTTTTGCCCTCAATCATGGCAATGTCTGCCAATCTCTGTCATCTCCCGCGTTCCTGGGAATGTATTGATCCTATTAGTCATGGATAGCCTGTTAACAGACAGCAGCTCCAAACATTTGTGGTGCAAAAATTAATGGAGCTTGAGGATGAGGCCATTAGTGGGATGCCTTGATTATTAATTGCTTAATAGTGCTCGCAAGAGAAGCTCATGTAGTTTGCTTATCCGCCAAGAGATGGCAGTGCAAACATGCAGGAAAAAGCAGACTGGCCAAATAAAAGCAGCCTGAAGAGGGCCCTGATCTGAAATGTCATCTACCCATGTTCTCGAGATGCTGCCTGACTTGCTAAGTTACTCCAACACATTGTCTTTTTTTGGCCAACAATGTTGTACAGATGCGAGAGTTTATTGTCTCAATGCTACGTTTGATTTTTTTTAAAGTATATTTTACTTGCAACCATTCCTATGACAAAAAAACAAACATTTCTGGTGGTAATTGCACACATCCCATGCACTTTTGGGAGTCTTGGGTATAGAAAAGTACAGCATAAGAACAGGCCCTTCAATCCACAATGTTTGTGCCAAATCTAATGCCAAAATAAACTAATCTGCTTGCACATGATGTGTATCCCTCCATTTCCTGCATGAAGCCTCTCAAACACAATGACTGTGTCTGCCTCCATCACCACCCCTTGGCAGTCTAGATAGAGGAGCATCTGTGTTTGGACACTGTTTAGGAAGGAAATACAGATGCTGAGTTACAACTGTGTTATCCCAGCATTTTGTGTCTATGGTTGGACACTCTCACATACAAGATTTCGTCACAGTACAGGATTAGGCCCATAGTTTTGGTTTCTTTAACTAATAAAGTTTGAGGCAATCCGAAAGGGGATTAACAGGGCTAAAACTGGGATGGTAGTATTGTCTTACATTTTTATAGCATTTAATTTGTTCTGCTAACCCACAGGGCTAATACAGGCAAAGAAGATTAGTGTAGATATGGATCTCCTCACTGGACGAGATTGACCAAATTGGCTCTTATCTGTGCAGCTGATTCCACATAGGTATTGACAATGAGTAAAAATGCAATTTCCATTTACAATACAATACAAATTTATTCATCACATGCACCAACTAAGGCACAGTGTAATTAATTTGCCATGCAGCAATACAATTGAAAAAAAAAACACAGTACACAATAGAATTCAACACAAACATCCACCACAGCATTCTCCACTGTGGTGGAAGGCGATAAAGTTCAGTCAGTCCTCCTCCTTTGTTCAACCGTGGTCGGGGCCATGAATCCTCCGTAGTGCCGCTACGGACAGTCGGTTGTACAGGACCTCTCATTGGGTTGATCGAAACTCCAACGTTGGGACAGTCGCCTGGAGTGCCCGAATTGGCCACCCTCCCACCAGAGACCATGGCCCCAGGATGTTATAGGCCGCAGGCCGGTGGTCGGTGCTCTTCTCCGGTGATCCCACTGCTGAAGCTCTGGGCCCGACTCCAGGAAAGGTAGTTCCAATCCAAGCTATTAGTCCACGAGAGGGGAGGCGGAGAAACGACATGGAAAAGTCACCTCTCCGTCGAGGAAGCAACTGAAAAACGGTTTCCCACTCCTCCCCCACATAAGACATACCGAGAGACACTAAAACAAACATTTGGACATACTAAAAAATCAAAAAAAGGCGAAATAACGAACCTCGCTGCTGGCTGGGCAGCCGAATTGCAGCGCCCCCCCAACCAAATTTTATTACAATGTGAAGAAGTTGCAAACAGGTAACAATGCTTGTATTCTGTGTTGTATTCAAGTCAATTCAAGTCACATTTATTTATATAGCACATTTAAAAAACAACTCTCGTTGACCAAAGTGCTTTACATTTGTTATAAGAGTAGTATACACAAGCAGGCTACATACATATATACAAATAGCCCTCACTCAGAGGACGTCAGGAAAGGCTTGGGAGAACAGATACGGTTTTAGACTAGACTTAAAGGAGTCGATGGAGGGGGCAGTTCTAATGGGGAGGGGGATGCTGTTCCACAGTCTAGGAGCTGCGACTGTAAAGGCGCGGTCACCCCTGAGCTTATGCCTAGACTGCGGGACATTCAGCAACCCCAGGTCGGCCGATCTGGAGGTGCTGTAATGGGTGAGAAGACTTTTAATGTAGGTGGGTGCAAGCCCATTGAGGGCTTTGTAGACAAAGAGGAGGGTCTTGAAATTAATTCGGAACCACACAGGGAGCCAGTGGAGAGGCCAGGATTGGGGTGTTATGGTCCCTTTTTCGGGTGCCCGTCAGAGGTCTCGCTGCAGCATTTTGGACCAGTTGCAGGCGGGATAGGGAAGATTGGCTGATGCCAGTGTAAATGGAGTTGTAGTAATCTAGGGGGGGAGGAGATAAATGTATGGATGATCTTTTCAAGGTCATCAAACTGGAGGAATTGTTTTATTTTAGCTATCATCCGAAGCTGAAAGAAGCTAGCTTTTACCACGGCATTGACTTGTTTGTCAAACTTCAGTGCTGAGTCAAATATCACGCCCCAAGATTTGAGTAGTGGGGTAAGGCATCCAAGGCTGCCTGCTATCATTTTGATTGAGTCCGAGGGGCCGAGAAGGATGACCTCAGACTTACTCTCGTTTAGTTGGAGGAAGTTCTGGGCCATCCAGCACTTTATATCCTCGAGGCAGCGGGTAAGGTTAAGCAGATTTGATTGTTTTTGGGACTTCAGGGGGAGGTACAGTTGTGTATCGTCTGCGTAGCAATGGAAGGAAATGCCGAGCCTTTCAATGACTTGGCCTAAGGGGAGCATATAGAAACATAGAAAATAGGTGCAGGAGGAGGCCATTCAGCCCTTCGAGCCAGCACCGCCATTCATTGTGATCATGGCTGATCGTCCCCAATCAATAACCCGTGCCTGCCTTCTCCCCATATCCCATGACTCCACTAGCCCCCTAGAGCTCTATCTAACTCTCTCTTAAATCCATCCAGTGACTTGGCCTCCACTGCCCTCTGTGGCAGGGAATTCCACAAATTCACATCTTTCTGGGTGAAAACGTTTTTTTCTCACCTCAGTCTTAAATGACCTCCCCTTTATTCTAAGACTGTGGCCCCTGGTTCTGGACTCGGCAAACATTGGGAATATTTTTCCTGCATCTAGCTTGTCCGGTCCTTTTATAAATTTATAAAATTATGCAAACTCCATACAGACAAGCAAGCGTAGTCAGGATCGAACCCAGGTCCCTGGCTTTGTAAGGGAGCAACTCTGCCGCTCTACTGTGCCGCCCATAAATTATGCAGTGTAATCCTACCAAGCAACAAGAGACGCAAGGAACTACCGATGCTGAACAGGGAGAAGAGAATGGAGCCAAGGATGGAACCTTGTGGAACCCCACAGCAGTTGCCTATGTTAGTAGAGAAACTCCTACCTTTGAGGTAGGAGATGACATAACATGTAGAGACATATCCTTAAAATATTAATAGTGTAATTAGATCAAAACACAAAGTGCTGGAGAAACTCAGCGGCATCTGTGGAGGGATTGGACAGACAACAGTTTGGGATGGAACCCTTCTTTTGACCAAGCTTCAGCTTCTGCAGTTTCTTGTGTCTTCATTATACTGCTCCACTGCAAAATCTCCTCAAACTATGTCCAGAAATAAGTTCTCAATGGTGCTTTATTATCATATGTGAAGTGCAAATGCACAGTGAAATTATATTCTTACTAACCGTCCAGTAGTGTCACCGTACCACCCCCGATTAGCAATTGTACAGAAATAGTCTACTGAACCTGGGTGCGAGTGGCACTCCAGTTATTATGAGCAGTGCCCGATTCAGGCAAGTTTTGGTTAAGCTGCTGTAGGAAAGATGTTGAGCTGGAAAGGTGTTAAGCAGAAAAGATTTACAAGGATGTTGCAATGACTCGAGGGCCTGAGCAACAGGGAGATATTGAGCAGGCTAGGACTTTATTCCTTGGAGTACATGAGATGAGGGGTGATCTTACAAAGGTGTATTAGATCATGAGAGGAATAGATAGGGTAAATGTAGTCTTTTACCCTAAGTAGGGAAATCGAGAACTTAGGTTTAAGGTGAGGGTGGAAAAGATTTAATAGGAACCTGAGGGATAACTTTTTTACACAAAAAGTAGTTGGTATATGTGTCTTTTTACAATACTGGAGAGTTTTTGACAAACAAGATTAGTATTCACTTTTTTACACCAATGCACTGTTCTTAACAAAAATCTACCCATCATGTGAAACCGTATAAATCTATATACTATTACTAAAACTCTCTTGACCACTTCCGGACTGCGTTGTAATTAAATTTGCGCAAAAACGCGTGCTCCTAGCCAACAAATTTTGTTCTGATCGGTGAAATATGAGAAAAGTTATGAACGTTTAAAAAATTGTGAGATCAGCATATTGGTCTTCTTGCCTGCCAGTCACCATGAAGGTAACGCCCCTTCCGACACTCGCTGTCTGGCGGGCAGAATAAAGCTGAAGCGGATTGCGAGCGGGGGCTGTGCTCTGCGACCGAGGGGCTGTGGAATCGGGAAAGCCGCTGTGTGGAGTTGGGAGGTGCTGAGGCTGGTGGCAGCTGAGCGGAGTCCCTCCCCCCCTCCCCACACCCCCCTTTACCCCCCCCCACCCCCCCCCCCCCCCCCCCCCCCCCCCCCCCCCCCCCCCCCCCCCCCCCCCCCCCCTCTCCTTGTACCCCCACACCAACCCACACCCCCCTCCCCCACACCACCACTCCCTCACACACCCCCCTCCCCCACACCACCCCCTCCCCCCCCCCCACCCCTCCCGCTTTATTGATGCTTCCAAAGCCTTTGATCGTGTTAATCATAGAAAGTTGTTTGTTAAATTGAGTTAAAGAGGGGTGCCTAGATACATTGTGAGAATTCTGACTTACTGGTATGCCCACCAGACTCTGCAAGTAAAATAGGGCAATAGGGTCGCAGCCCCATTTGGGGTTAGCATTGGTGTTTGACAAGGGGGCATTTTGTCCCCTGTCCTTTTTAATCTTTACATTGATGATCTGTCCAAGCAATTGAAAGCCTGTAATACTGGGTGCATGATTGGTAATACTTTAGTGAACCATATTGTGTATGCAGGTGATCTTGTGGTCTTTAGTCCATCTAGCGCTGGTCTCCAGCAGCTCCTCACTATATGTTCTATGTATGGTGTGGAACATGATATCAAATATAATGCTGGTAAGTGCTGTTATGATCTGCAGAACTAAAGAGGATAAATGTCTAAAATTTCCTGACTTTAAATTGTCTGACAATAATCTTAGTGTCTGTAATAAGGTAAAATATCGTGGACATTTTATTACAGACAAATGACAGATGATGAGGATAGGCAACACCGTATGCTGCATGTACAGGCAAATATTCTCTTACGTAAGTTTGTTGCGTGTACAGATGTGGTGAAGATGTCTATGTTTGGAGCATATTGTACACCACTCTATACTGCACACCTGTGGTCAAACTACGGAAAGACAGGTTTACAGAGACTAAAGGTGGTGTATAATGATACCATGGGAATACTGCTAAGGAAACCTAGATGGTGTAGTGCTAGTGAAATGTTTGTTGCTGCAGGGGTCAGTACTTTAGAAGCTATCCTAAGCAATCATATGTATAAATTTATTTGCAGGATTAATGACTCTGAAAATGTAATTATCTTGGTCTTATCAAACATAAGGTTTAGCACTACACGCTGCCAATCCCAGTTGTGGAGACATTGGTATAATTGTCTCGTCGTAGGGCACTGATTTTTCTTTTTATTCTGCATTTTAAATCATGTATTGGGTTTTCGTAAGTAATTTACTAAGCTTTTATATATTTTTTATGGTGTTTTTAATATGCAATGTATTTTATGTAATGTCAACTCTTGTCTGGACCTTGACTCTGAAATAAAGTTAATAATAATAATAATAATAATAATAATAATAATAATAGAAACATAGAAAATAGGTGGAGTAGGCCGTTCGGCCCTTCGAGCCCGCACCGCCATTCAATATGATCATGGCTGATCATCCAACTCAGTACCCTGTACCTGCCTTTTCTCCATACCCCCTGATCCCTTTAGTCACAAGGGCCACATCTAACTCCCTCTTAAATATAGCCAATGAACTGGCCTCAACTACCTTCTGTGGCAGAGAATTCCACAGATTCACCACTCTCTGTGTGAAAAATGTTTTTCTCATCTCGGTCCTAACAGACTTCCCCCTTATCCTTAAACTGTGACCCTTTGATCTGGACTTCCCCAACAACAGGAACAATCTTCCTGCATCTAGTCTGTCCTACCCCTTATCAGAATTTTGTAAGTTTCTATAAGATCCCCCCTCAATCCTCTAAATTCTAGCGAGTACAAGCCGAGTCTATCCAGTCTTTCTTCAAATGAAAGTCCTGCCATCCCAAGAATTAATCTGGTGAACCTTCTGTACTCCCTGATGTGGTCTCACCAAGGCCCTGTACAACTGCAGTAGAACCTCCCTGCTCCTATACTCAAATCCTTTTGCTATGAATGCTAACATACAATTCGCTTTCTTCACAGCCTGCTGCACCTGCGTGCCTACTTTCAATGACTGGTGTATCATGACACCCAGGTCTCGTTGCATCTCACTTTTCCTAATCGGCCACCATTCATATAATAGTCTACCTTCCTGTTCTTGCCACCAAACTGGATAACCTCACATTTATCCACATTATACTGCATATGCCATTCATTTGCCCACTCACCCAGCCTATCCAAGTCACCTTGCAGCCACCTAGCATCCTCCTCACAGCTAACACTGCCCCCCAGCTTAGTGTCATCCGCAAACTTGGAGATATTGCCTTCAATTCCCTCATCCAGATCATTAATATATATTGTAAATAGCTGGGGTCCCAGCACTGAGCCTTGCGGTAACCCACTAGTCACTGCCTGCCATTCTGAAAAGGACCCATTTACTCCTACTCTTTGCTTCCTGTCTGCCAGCCAGTTCTCTATCCACATCAATACTGAATCCACAATACCGTGTGCTTCAAGTTTGTATACTAATCTCTTACGTGGGACCTTGTCGAAAGCCTTCTGGAAGTCCAGATACACCACATCCACTGGTTCTCCCTTATCCACTCTACTAGTTACATCCTCGAAAAATTCCACAAGATTCATCAGACATGATTTACCTTTCATAAATCCATGCTGACTTTGTCCAATGATTTCACCACTTTCCAAATGTGCTGCTATTCCATCTTTAGTAACTGACTCTAGCATTTTCCCCACTACCGTTGTTAGACTAACTGGTCTGCAATTCCCCGTTTTCTCTCTCCCTCCCTTTTTAAAAAGTGTGGTTACATTAGCTACCCTCCAATCCTCAGGAACTACTCCAGAATCTAAAGACTTTTGAAAAATTATCACTAATGCATCCACTATTTCTGGGGCTACTTCCTTATATACTCTGGGGTGCAGCCTATCTGGCCCTGGGGATTTACCGGCCTTTAATCCATTCAATTTACCTAACACCACTTCCCGACTAACCTGGATTTCATTCAGTTCCTCCATCTCATTTGACCCACGGTCCCCTGCTATTTCCGGCAGATTATTTATGTCTTCCTTAGTGAAGACAGAACCAAAGTAGTTCAACTGGTCTGCCATGTCCTTGTTCCCCATGATCAATTCACCTGTTTCTGACTGCAAGGGACCTACATTTGTTTAACTAATCTTTTTCACATAGCTATAAAAATGTTTGCAGTCAGTTTTTATGTTCCCTGCCAGTTTTCTTTCATAATCTATTTTCCCTTTCCTAATTAAGCCCTTTGGCCTCCTCTGCTGGACTGAATTTCTCCCAGTCCTCTGCTAGGCTGCTTTTTCTGGCTAATTTGTATGCTTCAACTTTTGTTTTGATACTATCCCTGATTTCCGTTCTTATCCATGGATGCACTACCTTCCCTGATTTATTATTTCGCCAAACTGGGGTGAACAATTGTTGTAGTTGCAGTCTTTAAATGCCTTCCAGAGTCTGTCCACCGTCAACCATTTAAGAATTAATTGCCCGTCTCTCTTGGCCAATTCACGTCTTGTAACAGTATTGTAATAACAGTAATATAGCACATTAAAGATCCCATAACAGTCGTTGTGTTTGGTGTGCATTGTCACAACGTCCGTTATTGGGGTTGGTACTTCCGTAAGTTAGACCACGGAGGCTCCAAACCTCTAATGCTTTTCAACACCCAACGAGGTATCCTATGATAGTAGTGATCTTAGGGCGAGTTAATTTTTTTCCTTATTTTGCAATTTAATATAGCAAAAACACCGTGGTGTCAAAAACGCAACGACCATCCCCGACTTTTTAAAATGAAAATTTTTTTGGACATAAATTGGTCGTGAAAACTGAGCCTATCTTCATTTTGTACGGACCAAGTCGCCAACTTCATTCCTTCGTGTCAACTTCGGGAAGTTCCGCAACGACCGTTATGGAGACATTTTACTTACAGAAAAAGCAGCCCAAATCAAACAATATGACGAATCATTGGCCATCGATGTCGCTCAGATCCATAAGGTGATGTACCGTTCAGATCGTAGCGATGAAAATGCTTAGTTTTCACTGGGACACCAAAACGAACGATTTTTTTAGTGTCCACCGCAACGCACGTTTGTGTGTATGATGTGCGTTGCGGTGTCCACTCAGATGGATGCAGTATTCTACTACATGATCGGGTAAATGAAGATGAAATGGTGTTTGCAATTTTATTGTTCCATGTGGTATTCATAAACATGGAAAGGAATAAGAAATATGTGTACTTACGGTGCCTACCAGATCAATGGTGGACACCACGCAACAACCGTTACACAAAATGTATTTGTGTATTCTGACGCCATTTTCAGAAACTAGCCATCAATATACTATCTTTTCTTATACGTTGCTGATACTATGTTAGTCATGAACCCAATAAAGTGCTTATCAACTTTTTTGAAGGAATTTGAAATTTGACCCCATTTGTCACATTTTTGCGTGCAGTATTGTAAAAAGGCACATATGGATCGAGCTGCTGGAGGAGGTAGTTGAGGTAGGTACTATCACAATATTTAAGAAACATTCAGACAGGTACATGGATACGATAGGTTTAGAGCAACTGCAGTTTCCTCCCTACACTTATGTTAGAGGGATATGGGCCAAATGCAGGCAGGTCCAACAGTGGGGCATGGTGGTGGGCATGGACGAGTTGGGCCGAAGGTCCTGTTTCCATGCTGTCTGACTCAATGACAGTGTGCTGGGGGAACTCATCAGGTCGAGGGATGGAACAAACATAGAATGTTTTGGGACGGAACCTTCTTCCGACTGGGTACTGATGGTATTTTGCAGTAATGTCTGCTTTCGTTTAGGCAATATGTCAGTGTTGAGATTCCAGATTGTGAAGCTGGAGAGGCCAAATCTTTTTTTTTTAGAAGTTTCAAATATAAACTTTAATGCTAATTTTATGATGAATGCTAAAATTAAAAACTGTGCACGAGCTCTGAATATACATTGTTGGTGCTGGTTGAGCATGGAACAGGATCTTGAGTCAAGTTACAACTGGGCACCATCAACAATGCTGTCAGAACTCAGGGTACACAAAAAGCTGGAGAAACTCAGCGGGTGCAGCAGCATCTAAGGAGCGAAGGAGATAGGCGACGTTTCGGGTCGAGACCCTTCTTCAGACTGGTCAGGATCAGGGAAACGAGAGATATAGATGGTGATGTGGAGAGATAAGGAACAATGAGTGAAAGATATGCAAAAAAGTATCGGTGATAAAGGGAAAACATAGAAACATAGAAACATAGATTTAGGTGCAGGAGTAGGCCATTCAGCCCTTCGAGCCTGCACCGCCATTCAATATGATCATGGCTGATCATCCAACTCAGTATCCCGTACCTGCCTTCTCTCCATACCTCTGATCCCCTTAGCCACAAGGGCCACATCCAACTCACTCTTAAATATAGCCAATGAACTGGCCTCAACTACCCTCTGTGGCAGAGAGTTCCAGAGACTCACCACTCTCTGTGTGAAGAAAGTCTTTCTCATCTCGGTCTTAAAGGATTTCCCCCTTATCCTTAAGCTGTGACCCCTTGTCCTGGAGTTCCCCAACATCGGGAACAATCTTCCTGCATTTAGCCTGTCCAACCCCTTAAGAATTTTGTAAGTTTCTATAAGATCCCCTCTTAATCTCCTAAATTCCAGAGAGTATAAACCGAGTCTATCCAGTCTTTCTTCATAAGACAGTCCTGACATCCCAGGAATCAGTCTGGTGAACCTTCTCTGCACTCCCTCTATGGCAATAATGTCCTTCCTCAGATTTGGAGACCAAAACTGCACGCAATACTCCAGGTGTGGTCTCACCAAGACCCTGTAACAACTGAAGTAGAAGAAACCTCCCCTGCTCCTGTACTCAAATCCTTTTGCTATGAAAGCTAACATACCATTCGCTTTTTTCACTGCCTGTTGCACCTGCATGCCTACTTTCAATGACTGGTGTACCATGACACCCAGGTCTCGCTGCATCTCCCCTTTTCCTAATCGGCCACCATTTAAATAATAGTCTGCTTTCCTGTTTTTTGCCACCAAAGTGGATAACCTCACATTTATCCACATTATACTGCAATCTGCCAAACATTTGCCCACTCACCCAGCCTATCCAAGTCACCTTGCAGTCTCCTAGCATCCTCCTCACAGCGAACACTGCCCCCCAGCTTAGTGTCATCCCGCAAACTTGGAGATATTGCCTTCAATCCCTCATCCAGATCATTAATATATTGTAAATAGCTGGGGTCCCAGCACTGAGCCCTGCGGTACCCCACTAGTTACTGCCTGCCATTGTGAAAAGGACCCGTTTACCTCCTACTCTTTGCTTCCTGTTTGCCAGCCAGTTCTCTATCCCACATCAATACCTGAACCCCTAATACCGTATGCTTTAAGTTTGTATACTAATCTCTTATGTGGGACCTTGTCGAAAGCCTTCTGGAAGTCCAGATATACCACATCCACTGGTTCTCCCTTATCCACGCTACTAGTTACATCCTCGAAAAATTCCACAAGATTCGTCAGACATGATTTACCTTTTGTGAATCCATGCTGACTTGTCCAATGATTTCAACCACTTTCCCAAATGTGCTGCTATCCATCTTTAATAACTGACTCTAGCAGTTTCCCCACTACCGATGTTAGACTAACTGGTCTGTAATTCCCCGTTTTCTCTCTCCCTCCTTCTTAAAAAGAGGGGTTACATTTGCTACACGCCAATCCTCAGGAACTACTCCAGAATCTAAAGAGTTTTGAAAGATTAATCACTAATGCATCCACTATTTCCTGAGCTACTTCCTTAAGTACTCTGGGATGCAGCCTATCTGGCCCTGGGGATTTATCGGCCTTTAATCTATTCAATTTACCCAAACACCACTTCCCGACTGACCTGGATTTCACTCAATTCCTCCTTTGACCCCACAGTCCCCTGCTATTTCAGGCAGATTATTTATGTCTTCCTTAGTGAAGACGGAACCAAAGTAGTTATTCAATTGGTCCGCCATATCCTTGTTCCCCATGATCAACTCACCTGTTTCTGACTGCAAGGGACCTACATTTGTTTTAACTAACCTCTTTCTCTTCACATATCTATAAAAACTTTTGCAGTCAGTTTTTATGTTCCCCTGCCAGTTTTCTTTCATAATCTATTTTTCCTTTCCTAATTAAGCCCTTTGTCCTCCTCTGCTGGTCTCTGAATTTCTCCCAGTCCTCTGGTATGCTGTTTTTTCTGGCTACTTTGTACGCATCATCCTTTGCTTTGATTACTATCCCTGATTTCCCTTGTTATCCACGGATGCACTACCTTCCCCGATTTATTCTTTTGCCAAACTGGGATGAACAATTTTTGTAGTTCATCCATGCAGTCTTTAAATGTCTTCCATTGTATATCCACCGTCAACCCTTTTAGAATTAATTGCCAGTCAATCTTGGCCAATTCACGTCTCATACCCTCAAAGTTACCTTTCTTTAAGTTCAGAACCATTGTTTCTGAATTAACAATGTCACTCTCCATCCTAAATGAAGAACTCAACCATATTATGGTCACTCTTGCCCAAGGGGGCACGTACAACAAGACGGCTAATTACCCCTTCCTCATTACTCAAAACCCAGTCTAAAATAGCCTGCTCTCTCGTTGGTTCCTGTACATGTTGATTTAGATAAACTATCCGCATACATTCCAAAAAAATCCTCTTCCTCAGCACCCCTGCCAATTTGATTAACCCAATCTATATGTAGATTGAAGTCACCCATTATAACTGTTTTGCCTTTGTCGCACGCATTTCTAATTTCCTGTTTGATACCATCCCCAACTTCTCTGCTACTGTTAGGTGGCCTGTACACAACACCCACCAGCGTTTTCTGCCCCTTAGTGTTTTGTAGCTCTACCCATACCGATTCCACATCCTCCAAGCTAATGTCCTTCCTTTCCATTGCTTTAATTCTCCTCTCTAACCAGCAACGCTACCCCACCTCCTTTTCCTTTCTCTCTATCCCTCCTGAATATTGAATATCCCTGGATGTTCAGCTCCCAGCCTACGTCACCCTGGAGCCATGTCTCCGTGATCCCAACTATATCATAATCATTAATATCTATCTGCACGTTCAACTCCGTCCACCTTATATACGAAGGTAACACGGAACAAGCCATTGTAAAGCTGTTTGTGGTGTGAAAATGAGAAGCTGGTGCGACTGGGGTGGGGGAGGGAGATAGAGATAGAGGGAATGCCAGGGCCCGAGGGCTGAGGGAGAGGTGGGAAGGGGAGGAGACAGCAAGGGTTAACAGAAAATTCAATATTCAAGCCCAAAGGATGCAGACTCCCCAAGCGGAATATGAGGTGCTGTTCCTCCAGCTTGCGGTGTTGCTCACTCTGGACGTGGAGGAGGCCCAGGACCGAGAGGTCGGATGTGGAATGGGAGGGGGAGTTGAAGTGCTGAGCCACCGGGAGGTCGGGTTGGTTATTGCAGACCGAGCGGAGGTGTTCGGCGAAGCGATCGCCAAGCCTCCGCTTGGTCTCACCGATATAGATCATCTGGCATCTGGAGCAACGGATGCAGTAGATGAGGTTGGAGGAGGTGCAGGTGAACCTCTGTCGGACCTGGAAGGACTGCTTGGGTCCCTGAAAGGAGTGGAGGGGGGAGGTGAAGGGACAAGTGTTTGCATTTCTTGCGGTTGCAAGGGAAAGTGCCCGGGGAAGGGGTAGAGTGGGAGGGGAGGGAAGAATGGACAAGGGAGTTGCGGAGGGAGCGGTCTTTGCGGAAGGCAGACAGGGGGGGAGATGGGAAGATGTGGCGGGTGGAGGGGTCACGTTGGAGGTGGCGAAATTGGCGGAGGACTATATGTTGTATTTGCCGGCTGGTGGGGTGAAAGGTGAGGACCAGGGGGACTCTGCCCTGTTTGCGAGTGGGGGATATGGGGGCGAGGGCAGTGTTGCGGGGTATGGAGGAGACCCTGGTGCGAGCCTCATCAATAGTGGGGGAGGGGAATCCCCGTTCTCTGAAGAATGAGGCCATTTGCGATGACCTGGTGTGGAACACCTCATCCTGGGAGCAGATGCGGCGTAGACGGAGGAATTGGGAATAGGGGATGGAGTCCTTACAGGAAGCAGGGTGGGAAGAGGAGTAGTCCAGGTAGCTGTGGGAGTCAGTAGGTTTGTAGTGGATGTCGGTCACAACCTGCAGTCAGAACTCAGAATAGGTTGCAGGCAGCCACATCACTTCCGCCACCACAGCACGTCACTACCGCCCCTCAGTGATGGTGGCCGCAGAATGCCGGCGCATGCGCACCTCGAAGGCCGCGGTTGTAACGGTTTACCGGCGGGGTTTTAGTTTAAATCTGCTGCGGCTGGAAGCGACGTGAACCTGTGGCTGACAATCCATCCCACCGTCTCTCGCCCCCCCCCCCCCCCCCCCCCGCCAGTCACCTGGCCGGCCGCAGCGCTGTGAGCTGCGACACTCCTCCAGCCGACGGCCGAGCGGCAGCCACGTCCACCATGACACCTGGCGCCGGAAGTGACGCGTGCGTGCGTGCAGCCGGCTTCCTGTCCGCGGCGGTGCACGGGCCGGGTGGAGCGAGGCGGCGGCGGCGGAGGCGGGTGCGGAGCCGGAGCCGGGGCCGGGGAGCGGGGCGCACAGGTACGGGCAGCGCAGCCCAGCTCAGCCCCCCCCCTCCTCCTCCTCCGCGCTGGGGCGCTCGGCAACTGCACACAGCGCTGCCTCGGTCTGTAATCGGGCACCCGGCGCCCTGACAGGCGGCCAGGGGCCACGTCGCTGTTTTCCACTGCACGTCTAACAGCTGGGCCTCCACTCTCCCCGGATCCTCTCCCCCCACTCTCCCTCCTCTCTAATCCTCCATCCACTCTATCCACCCTCTCCCTCGCTCCCCACCTTCAATTTCTCCTCCACTCCCTCACCCTCCAACCCCCCTCTACCCCCCCACCCTGCTCCAACCCCCAACCACCTTCTCCCTCGCTCCCCGCCCTCTCTCCCCCACCCTCGCCCCTCTCTCACCCCCCCTCCTCTCCCCCTCCCTCGCCCTCTCTCACCCCCTCCCTCTCACACCCCTCTCCTCCTCGCCCTCTCTCACCCCTCCCCCCTCCTCGCCCTCTCTCTCCCCCTCCACCCCCACCCCCTCGCCCTCTCACCCCCACCCTCACCCCCACCCTCGCCCTCTCTCACCCCCTCCCTCGCCCTCTCACCCCACCCTCGCCCTCTCTCACCCCCACCCTCGCCCTCTCACACCCACCCCCCACCCTCGCCCTCTCACTCACCCCCACCCTCGCCCTCTCTCACCCCCACCCTCGCCCTCTCTCACCCCCACCCTCGCCCTCTCTCACCCCCCCCCCCCCCCCCCCCCCCCCCCCCCCCCCACCCTCACCCTCTCTCACCCCCACCCTCGCCCTCCTCACCCCCACCCTCGCCCTCTCTCACCCCCACCCTCGCCCTCTCTCACCCCCTCCCTCGCCCTCTCTCACCCCCACCCTCGCCCTCTCTCACCCCCACCCCTCGCCCTCTCTCACCCCCACCCTCGCCCTCTCTCACCCCCACCCTCGCCCTCTCTCACCCCCACCCTCAGCCCTCTCTCACCCACCCTCCTCGCCCTCTCTACCCACCCTCGCCCTCTCTCACCCACCCTCGCCCTCTCTCACCCCTCCCTCGCCCTCTCTCACCCACCCTCGCCCTCTCTCACCCACCCTCGCCCTCTCTCACCCCCCACCCTCGCCCTCTCTCACCCCCACCCTCGCCCTCTCTCTCCCCCACCCTCGCCCTCTCTCACCCTCTCTACCCCCACCCTCGCCCTCTCTCACCCCACCCTCGCCCTCTCTCACCCCCACCCTCGCCCTCTCTCACCCCCACCCTCGCCCTCTCTCTCCCCCACCCTCGCCCTCTCTCTCCCCCACCCTCGCCCTCTCTCTCCCCCACCCTCGCCCTCTCTCTCTCCCCCACCCTCGCCCTCTCTCTCCCCCCACCCTCGCCCTCTCTCTCCCACCCTCGCCCTCTCTCTCCCCCACCCTCGCCCTCTCTCTCCCCCACCCTCGCCCTCTCTCTCCCCCACCCTCGCCCTCTCTCTCCCCCACCCTCGCCCTCTCTCTCCCCCACCCTCGCCCTCTCTCTCCCCCACCCTCGCCCTCTCTCTCCCCCACCCTCGCCCTCTCTCTCCCCCACCCTCGCCCTCTCTCTCCCCCACCCTCGCCCTCTCTCTCCCCCACCCTCGCCCTCTCTCTCCCCCACCCTCGCCCTCTCTCTCCCCCACCCTCGCCCTCTCTCTCCCCCACCCTCGCCCTCTCTCTCCCCCACCCTCGCCCTCTCTCTCCCCCACCCTCGCCCTCTCTCTCCCCCACCCTCGCCCTCTCACCCCCACCCTCGCTCTCTCTCACACCCCCCCCCCTCCTATATCCTCCCTCTGCCCCCACCCCCACATCCCCTGCAGCTGGCATCCTGAGCCATGACAGCTCATCCTTGCTGCATTCACTGAAGCCTTTAGACCAAAGTTCATATAGCTATAGGATCTTTGCTTTCGACTGTGAAAGTCCAAGCTTGTATTCACGTGATGGCTTGTTTTTGTTTTAGACCAGGGAGTCTTCCAATGTACTGCTGTTTGAAGACATTTATTTGCAAACCCCTCAGATTTCTCAGACTCAAGAAAGGCAGTGTTATTTGTGGTTTAAAATGTTTGACGCTTAGAACAAAATTATGGTTATGTCATGTCTTTCTATTTTAAATCTCTTTCTGTTGCCCCAACCAGTATGGAGTACAACGTAATTTTTGATTGACTTTTATCAGTGCCGAATTAAAGACACAACGGACTATAGATGCTGGCATTTTGAGCAAAACACAAATTGCCAGAAGAATTCCTCACCTGAATAGTCAGGAGGACCCTTCATCAGGCCTGAAATATCACCTTCCATTCCTCCCTGCTTGCTGCCTGAACCATTGAGTTCCTCTAGTGTTTTTCTAACTATGATACTTATGCAGAAATCAGCTGGAAGCTTGAAATAATTTTCTCACTTCCATTCACTTGAGATGAAGTGTATATAAATGTGATATGTTATGGCCAGTAAGTGCAGTCATGGTCACCCCTTACTCCCCTTGGAATCTTTCTTCCTCTTTGGAATGGACTGATCCGGCACCTTCTGTGTTATTCCTAGAAATACCTGCCATTGTTGTTCCACTGTCATCCCTGCTAGGCTATTTTTCCAGTCAACTTTGGCCAGCTCCTCCCTCATGGCTACATTAGATAGAGCTCTTAAAAGCAGGGGATATGGGGAGAAGGCAGGAACGGGGTACTGATTGTGGATGATCAGCCATGATCACAGTAAACGGCAGTGCTGGCTCAAAGGGACAAATGGCCTACTCCTGCACCTATTGTCTATTGTGTATAGCACTGTGGAATTCTCTGCCTCAGAGGGTAGTGGAGGGCGGTTCTCTGGATACTTTCAAGAGAGAGCTAGATAGGGCTCTTAAAGATAGGTGAGTCAGAGGATATGGGGAGAAGGCAGGAACGGGGTACTGATTGGGGATGATCAGCCTTGATCGCATTGAATGGCAATGCTGGCTCGAAAGGCCAAATGGCCTACTCCTGCACCTATAGGCTACTGTCTAATTTTCTCTTAAAAGCATCCAGAGAATTGGCCTCCACTGCCTTCTGAGGCAGAGAATTCCATAGATTCACAACCCTCTGTGTGAAACAGTGTTTCCTCATCTCCGTTCTAAATTGCTTACACCTTATTCTTAAACTGTGGCCCCTGGTTCTGGACTCCCCCAACATCGGGAACATGTTTCCTACCTCCAGCGTGTCCAAATCCTAAATAATCATATGGTTCAATAATATCCCCTCTCACCCTTCTAAATTCCAGAGTATACATGCATAGCCGCTCTATTCTATCAACATATGACAATCCCGCCCTCCCGGGAATTAACCTCGTGAACCTACGCTGCACTCCCTCAATAGCAAGAATGTCCTTCCTCAAATTTGAAGACCAAAACTGCACACAATACTCAAGCTGTGGTCTCACAAGGGCCCTGTACAATTGCAGAAGGATCTCCGCTCCTATACTCAACACCTATCGTTATGAAGGCCAACATGCCATTCGCTTTCTTCACTGCCTGCTGTACCTGCATGCTGATGTTACTGTATTTCATGGTAACTCAAATTTCACTGTACCTTATTGGTACATATGACAATTAAATTGAATCTTGAATCTTGTGGCATTATGCAATTCTGAAAGATAAAATGCTGTTTCGATTCCTTAATTTCATACTCAGTCTTGCAATGAACTTGAAACTAAGTTCAATGCAACAATGTTAATGCCCGTTAACATGATCCAAGTATGGGGTTGTCACAATTACAGCTTCACAGATGTGGGACAGAGTTTTGGGATTTGAGCAACATGTGCTGTGTATATGTCAGAATGCATTTTCAACTGGTATGAGATATCTTGTGTACAATACAAAGTATTGGATTACCCGATCAGGCAGCATCTCTGGAGGACATGGAATGGCAATATTTTGGGATCCTTACTCATGTTTCCAGCATCTGCTGTCCCTTGTGTCTCCTTGGTGTTTACTTCTACTTCCCAAGGCGATGTGATCTTAAAACAGTTACCAATAGAGCTCGTTTTGACTCTACACATTTAATTGGAAGTCTTGAGATGCAAAAAACTGCAGATGCTGGAATCGAGCTAAATCGAAATCTTGCATGAATGGATTTGGTCCAAGACACAAGTTAGGAGGTTTGCTGATTGCATGCTATTCATTCCACTCTGAACTCTGTCGCCAATGAATCAGCCCATGCTTGCATAGAGCAAACATTCAGGTATGGGTTGATAAGTCGTAAATAATGTCTGCCCACAGAAATTCCAGGCAGTGGCCATCCCCCATAAGTGACAGCTCCAACCGTTTACACTTAATGTCATTGCCATTGAGCCGCCCACCCTCAACGTCATGTGCACCATCCTTGACCATGGACTCAACTAGACACAAATACTCTGGCTACAATATCAGACACCTGGACACTATCGATCAATTCAAATCACAACTCAAAACACACCTGTTTAGATTAGCATACCCGACATAACTTCCACCATGTTCATTGACTTTTAATGACTTGAAATGTTTTATGTATTTTTTGGGGTTTTTTCGTTTTTAATCAACTTGATTTTAATATTGATAATGTATTGTGATTTTATGTCCTGTAAGGTGTCTTTGGGTGTCCAGAAAGGCGCCAGCAAATAAAATGCATTATTATTATTAGACATGAGGCTTGGTATACTATGGTCACTGACTTGACTTTGGCACCCCAAAGCCTTCTACGAAGCATGTTATAAACATTGTGGAATATTTTCTGCTTGTCTGGATAAGTGGTGCTCCATCAACACCATCTAGGCCAAAGCAGCCCACTTGATTGGGCTTCCCCATTCAACACCTCGAACATTCATTCCTTTCACACTACTGCAAAAGAGTTATGGTGCTTGCATCTGCAAAATGCACTGTATGACTTGTTTAGGGCACCCTAATAGCATCATCAAAAATGCCACCACCATCAAGACCTGGACAAAGGCTGCAGGAATGCTGCCACCCGCGGGTCCCTCATTCCACGTTGTGCCATCTTGTCTTGGAAATATATTCCCCCTTCATTGCCCTTGGATGCAACCCCGAGATGCCCAGCATGACAGCGCTGAATGAGAACCTTTACCACAAAGAGAGCGGCAGTTCAAAAACATTTACACTCACTTCAAGATCAATTGAGGATGGGTGATAAATACTGCCTTTGCCAATGATGCCTAGATCACATGAAAATGACCACCCAATCTCCAATTTATTGGCTGAAGCAGTGTTGTTAAATAATGTTTCATATTCGTTTACATTGGCAATTTTTTTTTTTCCTCTTCATCCAAGACAAGATGTTTCTCGATTTTGAATGATGAAAAATAATCTGTTCATTGATTTTATTCCCCTTTGAGTAGTTGGAGATATTTTAGGTGATTTCTTTTCCATTTTTCTTACAGTAAATATTCACGATGGCTGAGTTCAATAATTTCAACACAGATTTCTTCCAATCAAGTTATAGCATTGACGACCAAGGGCAAGCGTGTGATTACAGTGCTGCAGGAGATCCGTACCAGAACAGGTGAGTGCGTGAGGTTGGCAGTAAGCTCCAGGCTCACCAAGAATCTTAAGTCATTTAGTGCAGCACAGTGCCTCTGCTGGTGGAACTGCTGCCTCCAGGTTCGGTTCTACCCTCATGTGCTGTCATGTCATGTGGAGTTTGCACGTTCACCCTGTGACCATGTGTATTTCCTCCGGTTGCTTCGTTTTTCTCCCTCGTCCCAAAGACATGCTGGTTTGAGGGTTACCTCTGTTAATTGTCCCCTGTGTGTAAGTGAGTGGATGGGAAAGTGGGATGAACTAGAAGGAATGGGTGATCGATGGTTGGTGTGGACTGGGTGGACAAAAGGAACTGTTTCCATGCTGTATATTGTTTATTAGTACAGGCGAGGAATTTGGGTCTCTTGCTGATCTTTTAATTCAAAAGTCAACAGGGCTAGAAGTGACTTAAAATATCCCTGCTACTGGAGAAAAAAATCACAAACTACTGATGGACATGTTAATTCCTACACTTTGCTTCCTGTTTGCCAACCCGTTTTCTATCCATGTAAATACCCTACCCCCAATACCATGTGCTCTAATTTTGCAGGCTAATCTTTTGTGTGGGATCTTATCAAAGGCTTTTTGAAAGTCGAGATTCACCACATCCACTGGCTCTTCCTTATCCATTCTAAGTTACATCCTCAAAATATTCCAGAAGATTAGTCAAGCATGATTTCCCCTCCATAAATCAATGCTAACTTTGACCGATCCTGTCACTGCCTTCCAAATGCGCTGCTATTGCATCTTTAATAATCGACTCGAGCATCTTCACCACTACCGATGTTGGGCTAACTGGTCTGTAATTCTGTTTTCTCTCTCTCTCCCTCCTTTCTTAAAAAGTGGTGTTACATTCCAGTCCAAGGAACTGATCCAGAGTCTATAGAACATTGGAAAATGTTCCCCCATCATTCTCACTTGTTGTCTATCCCATTTCCTGGTTCTCCCACAAAACTAAATTATTTTCACAGCATGTTCAAGTATTGGAAAGTTATCATTTGAACGGACTACCACCATCTTTTTATTGAATCCCAATCAAAACAACTTGGTGTTTAAAATTTCCCGGTGTCAACTTTTTTCATAATTAATTTAAATATCTGGCCTTGGGTTACTGACTACTTTTCCACTGAAAATAATTTTTCATTATCTTTCAATGTTTTATGATCTTGGACGCTTCCATTGATTTTTCCCCTGACATGTTTAAGGAGAACAATCCCACCTTCCCGAGTCTTTACAAATAACCTTTAATTCCCACCACTCAAAATTAGCAAAGTAGGAATGAAGGAGCAAGATCTTGGAAGAATTGGGAGTTTTTAAGTTTAGAGATACAGCACAGAAACTGACCCTACAGCCCACTGAGTCCACAGCGACCAGCAGTCCCTGCACACTAACATCATCTTACACTCACTACGGTAGACAAAAATGCTGGAGAAACTGCGGGTGCGGCAGCATCTATGGAGCGAAGGAAATAGGCCTCACTCACTACGGACAATTTACAATTTTATCAAGCCAATTAGTCTACAAACCTGTACGTCTTTGGAGTGTGGGAGAAAACTGGAAATCCCGTAGAAAATCCATGCAGGTCTGGGATGAACGTACAAACTCCATACAGACAACACCTGAAGTCAGGATTGCTCCCGGGTTCCTGGCGCTGTAAGGCAGCATCTCTCTCGCTGCGCCACCGTGCCACTGGTGTTGAGGAGGAAAGCAGAATATGAATTGTCTAATAAGGAAAAGAGACTTTGTTTTATTCCATCATGGGAAGAATCAAGGGAAGTTCCCAAGGTCAGCTTGATCAGTACATTGGACAGAAACTGATGAGAAGAACCAGGAAATCTAACGTTTTATTGTTCTTTGCATGCAGACAATATGACAGTAACACGCAGCAAGCTGGGTACTTTCACCCAGCAGGGCCACAACAAGCGTACACAGGACAGATCTTCCAGCCAACGCCAACCTTCACACCAAGCTCTTCACAGTCAGTGTACAGTAACAGCTTTGAAGATGAAGCACCATTATTGGAAGGTAAAATTGCAACTATGGCAATATTTGGGACATGCTTTGAATGTAACATGTAGTCATAAAGTCATGTGATAGGAGTAGAATTGGGCCATTCGGCCCATCAAGGCTACTCCGCCATTCAATCATAGCTGATCTACCTCTTCCATCTAAACCCATTCTCCTGCCTTCTCCCCATAACATCTGACACCTGTACTAATCAAGAATCTCTGCCTTAAACAAATCCACTGACTTTGCCTCCATACCCTTCTGTGACAAAGAATTCCACAAATTCACTGCCCTCTGACTAAAGAAATTCCTCCTCATTTCCTTCCCAAAAGAACGTTCTTTAATTCTGAGGCTATGACCTCTAGTCCTAGGCTCTCCCACTAGTGGAAAAGTCCTCTCCATATCCACTATCCAAGGCTTTCACTATTTTGCATGTTTCAATGAAGTCCCCCCTCATTCCTCTAAACTACAGCGAGTCCCGGCCCAGTGCCGACAAATGCTCATTGTAGGTCTGCTTAGAATTCTGATGTTCAGATTCCAAACTCTTTTAATAGTGTATTTGTATTTCAGATGTTCTAGTTGCTTTTATTTAAGCTATCAGCTGTGTTTCTCGCATTGCAATCTCAGTTAAGTTTTGGGAATAATGAATCAAGGAGAAAATGTAAAGGATGTCATAGCCCTGGTGATGTATGATTTGAGGCAGAAAAGTGCTGTAAAAAGTGAATCATCCAAATTGCTCATGAAATTATTCTTTACCTTTCCATTTATAATTTCTGGAGATGTACAGTTTTGTTTTAAAAGGCAACCATTGCCCACTCTCAATTAATTGAGAAGAAAGGAATTAGATCCATTAGTCAATAGTCTCGAGAGTCAAGAGTGTTTTATTCTCATATGTACCAAAACAGAACAATTCAATTCTTAATTGCAGCAGCTTAACAGTGCGTAGGAAGGAACTGCAACTGCAGATAGACCCAAAATCCTGGGGTAACAGCAAGACAGGCAGCATCTCTGGAGGGAAGGAATGGGTGATGTTTCAGGTCGAGGCCTTTCTTTAGACAATCCTGCTGAGGTACTCCAGCATTTTGTGTCTATCCTCAGTAAACATATTGCTCAATAGTCAATTCAGTAAATAAAATAACCCAATATAGTACAAAATACAAATCATAGCCCAAAGTCCCTTGTGCAACCAATCAGTTCATAGTTTAGTTGGGGTTCGTAGTGTTCAATAGCCTGATGGTCCTTGGGAAGAAGCTATTCCAGAATCTGGATACCACGTTTTTAGACTCCTATACCTTCTTCCCAATGTCTTTGTCATTGTGTCCAGGTCTGTGTCCAATTAATTGCAGAACCTAAATAATGTGCCGACCCAAAACTATTGTTATGCTACTGCCAGGCATCAAACCTGTTGCCTTTCAGCCTCTATGGGCCTGCAATATTATAGATATTACCATTACTATCGTCTATTTAATTTTCTATAATGTTCAGTAAAAAAAAAAAAACTTGAATATTGGATGTCAGGGGTTATGGGGAGAAGGCAGGAGAATGGGGTTAGGATGGATGGATAGATAGATCAGCCCTGATCGATTGATGGAGTAGACTTGATGGGTCAAATGGCCTAATTCCAATCACATGAACATATCAAATTATGTAAACACTCATGTTTTATAGGTAAATAAAATGCATTGAATTGTAACTCTACAGATATAATATTCAGAACAAAAAATAGAGCAAGGAAAGCAAAACATGAAATATTTCTATTTAAAACCATTTTACAAAATATATAGCTTTATTGAAATAACAGTAAAATTATTTGGCAATTTTATTGGGCAGATGAAGCTGATTTGCTTTTAATTTTCCTCTTCAATTTTATTTAACTTTTTAGAACTGGGTATTAACTTTGATCACATCTGGCAGAAGACACTAACTGTCCTCCATCCGCTCAAAGTGGCAGACGGGTCCATTATGAATGAGACTGATTTGGCTGGACCCATGGTGTTCTGTTTGGCATTTGGAGCTACATTATTACTGGTATGTAATGTCTAGTATTTTGCAGATTACGCCAATTGAACATTGCATTGGTTTGGACCCGATTAAGTGAAAAGCAGGTTTTCTGGCATCCATTATTGGATGAATAGAAATGCACTACAATTAGATAGAAGTGTGTATTGCCTTTGGTGCCTGACACATTCCAAACAGACTAGACCTTTGTGCACTGAATAAGACTGAACCACTCTGATAGCAACTTATTTGATGTGCTTGTAATCTGAAGTTGTTTGTGTCACCGCTATGCCAGTCATTCAACATCATTCCATCTCTAATCTTGCTGCTGGAAATATAGTTACCTCAAGATTCTCCTATTGTAATGCTACATTGGCTGTGTAGTCTTGCACAAACTTGAGCAGCTGCAACTTACTCATCTATGTTCTGGACCCCATTTTACTCGGCTGGTTGACCAAACTTGGTTCCCCATTTGTACCGCATTGATTTTGATAATTACATCTTTTGCTTTCAAATCTTCGCAAGGTCTTGTTCTTCTCAATTTCTGTAGCCACTTCTATAGTTGGCATTTTGTACATCCGCTAAAGCTATGATGTTTCTCATTCGCACTGCTCCTCTGTACCTTTTGTCTTCTCTCTCTCTCTCTCTCCACAGAGTTTTGTGAGTTTTTTTTCCAGTTGTCTGTTCTTGTTTTCTTTGTGGCACCAGAGTTGCAAATCTTGTTTGATCTCATTCCTGTGACATGCAGTGAGATGTCTTCCTATGTTAAAGGTAGAAGTTAAGTGGAAGTTGTTGTTTATACCACTGTAATCTTGTCCAATGCTTAGTTGCATGAATAGAACTCGTTGGTAAATCGTACAGATTCCATGCTTTCATTAACCTAGTCTAAAACACAATGTACCTAATATGGTGTATATTGTGAACTGGAGGACAAAAGTGGCTTATTAATCTAAATAAGTTTATTTTAAACTCTGAAGCTAAGTGTTTCTGATTGCCAAGGATTGACCCTTGTTTAAACACTACTTGTCAACATCAGTTATTTGGTGCTAAATTACTTAGTATTATCTGGAATCTGTTGAAGGAAATATTTTAATGCAATAGCAACAAACTTAAGGCATATTTAAAATGGAATAGAAAATACTTTAGAGTCATGTAACATGCAGAGGTCTTTGTGACAACATTGTTCAGGAAATGTTATTGGAATTGATAATTCTGGTAAATATTTGTTAAGAAGAAAAGATGAAGCATTGGCAATATGAGCAAAAACAGTGTTGGGGGAACTCAGCAGGTCAGTCAGTATCTGTGGAGGAAAATGGACAGACGATGTTTCGGTTCAAGGCCCTTTGGACTAATGGAAGAGGGGAGAAAGGGAATGAGAGAGAGAAAGCTGGAAAAAAAGAGGTGGGACAAAGCAAGGCAAGTTATAGGTGAGGAGATGGGAATGATTGGCAGATTAGCGGAGCTCGTGACAAAAGCTGGAGATGAGAAGGAGACAAAGGTATTAGATAAGGAATGAAGAGTGAAATGTCAAGCTGAAGAAGGGATATAGGTGGAAGAGAGGGGGTACAGGTGGAAGAGGGAGAGGTTCAGGTGGAAGGGGAGTACAGGTGGAAGGGTTGAGTGGCACAGATGGAATAAGGATGGAGAGGTACAGGTGGAAGGGGCAGGGGTGCAGGTGGAAGAGGCAGGGGTGCAGGTGGAAGAGGCAGGGGTGCAGGTGAAAGGGGGAGGGGTGCAGGTGGAGGAGGGATACTGGTGGAAGAGGGTGAGGGAGAGAGGGAATGCAAGCAGGAAGTAGGTATTTATAAAATGTTCAAATACTGATTTTTCTTTATTTTTGTATAAAATGGTACACTATTGTTTATAATGCCTCAAATTAACAGCATTTTTCTGTGTGGTGTTATCAGATAGATTTCTCTATCTGAGAATTTTTCTTTTTCATTCCAGGTTGGAAAGATCCAGTTTGGTTATGTGTATGGTATCAGTGCTATTGGGTGTCTTGGTATGTACTGTCTTTTGAACCTGATGAGTATGACTGGTGTCTCCTTTGGATGTGTGGCCAGCGTCCTTGGATACTGTCTTCTTCCCATGATTATCCTGTCAAGTTTTGCTGTGATTTTCTCCTTGCAGTAAGTACTCATTCTGATGGAAGTGTGGACATTAATGCAACATCCCATAGGTCATGTTGTCATCCATATATCATTGATTAAATAGGTTTTGGTACCAGCTTGAATTAGTCTAAGAAACGTTCTTGTGCAAGTCCTACTTTAGTTTTATTTTGATTGCTAATGCTGGTGCAAAATATGTGTATTTCTTCCTTCATGTGGAGAGTTCTGTTCTATAATAGTGTGTGTATATCCTTTACTATTAATTATATACACATTTAATGATACGTCATTGTGTGCAAAACATAACAGCCTTAGGTGGTGTGAACTGAGTAAATACTTTTGTGTTTGCATTACTGGATGTTATGCTCCTCAGTTACATACATTAGCAACTTCTGGATTGAGTTGGCCATGAAGGTCATAAGTGGTAGGAGCAGAATTAGGCCAATCGGCCCATCAAGTCTACTCTGCCCATTCAATCATGGCTGGTCTATCTCTCCTAACCCCATTCTCCTGGCTTCTCCCCATAACCCGCGACACACGTACTAATCAAGATATCTATCTCTGTCTTAAAAATATCCATTGACTTGGCCTCCACAGCCTTTTGTGGCAGAGAATTCCAAAGATTCACCAACCTCTGGCTAAAGAAATCCTCATCTCCTTCCTAAAGGAACGTCCTTTAATTCTGAGGCTATGACATCTAGTCCTAGACTCTCCCACTAGTGGAAACATCCTCTCCACATCCACTCTATCCTCGCCTTTCACTATTTGGTACATTTCATTTAGGTCCCCCCTCGTCCTTCTAAACTCAGCGAGTATAGGGCCAGTGCCATCAAACGGTCATCATATGTGAACCCACTCGATCCTGGGATCATTCTTGTAAACCTCCAGAGCCAACATAGCCTTCCTCAGAAATTCCTCAGAATACTCCAAATGCGGCCTAACCAGCTCCATATAGAGCTTCAGCATTGCATCCCTGTTTTGTATTCTAGCCCTCTTGAAATAAGTGCTAGCATCGCGTTTGCCTTCTTTACTACCGATTCGACTTGCAGATTAACTTTTTGGAAATCCTGCACCAGCACTCCCAAGTCCCTTTGTACCTCCTCCGATTTGTGGATTTTCACCCCATTTTGAAAATAGTGTATGCCTATATTCCTGAAAGTGGAAAAGCTTTTACAGAAGCACAAAATAATGATTCCCACAAATTTGGATGCATTAAAAAAAAAAAGTGGATAGACTAAATGGTATTTCTTCCCCCCCTTGTTTATGTTTGCCATTGAATCAGGTGCAGGTTAAGCACAGATTAACATTATAAATCTCTAATTAGGAAGAGCTGAGAAACCATGCCTATTTCCTAATTATGTGGCTTCCAGTTGTGCCTCCCACAAAAATGCTGCTTGATCTTGATCTGCATGAAAGGAAAAAGGCTGATTGTATCTCCTAGGCCGCCTTTGCCCCAACGGGTTGTTTGAGTTGTGTACATGTGGCGAGCTGGCACGAAATGACAGGCACACGGAATTCAAGTGGGGCTGACCCGCTGAGTTACTGCAGCATTTTTATCATCATCATACTTTATTAGCCAAGTCTGTTTTGCAACAAATTTAATTAGCCATACAGTCATACTAATAAAAAGCAACAAAACACACAAAATACATTTTAACATAAACACCCACCACAGTGACTACTTCACATTCCTCACTGTGATGAGTGTGTCTATCTTCAGTATATACCAGCGTCTGCAGTTCCTTTCTACACATCAAGTGCTATTTTGTTGACACCCAGAGCCACTGTTAATGTGATGGTGTTCCAGAGAGAATCAGACTGGAAAGAAATGTATTAGATTATTCACAAAAATTCATAATTATATAGTACTTTTACTTTTACTTTTAGTTATCTGGGTTAAATGGCAGGAATCTTAGCATCTATGTGCCAAATGGCTGTCCACCAGTATGGAGTTTTCCTAGTGTCTAAAGTGTATTCGATGGACTGATATTAAATGCAAACCTAATGTTGACCTGCTGCAGAAATAAACTGGGCCCTGTGTATAAAAGATGGTTGATCTGACAATCAAATCTATGCCCTATATACTAAGATGCTTGAGTAATTTATAAATTTTGATGAATAACTTATGAGAGTCAGCTTTGAGTTTATGCCTCTGGTTTAAAACAAGAAATTCATGAGGCATTTCAGTTAAGATTTTAATGTAATAAAAAGGGAACTGCAAATGCTGGTCTATATCACAGACTTGAAGCATCACTTGTCCATTTTCTCCGGAGGTACCGCCTGACCTGCTGAGTTACGCCAGCATTTAGTGTCTATCTTTTTCAGATGTCGCACCAGACCCACAACCATTTCTTTGGGTCTTAACTAATTTTGATTAAAGTGCAAAATGAAAGGCATTTGTGCTCCTCTGTGGCATGACTGCACTGCCATCTGCTGGATTTAGACCGGACGACATAACTTGTCTGACTGCTTTGAATTCTTCCATGTTCACTTAGTACTTTAGTTTAGAGATACAGCGCGGAACAGGCCCGTCGGCCCACTGCGTCCGCGCCGACCAGTAATCCCCACACTCTTACACTATCCTACATGCACTAGGGACAATTTACAATTATACCAAGCCAATGAACCTACAAATCTCTGTGTCTTTGGAGTGTGGGAGGAAACCCATGCCGGTCATGGGAAGGACGTACAAGCTCCGTACCGTCTCAGGATCATGGCAAGAAATTAACATATTACTTGGAAATACATGTTTAGTGTTCTTAATAAGACTATTGTCTGATTCAGAAAGGTATTTATTTAAAAATATATAACATGAAATCCTAATATTGATATTTTCTTTCTTTCTTCAGAGGTATGCTGGGCATAATCATTGCTGCCGTCGTGATTGGCTGGTGCAGTTTGTCAGCTTCTAAAATCTTTATCTCTGCCTTGGCAATGGAGGGGCAACAATTACTGGTCGCATATCCTTGTGCCTTATTGTATGGAGTTTTTGCTCTTATTTCGGTTTTCTAAAGGTGTGCGAGAATGGAATGTGTCGCCACGTTCTGAACTCGGAACAGAAACGGATGCAGGTCCCTGGCGTACAATTGGATTAAAGACTGGCTTCCTGCCACCAATAATAATTGTGACTCTTCTGATTCCCACCATTTTGGGGAGTAACTGAAACAACACATTCTTAAATTTCTGCTTTTATTGCCGCATTAGGAAGCCCATTGCAGAGGTGGAAAATGTAATGAGTACAGGTTGGAAATCAACAGTCCATCATTTTTGATGGGTTTGCACATTGGCATTATATTGAATGGTTTTGCCTCTGCCTTGCACTGCATTTCCACCATCATGCAGGAAGGAATTGTTCAAGTATGATGTTTCTGTGAGCTGGGTGTAGGGACCACCAGATAGTATTTCTTCAAGAAGATGTAAATAGACCATTATGCATTTATCTGCAGAAAGAGTTCAGTGCAATGTTGGGAAAACAAAAATCCATATTTAATTCAAATTCAAAAATCTGTAATGTCTCTTGCAATCTCTGGACCAAAATGCTTTTTTTCCATTCAGGAGTCAATTTAATACTGGGGTGGAATGAGTTTCAAAATGTGTTGCACAGCTCTGTAATGTGTCAGTTCAAGAGAAGATCCCACTCCAACATAGCAATTTCATTTCTTGCTATGCAGCGTTAATTGTTTAGTTTGCAAAATCGTTATAATTTGACACATGTTTACTTGGCCCAAGGAAAAGGTAATAATCTAATTCCAGCTCCATTATAAATTTCTTTTTTTTTTTTTAGTTTACCTGTTTTTCCTATTCACATTCCTTTCCTCACCATGACATTTGTAATAAATTGGTTAATCTCTGGTTCAATATGCGTGTTTGGTTTTCCTTTTGCAAAATGACAACAATTAAAAAGACATTTAGATAGGAAAGGTTGAGTGATATGGGCCAAGCGCAGACAGGTGGGACTGGTGCAGGTGGCATACACCTTGGTTGGCATTGGCTTGTTGGACCGAAGGGCCTATTTCAGTGCTCTATGACTCAATGTAAATGAATAAAACACCACAGTGAACTCTTAAGTATCAGCCGAAAACAAACTCCCAAGGTGTTACAGTTTATGGTTTAGGGGGGAGGAGGAGAGATATATATCAAAATTGATGACTACGGTCATTTTTACAGCTGTTGGCAATGCAGGTCTTGCTGATTCTAATTAGGATAATTGCTCCCAGAATAACTTTAGTGGATATAACCTTCTGAGAGTCTGCTCTCCATCCTGCAGCTGTCAAACGTATCTTATGAAGAAGGAGATTGCTCCACTGCTCAATAAGAATGCGGCTGATCTGGGTGTGACCGTAACTCTGCATTTCTGCTACCCATCGCGCGGTAGAGTTGCTGTCTTACAGCGCCTGAGACCCTGGTTTAAACCCGACTACGGGTGCTGGCTGTACGGAGCTTGTACGTTCTCCCCGTGCCTGCGTGGATTTTCTCCAGGTGCTCCGGTTTCCTCCCACATGCCAAAGACATACAGGTTTGTAGGTTAGTTGTTAATTGGCTTTGGTAGAGATAATAAATTGTCCCTAGTGTATCGGATAGTGCTAGTGTACGGGGTGATCACTGGTCAGTGCGGACTCGGTGGGCCGAAGGGCCTTTTTCCCCCACACTGTTTCTCTAATCTAAAGTAAACATAGAGATCATATTTGCTCTTGTTTATCAATAATCTATCTTCTTCCCTAAAAATATTCACAGACCCAGTAGACGGGGTAGGCAGGAGCTTGGCGGGGAGTGAGGATTCTTCTATTTTAGGATTAAGTTGTAATTATTTTAATGCTAGAGGCCTGACCGGTAAGTGGGTGAACTCGGGGCTTGGGCAGGTACATGTGATTGGGACATTCTAACCAACACAGAAATGTAACTAAGGGAGGGACAGAACTTTCAGGGTGCTACAGGTGAGATTGCGGTGGGGGTAAGAGAGGGGGGGTTGCTTTACTGATTAAGGGGAAAATTACGACTGCTCTGAGAAGACATCACTGAAGGATTATCGACTGAGACTATGGGTGGCGCTGAAATAAAAGGGATGATCGCCATGTTATGATTGTATTGAGGGTGCTCAACTAGTTAACAGGAAGTAGAAGAACAAATATGTGGGAGGTTGCAGAACCTATAAGATGAGGGGGTTTAACCTTTCTAATAGACCAGGACTGCCTTTGTGCTAAGGGGTTAGACGGGTGGAATTGGTCGAGTGTGTTTAGGAAGTTGTCCGGGTGATATGTGGATGACCTTGTGAGGAAGCGGGAAAAGCTAGACCTATTCCTTGGAAATAGGGCAGGTCAAATGATTGAAGTGTTGGACAAGCACTTTAGGACTAGTGACCACTGTTCCATTAACTTTGAAATAATTATGGCTATGGACAGGACTGGTCCATTAGTTAGCATTCCTCATTGGAGCACGGCTATGTTTGATATCAGATAGAAACTTGCAAAAGTTAATTGGAGTAGGTAGATTTTTTTTGCAGGAATGTGGGATGCTTTTCAAAGTGTTGTAGTGAGAGTTCAAGGTATGGTTGTTTCCATTGGAAAGAAGGGGAAGGTGTAAGGAAAGAGAAAGGATGCTGGCTGACAAAAGAAAGTGAGGCACCTCATCTACTGTGTCCGTACATCGGTGCGATCAAACGTCGACTGGGCTGTCGTTACGCGGAACACCTTCGCTCGGTCCGCCTGAACCCACCAGATCTCCCGGTTGCTGGGCACCTTAATTCTCCTTCCCATTCCTACACAGTCCTTTTAGTCCTCGGTCTCCTCCATTGTCAGAGTGAGGCTAAATGCAAATTGGATGAATAATATCTCATATTTTGTTTGTGCAGCTTACAGCCCAGTGGTATGAATTTTGATCTCTCTCACTTCAGGTAGCCCTGGCATTCCCTCTCTCTATCCCTCCCCCACCCAAGTCACACTAGCTTCTCGTTTTCACCCTACGTACAGCTAACAATGGCCTGTTTCCTTTATCATTGCTACTTTTTTTTGCATATCTTTTATTCATTGTTCTTTATCTCACCACATTATCGTCTATATCTCTCGTTTCCCTTATTCATAACCAGTCTGAAAAATGGTCTCAACCTGAAGTGCCACCCCATTCCTTTTCTCCAGAGATGCTGCCTGTCCTGCTGAGTTACTCCAGCTTTTTGTGTCTGACTTCAAATGAAGTTGAGGCTCTGATCAGTGAAAAGGGAGCATGGATCGGGTACTAGCTGGTGGGATCAAGTGTATTCCTGGAGAAGTATAGAGGAGGATACTTAAGAAGAAAATCGGGAGAACTAACGGGGGCATAGGACAGCTTTGGCAGATACATTTATGGAGAATCCAATGATATTTCATTTCTGTTAAAGGGAAAGGAGTGATTACATGGTTGCCATGAACATGTTGGGTCAAAAGGCCTGTTTCTACTGTATGACTAGGGTACACTTCACTTCCACTTCAGAAGATAGACTATAGGTGCAGGAGTAGGCCATTCGGCCCTTTGAGCCAGCACAGCCATTCAATGTGATCATGGCTGATCATCCCCAATCAGTACCCCGTTCCTGCCTTCTCCCCATATCGCCTGAATCCATCATCTTTAAGAGCCCTATCTAGCTCTCTCTTGAAAGTATCCAGAAAACCGGCCTCCACCGCCCTCTGAGGCAGAGAACTCCACACTCACAACTGTCTGTGTGAAAAAATGTTTCCTCATCTCCGTTCTAAATGACTTACCCCTTCCATCGAGGGGATCTACCACAGTCGCTGCCTCAAAAAGGCTGGCAGCATCATCAAGGACCCACACCACCCTGGCCACACACTCATCTCCCTGCTACCTTCGGGTAGAAGGTACAGGAGCCTGAGAACTGCAACAACCCGGTTCAGGAATAGCTACTTCCCCACAGCCATCAGGCTATTAAACTTGGCTCGGACTAAACTCTGAACATTAATACCCCTCCACCTGCTATTTGCACTTTATTAATTTATTAATTAATGTGTGTATTTACGTATATAATTGTAGTCAATACCTATTATGTTCTGTTGTGCTATGCAAAGAAAGAATTTCATTGTCCTGTCAGGGGCACATGACAATAAACTCTTTTGACTCTTTGACTCTTATTCTTAAACTGTTTCTCCCCTGGTTCTGGAGTCCCCCAACATCGGGAACATGTTTCCTGCCTCTAATGTGTCCAAACCCATAATAATCTTATATGTTTCAATAAGATCCCCTCACATCCTTCTAAACTCCACAAGCCCAGCCGCTCCATTCTCTCAGCATATGACAGTCCCGCCATCCCGGGAATGGCGCAAATGTCTGCAAAATCTCCAACCAGCTGATCTGCACAGGTTATAAGAACACAACCAGGTAAGCCATCTATCTAGATGCTTTTCGAGGGTTCGCCCTCCTGAAGGATCTTCTGATGTCGGCCTCTGTGACTGTAATACCATCAGGTACACCAGTGTTCTCCCTATCAATGCGTGCGTAGAACGCATTGAGCTTGTCTGGGAGTGATGCTTCGCTGTCGCTTGAGATGCCCCTGATTTTGCCTTGTAGGAAGTGATGGCGTGCACGCCCTGCCACATCCACCTCATCTACGAGCTTAGAGCGAAAGTCCCTTTCAGCATTTTGATAGCCTTATCAGGGTCATGTCTGGACTTCGTGCATAACTCTGTTCCCATATTTGAATGCTCAAGACTTGGTCCTCAGAAGATTTGTGGACCTTCTGGTTCATCCAATGCTTCTGGTTGATGAATACTCAGATGGTGTTCATGGGAACATTATCTTCCACACATTTCTGAACGAAATCGGTAACAACGATGGTGTATTCATTCAGGTCCATTGCCGAGCCCTTAAACATTGCCCAGTCTGCCAACTCTAAGCAGTCCAGGAGTCGTTCTTCTGCCTCCCTGTACCACCTCTGTGCAGTCCTCACCGCTGAGGATACACACTTAATTCGCTGCCTACATGCAGGAGGAAGGAGATGTACGGAACAGGTGTTTCATGCAGAAGGTGGCGGGTAACTGGAACAAGCTGCCAAGAGTGATGGTGGAGGCAAATGGCGTTTAAGTGACTTTTGGGTAGGCACATTGATATGCAGGCAATGGAGAGATATGGATTACATGCAGGCAGATAAGAGATGGTCTTGGCATCATGTTTGGCATAGACATTATGGGCTGAATGGATTGCCCTTGTACTGTTCTTTGTTCCATGTTCCTGTCCACATATAACCCCTGTGCTTATTGACCTATGTTGGCCTCCATCATGCTGATGGCTTGATTTTAAAATGTATCATCTTGGTTTTTAAGCTCTTCCCATTGCTTCTACCCACTAATATGTTCATCCAATTCTAGCGGAATCAAGGAATATGGGGAGAAGGCAGGCACGGGTTACTGACTGTGGATGATCAGCCATGATCACAATGAATAGTGGTGCTGGCTCGAAGGGCCAAATGGCCTCCTCCTCCACCTATTTTCTATGTTTCTAGTCCTCTTGATCATTCCTGAATTCAATTGCTCCACCATTAGCTTTCAGTAGCTAAGATGCTGTTTGGAATTCCATTCCTGGACCTTACAACCTCTCAACCTGTCTACCTTCTCTTAAAATCACAAAAAAGCTGACTTTTCTGACCTCATCTAATATCTTCTTATGTCATTTGGAGACAAATTGGCAGCATTTTTATGAAGTGTCCTGAAATGTTTTAACGTGATAAGAAAGTTATGTAAGGTTTTCTTTTTTAAATCACATTAAAGATGACAGTGGTATGAAGAAACATCATCTGAGTGGCACCGAGACCAATAAATAAATGGATTTAAATAACTAAATTACTTTTTTTTTTACACACAATGCAGGCTTTCAGTAAAATGCAAGCTTTCAAGAGCAGTTTACTGTAACTTCACCAGCTTAATGTGCAGTCTGTTTTCATGATATTAGTGAGAAGCCTTTGCAAGTAGCCACTAATACAATTTTCTAAAGATTACTGCTTGCTGGCAACAGCAAAAAAGACACACGAATGGATTGTGTGTCTGCGTGTGGCGGGGGTGAGGTAGGGAAAGATCAGTCCTTTTATCAAAATAAGCTGTTGGTTTCTAGGAGGGAGAAAATGGGAGGGGTGAAATGAGCGGCTGAATGGGAGGGAGATTGTGGATAAAAGTGGGGGTGGGGCATGAAGTGAGAGGAGGCATAAGGTCTTAGCGACAGATTTGTAGGTGGGTTCCATGCAGGTAACTGCATCAGCAAGAATGGTAGACAATAAACACACGCACACACACATACACATAATATACATACATTTATATGTACACACACACACACACATATATAAACACACACACACACACACACACACATATATGTAAACATATTATGTAATTATCTGATGAAAGCCTTCTTGACTATCCTATCTACTTACAGTACGATGCTACTTTCAAGGAACTATGTACCTGCACTCCTAGATCCCTCTAGTCTACAATACTCCCCAGCACCCTACTATTTACTGCAAAGGTCCTACCCTGGTTTGACTTCCCAAAATGCAACACATCATGATTATCTGCATTGAACTTCATTAGCCATCCCTCAGCTGATCAAGATCTGCTGCCATTTTTGATATCCATTTTTACTGTCTACAATACCACTCATTTTATTGGCTTCATTGAGAAAGTAACATGAGGTGCAGGGGAAATTTAAATTGGGGCGGTGAAGAGAAGGTACACAGACACCTTAAGGTCTTCACTACTTTATTAATCATACATCATATATAGCCCTAGCTGTACGTGGTCTGTCACGATCATTAGAGAGCGAGCTAGGGGCATGTGGGTTACAATTATACTAACTGGTGGGGGAGTGGTTAGCATGGACATTGCTACTATCAATTAAAGGTGTATACACATATCATCTACATCCTTCCTCTACCAAAACAAACAGTGAGTGACAGGGCGACCACGTCTCATGTGCTAGGGTAAATGCAAACAGTAAAGCACGGGAATACAGAATCACACGTAATCGCCGTAACGGACCGGCGGCCTGACCAGGCGACCAGACCGGGTCCGCACCTCGCCATCACCTCCTTCCCCAACGGGAACAAGCGGGGACGCCGGGGCATGGTGGGGGCTACGGACAGGAGAACCCCTGGGCGATGAAGACATCGGGGGGGGACGGCGATGAGAAGGGCGAGAAAGCGGGACCGCAGCCGGGAGGCGGACAGGAGGAGGACGAGGGGGGGTTGGCCCCAGAGGAACAGGCAAAGCACTGGGCCGCGACAGTGGCAGCAGGGGGGCATACGGAGCCGCCGGGGGAGGGAGAGGCTCGTTCACGAGCCGGAGATGCTGGCGGGACCTGCGGTACACCCTTCCGTCGTGGTTCACAAGGTACGAACGAGGGGAACCGGCAGAACCGACGACCACGGCCAGCTTGGAACGGCCAGAATTGGACCTCATACGGACGACCTGGCCGGGGAGAAGAGGGCGGAGGACACGGCAGGACCTGTCGTGGGAACGCTTCTGTATACTGTGTTTTTGGGCAATGCGTTTCCGGACCAAGGCAGGTTTAAAGACGGAGGGGGACAGGGACTGCTGAGACACCGGGATGGTGGGCCTCGTGACTTGGGACATGAGTCGCTGAGCCGGGGAGCCCAGGGCATGGTCGCGGCAGATGTTGCGGAGGTTCAGCAGGGCCAGGTAGATGTCGGAGAGGGATAAAGATGTCTGTGTACCTTCTCCACATGGGTCAGAAGTGCTTCTTTCTGCATCTCCAGTCTATCGCGTTTTATTTTCTTAGTCCCAGTACCCCCTCCCTGTGCCGTGATGGCTTCTGCCTGTCGTAAACCTGACATCCTAGTTTTTGATGCAGACATCACTCATCGCTGGAGTGTGTTCCGACGTGACTTTGAGCATTATGTTACCATCGCCCACCCTGCTGTGGCCCCTGCTGTCAATGCTTCCCTGCTGCTTAATCTAGCTGGTCCCGAAGCGCTCGAGCGTTCGGAGTCGTTCATCTATGGGCAGGGTGAGAGTATCCAGGACCCGGATTGACTGATTGCTAAATTTACGGCGATGTGTGACCTTCCCACTAACCACATCTTAGAGTGTTTCAAACTGTTCTCCAGATGCCAAAACCCTGGGGAATCTATTGACAATTTCGTGGCCGCACTGCGCCAACTGGCTCGCCAATGTGACCTGCAAGTTCTGACCCCTGATACTTTGACCCGTGACATCTTGGTCTTTGGTCTACGGGATGATAAGCTGCGCTCTGAGCTGCTGCGTAAGCCTGATCTGACATTCGATGAGGCGTTGCATGCCTCTCGTTTAGCTGAGGATGTCTCCTCCGCTGTACCTGACCCTGTGGTCCAGGCAGCCAGTCTCACTGGTCGCCAGTACAATGCTCCCCGGCGACAGAGGGTAAGACCACTGCAGGGTTTAGACCGCCTCAACGATGTCCAAATTGTAACTTTGTTTCACACCGTTCTAATGTGTGCCCGGCATTGGGGAAAACCTGTAATTTCTGCAACAAGCCCAACCACTTCTCGGCAGCATGCTGTTCCCGTGGGAACCCTGTACAGCCACAGCAGAAACCGTCTCGCTATCTTACACGTGATGACACAGCGTCTGGTTCCCATCTCCAGCATGATGATCTCCCCCCGTCTGACCCTGACTCTTCTCAGAGCGAGCTGAGTGTGTTTTGCTTGCGAGGTGCAGCTGCTCTGATAACGGACCCGACCGTCTGAGTCACGGTGAATGGCATGGCCTTCTCTGCTAAGGTGGATACGGGGGCTGCTGCTAATGTTATGTCAACAAGCCTCTTCAGGAAGATAAGAAATAATGAGCCCGTTTCCACAGACAGTGCTGTTTTGCGTGCCTATGGGGGTGGCGTACTTGTTCCTGTGGGGAGGGCCACTCTCCACTGCAAGGTGCTGAAGACCTCTCGGCCTCTCTCTTTCTTCCTGCTAGACGGTAAATGTGACCCCCTGCTCGGCGTGGAGACCTGCCAGGATCTCGGATTGGTGAGCTTCCACAGCGATGTCCACCTGGTAGAGGCACCCCTGAACCCGCTGGCCGAATTCCCGGACCGGTTTGACTCGAAGCTGGGGAAGTTGCCCTGCAGCTACAAGATTGCCCTCAATCCCGACATCACGCCGGTCGTCCGTCTCACGCACCATGTGCCCTTTGCCATGAGGGGCAAGGTCGAGTCTGCTCTTCGCGAGATGGTGGCCACGGGCATCCTGAAGCCAGTAACGGACTCCACCCGGTGGGTTTCTACTATGGTTGTCGCTGCGAAGAAAGACAAGAGCGAAACACGGATCTGCATCAACCCTCTGGACTTGAACTTGGCCATCAGGCGCCCGAACTATCCCATGCGGACGGTGGAGGATGTTACTGCACAGGTCGGCCCTGCCACCGTGTTCTCGGTTCTTGATGCCAAGAGTTCGTTCTGGCAGATACCTCTAGACGAGCGATCCTCGCACCTGACGACCTTCAGCACGCCCTTCGGCAGGTATCGCTTCCTCCGCATGCCGTTTGGGATCAACTCTGCCAGCGAGGTGTTCCAACGGACCATGGAACAACTGTTTTCTGGACTTCCGTGTGCCATCATTGTCGACGACATCCTGGTTTATGGGAAGAATGTCGCTGAGCACGACCACCACCTACGCCAGGTGCTGCAGCGGGCCCGGGAAGGTCAACCTGAAGCTCAACCCGAAGAAGTGCCGATTCCGGGTCCCTGAGGTCACCTACGTGGGGCATGTCATCACAGCATCGGGGCTGAAGCCCGACCCACAGAAGACAACCGCAATATCCGAGATGCCTGCACCTGCTGACGTGCCTGGCCTACAGCGCTTCTTAGGCATGGTCAACTACCTGGGAAAGTTCATCCCCGACCTGAGTGAACTGAGTGCCCCTCTGCGGGATCTGGTGAAAAAGGACACTGCCTGGGCCTGGTTCCCGCAACACCAGCGGGCATTTGACACCCTCAAATCTAAGCTGATCAGCATGCCAACGCTGAAGTACTTCGACCTCCAGCGCCCCATCGTTCTCACATGTGATGCATCTAAGTTTGGCCTCGGGGCCGCCTGCCTGCAGATCCATGACGGGGTGCAACTGCCTGTGTCCTACGCATCCCGCACAATGACGACTGCTGAACAACACTATGCCCAGATTGAGAAAGAACTGCTGGCAGTTGTCTTTGCCTGCTCCAAATTCAAAGACTATATCCTGGGCAACTGCTTCACTGTCGAGACGGACCACCAGCCTCTGGTCACCATCCTCAACAAGCCGATACACATGGCCTCCTCCCGGCTCCAGCGCATGATGCTCCAGCTACAACGCTTCACTTTCACAGTGGTTTATCGCAAGGGCAAGGACATGTTTGTTGCTGACACGCTGTCTCGGGCGCCTCTCTCATCCACAACCCGACATCCGTACGAGACGTCCGATCTGATAGTCCTGGGCGTTAACTTCATGCCCTCCGGTCAGTTGAAGTCCCTGGCCAAGCACACGGCGGCAGACGCTTCGCTACAGCAGCTGGCCGCGGTCATCAAGCAGGGTTGGCCAGACCGCCGTTCTTCCCTGCCGGCCGCAGCGGTGCCTTACTTCTTGGTTTGTGACGAGTTGGTGCTGCGTGGTGGTGTGATTGTGAAGGGGCACAAGGTGGTGGTGCCCGCAGCACTACGAGAACAATACTTCAAAACCGCTCATCGTGGCCATCCCGGGGCCGAGGCGACCCTTTCCATCGCTCAGAGCCAGTTTTTCTGGCCCGACATGCCTCGCTACTTCCGGGATAGGGTCTCCGCGTGCCCTACCTGCAACTGCCTCGCTCCGCAGCAACAGCGGCAGCCGCTCCTGCGGCAGCCAGCTGCTGACCTGCCATGGTCTGCGCTAGCAACCGACATCTTCGAGTGGCACGGAAAGCACTTCCTGGTGCTTGTCGACTCTTACTCCAGCTGGTTTGAAGTTGACCAGCTCCACTCCCTCTCGTCCTCTGCGGTCATCGAGAAGTTGCGCCGCCACTTTGCCACCTTCGGGTCACCGGCCAGCCTGCAGTCGGACAACGGCAGCCAGTTCACCAGTGCCGAATTCCGCGCTTTTGCCGAACGATGGAACTTTCGTCATTAGACCAGCAGCCCGGAATACCCGCAGAGCAACGGACTGGCCGAACGCGCGGTCCGCAGTGCAAAAGGATTATTGGAATGTTGCCGCCTATCCCACTTCTGACACCATGTAGAGAAGGTACACAGACACCTTAAGGTCTTCACTACTTTATTAATCATACATCATATATAGCCCTAGCTGTACGTGGTCTGTCACGATCACTAGAGAGAGAGCTAGGGGCGTGTGGGTTACAATTATACTAACTGGTGGGGGTGTGGTTAGCATGGACATCGTCACTATCAATTAAAGGTGTATGCACATATCATCTACAGGCGGCATGGTGGCGCAGCGGAAGAGTTTCTGCCTTACAGCACCAGAGACCCGCATTCGATCCTGACCACGGATGTCGTTTGTACATTCTCCCTGTGACCATGTGGGTTTTCCCCGTGGGCTCACCGCAGTTCCCCCCCACACTCCAAAGACGTACAGGTTTGTAGGTTCATTGGCTTGGTTTAATTGTCAATTGTCCCTAGTGTGTGTATGGGATAGTGTTAACGTGTGGATATTGCTAGCCGGCGTGGAATCGGTGGGCCAAAGGGCCTGTTTCCACGCTGTATCTCTAAACTAAACTAAAAGCAGAATGTGAAGGATGATGGTTCCTCATTTCTGGAATCCCCAGTTTGTCTTGAAGATATCAATACAAAATTAATGTCAGCATTTGGTGATTCATTGCGGTATGCCTCTCCGTCCATCTACACCCTGTACTCCGATGCACCATGCACCCTGTCCACCAATAACCAGCTCTCTCTCTCTACCTTCTCTGCGTAGGTCTTTAGACATGCTCTGCATTTTTCATTTGGTCTAATTCCATCACACGTCAAAATCAGATTGCTGGTGCTTTTTTCAACAAAATGCATGATGGACACTAATTGTGGACTTCTTTGCTTTTAAAAATCCAACACTTTTTGGCTTCCTTTAATGTGAAATTGACTGAAGAAAAATGTGCGTTTGGTCCTTTAGATAGGAGCGTTTATCGGCAACACTGTATTGGCCAGTGAATCGGAGGTGCCTTGGGGCATATGAAGCTGGATTGATTGGAGAATCATCCATAAATATTCACTCTGTTTAATTAAAACGGTGATACTAAACACTGATGACATATTTTATCTAAACAAGTTTTTAATATTTAACTGTCAAATAATTGACAATTACATTAATTTTATTGAAGGGGGGGAATATACTTTGTTTTTATTTTGTTTGATAAATATTGTTATAGTGGGCACCTGCCTTCAAATCAGAAACACATTGTTCTGTTGAGTCATAGTCAAACAGCGTGGAAACAGGCCATTAGGCCCAACTTGCCCATGCCAACCAACATGCCTCATCTACACTAGTCCCACTAAATTTGTCCTATCCGTGTACCTGTCCAAATGTCTCTTAGACGTCATGATAGTACCTGCCTCAACTACCTCCTGCACCTGCTCGTTCCATACACCCACCACTCTTTGTGCAGAAAATTACCCCTCAATGTTCTATCAAATCTTTCCACCCTTCACCTTAAACCTATGTCCTCTAGTTCCTGATTCCCCAACTCTGGCCAAAAGACAGTGCATCGGTGCATTTACCCGATCTATTCCTCTCATTATATTGTACACCTCTATAAGATCACTCTTCATTCTCCTACGCTCCAAGGAATAAAGTCCTTGGGTTTGTGCAACGGATCAAAACCAAGCCTAGCTGCTGAGGGGATAACTGGTACAGATTTGATGATTCGGTTGTTTCTGAAGCAAACCATGATTGCAAAAGAAATAACAATGTTGAGAAAGATTTTGACTAGTCGTGTGGGCCACTGGTGGCCCAGCCCAGCTGGGCGTGATTCACAACTGCCTCCATCTTGGCATTGTGTAGTTCCACCCACCTGAGCATATTTGTACAGGCTTGTAGTAGCACCAGATGGCTGGTGGGCTTTCCTGGGCCAACAGATTGTTAAACTGCGTCAGAATGAAGCATTTACCATTCAATCTGCTTGGTAAAAATAAGTGGCTCCAGATGACAGCCCTTTGCTTTGCAGCTGAAACTGATCTCCAAACAGTGACTCTTTGATGTTGATTTCCCCCATGGAGGTCAGGCAGGTAGTGGTACGAATAGGCCAAGGATCTGTTTATTTTGCTGGTGGGGGTGTGTTCAGGTTAGCCTCGGCTGCTGAAACCGCTGCCACCAGTGGAGCAGTTTAAAGTCTCAGAAATATTTCTATCCATGGCGTAAACAAAATAGCTGGAAGCAACTTCCTGAGTAGCTTAACTGGAGATCTGCGTTGCATCAGGAAAATGCTTTAGTTTAGAGATACAGCGCGGAAGCAGGTCCTTCGGCCCAGCGAGTCCGCACCGACCATCGAACCCCGCACATTAACACACACAAGGGACAATTTACACTTGTAACAAGCAAATTACGTCTTTAGAATGTGTGAGGAAACCGAAAATCTCAAAGAAAACCCACGCAGGAAAGTCTAAGGGTCTATTTTAGTGACGGAGGAGAAGAGAAAATGGAATGGCAGTGTTAGTTCAGAGAGTTTTATCTGTGGTCGTACATAAGTTGCTGAGGGCCGATGGGCAGGTTTAGCAGATGATAACAAGGACCCATATTATCTGATCCATTATTATGAGAGAATTTGTACCCAAGAGTAAGGAGGTCCTATTACAATTAATGAGCTGCACTTGGAGTGCTGTGAGCAGATTTGGTTTCCTCGCCGAAGAAAGATGTGTTTGGTGCAGATGGCGAAGTGTGTAGATTCATCAGACCAGTTGCAGGTATACAGACACAAAGAGCTGGAGTAACTCAGCGGGTTAGACAGCATTTTGTGTCTATCTTTGGTTTAAACCAGCACCTGCAGTTCCTTCCCTCACAGTTCCAGGAATGGTCACTGCAAGATGCAGAGAGTTCAAGTGGACCTCACTGTGTTCTCCGGAGTTGAGAAGATATGTCATTAAAACAAACAAAATTCACAAAGGTCTTGAGGAGTCAGATGCAGGGAGAACGTTTCTGCCAGGTGAAGAGTCCCAGGACCAGAGGCACAGATGAGAATAGGGGTTAGGCCAGTTAGGATGAGATAAGGTGGTGAACCGTTGGAATCCTCTGCACCAGAATGCTGTGGAGGCTCACTTAGCTTAGTTTAGTTTAAAGATACAGCGTGGAAACAGGCCCTTCAGCCCATCGAGTGCAAGCTGACCAACGATCAACCGATTAGTTAGTGATCTTGTTGCGCAAAGCCCCTTGGGCAACAGTGACCATAATATGGTGGAATTATGACTTAGAGTGGAGAATGACATGGTTAATTCAGAGATTAGGGTCCTGAACTTAAAGAAAGGAAACTGTGAAGGTATGAGATGGAAATTGGCCAGGATAGGCTGGCTAATTATACTTAAAGGGTTGACAGTGGAGGTGCAATGGCTAAGATTGCAAGGATGAACTCAAATCGTTCATCCCTGTCTGACAAAAAAATTAAACGGGGAAGGCGGCTCAACTGTGGCTGACGAGGAAAATCAAGGATAGTGTTAAATCCAAGGAAGAGGCATATAAATAAGCCAGAGGAAGCAGCAAACTGGAGGACTGGGAGCAGTTTGGAACTCAAAAGAGAAGGACAAAGGGGTTCATTAAGAGGGGGAAAAAAAAGCATAAAAAAAACTTTTGGCTTGGTGATCATTTTCCAATGTTCTCTCGACTGGATCAGTTCCTGTAGACTGAAAGGTAGCCAATGTAACTCCACTTTTTAAGAAAGGAGGGAGAGAGAAAACAGGGAATTATGGGCTAGTTAGCCTGACATCAGTAGTGGGGAAGATGCTGGAGTCGTTTAAAAATGTTATAGCAACGCATTTGGGATGCAGTGACAGGATTGGTCAAAATCAGCATGGATTTATGAAGGGGAAATCATGCTTGACTAAACGTCTGGAATTTTGTTGGGAATGTCACAAGTAGAATGGATAATGGCCAGTGGATGTGGTGTATCTGGACTTTCAAAAAGCCTTTGACAAGGTCCCACACAGAGATTACTGTGCAAAATTAGAGCACATGGTATTGGGGGTGGGGTATTGACATGGATAGAGAACTGGTTGGCAGACAGGAAGCAAAGAGTAGGAATTAATGGGTCCTTTTCAGAATGGCAGGCAATGACTGGTGGGGTGCTGCAAGGCCCAGTGCTGGGACCCCAGTTATTTACAATATATATAGTGATTTAGACGAGGACATTAAATGTAACATCTCCAAGTTTGCGGATGACACAAACTGTGTGGCAGTGTGAGCTGCGAGGAGGATGCTATGAGGCTGCAGGATGACTTGGATAGGTTGGGTGAGTGGGCAGATGCAATATAATGTGGATAAATGTGATGTTATCCACTTTGGTGGCAAGACAGGAAGGCAGATTATTATCTGAATGGTGTCAGATTAGGAAAAGGGGAGGTGCAATGAAACCTGGGTGTGCTTGTACATCAGTCACTGAAAGTAAGCATGCAGGTGAAGCAGGCGGTGAAGAAAGCTCATGGCATGTTGGCCCTCATTATGAGAGGATTTTAGTTTAGGAGCAAGGAGGTCCACTGCAGTTGTACAAGGCCCTGGTGAGACCATACCTGGAGTATTTTGTGCAATTTTGGTCTCCTAATTTGAGGAACAACTTTATTGCTATTGAGGGAGTACAGCGTAGGTTCACCAGGTTAATTCCCGGGATGGCAGGACTGACATATGATGAAAGAATGGGCTGACTGAACTTGTATTCACTGGAATTTAGAAGGATGAGAGGAGATCTTATAGAAACATATAAAATTCTTAAAGGATTGGACAGACCAGATGAATGAAAAATGTTCCTGATGTTCGGCGAGTCCAGAATCTGGGACACAGTTTAAGAATAAGGGGGTGGGCCATTTAGGACTGAGATGAGGAAAAACATTTTCACCCAGAGTTGTGAATCTGTGGAATTCTCTGCCACAGAAGGCAGTGGAGGCCAATTCACTGCATGTTTTCAAGAAGGATTAGATTTAGCTCTGAGGGCTAAGGGAATCAAGGGATATGGGGAAGAAGCAGCAACGGGGTACTATTTTTAGATCATATTGAATGGCGGTACTGGCTTGAAGGACCGAATGGCCTACTCCTGCACCTATTTTTCTATGTTTCTAACCAGACACTAGCTCTATCCTACACATGAGGGACAATTTACGGAAGCCAATTAACCTACAAACCTGTATGTCTTTGGAATTCCTGAGGAAACCAGAACACCAGGAGAAGCCCCATGCGGTCACAGGGAGAATGTACAAACTCTGTACAGACACCATCCCTAGTCAGGATCGAACTGGCACTGTCAGGCAGCAACTCTATTGCTGTGCCACCGTGCTGCTCTTAAACATATTGATTTCTGGAGACTACGGGGAATCCCAAAGACATGCGGATTTGTAGGTTAATATGGCTCGGCAAATTGCCCATAGTGTGTAAGAAATGAAAGCAAACGTGGGATAACATAGACCTCGCGTGAATGGGCGATCGGCATGGACTCGGTGGGCCAAAGGGTCTGTTTCCACGCTGTATCTTTCAATTAACTAATCAATGGATACAGGGAAGGTGCTGGAAAATGGGGCACAGATAGATGATCAGCCATATTGAGTAAGGGTGTCAGGGGTTATTGGAACAAGGCAGGAGAATGGAGTGGAAAGGGAAATATGGATCAGCCAAGATTGAACGGCAGAGTAGACTTGATGGGTTGAATGGCCTAATTGTGCTTTTAGAACCTATGAACTTATGTTGTTAATAAGTGGCAGTGTGGGCTTAAACAGCTGCATGGCATTTCCCTGCTACTATTCTGAGGTGTTTAAATTTTGTTAAGCCTTTGTTAGCGGAGTGAAATAATCTGGAGTTGAAAGGAATCCAGAAACAACAGTCACAATACCAGTAGCATCTACATCAAGCTTTAATTCTTCTGGTCCTAAGATTCACAAATGGGCTTAAGAGATTTGGCCAGCATCTCCATGAGGCTGTCGTGGCTGGATGTTCCACTATGAGCTCAGCAGTAACATTTTAAAAGGATCCCTGGCAGACGAAGGCAAGCACCATTTCAATGCATTCAAATTACATTGATTAATGGTTTTGGAGCAACCAGCAGATGTCCTGATTATATTTGCAAATGATTCCCTGAAACATAGTTATTTAAAACTTGCATTTCAACGAATCTCCATAGCCACAAGAGGGTGTTCCAGGTGTTACCAGCAGATGGACGTGAAACTGGATTTATCTCATAAATAGTAATGTGGCCAGGGTGTGGCAATAGAGCAGACACAAAGATAGTAATAAAGGCATAAGATGATGGAGCGAGACTGAAAAGAAGGAAGGAGAGGTTGCTGTGAGAGCTAAACGGGGTATTTTAGTGAAGGGGAAATGAGGCTACAATGAGAGTGTAGTCATCAATGAATGAAAGGTTAGTAAAATAACAGAGGATGAAACCATGTAATAAGGTGTGATGACTGTATAATGAGGCCCAATATGTCACCCATTCCTTTTCTCCAGGTACAGCAGACAGTGAAGAAAGCGAATGGCATGTTGGCCTTTATAAAAGAGGAATCGAATATAGGAGCAAAGAGGTCCTTCTGCAGTTGTACAGAGCCCTAGTGAGACCACACCTGGAGTATTGTGTACAGTTTTGGTCACCTAATTTGAGGAAGGACATTCTTGCTATTGAGGGAGTGCAGCGTAGGTTTACAAGGTTAATTCCCGGGATGGCAGGACTGTCATATGCTGAGAGAATGGAGCAGCTGGGCTTGTACACTCTGGAGTTTAGAAGGATGAGAGGATATCTCATTGAAACATATAAGATTGTTAAAGCTTTGGACACGCTAGAGGCAGGAAACATGTTCCCGATGTTGGGGGAGTCCAGAACCAGGGGCCACAGTTTAAGAATAAGGGGTAAGCCATTTAGAACAGATATGAGGAAACACTTTTTCTCACAGAGAGTTGTGAGTCTGTGGAATTTTCTGCCTCAGAGAGAAGTGGAAGCAGGTTCTCTGGATGCTTTCAAGAGAGAGCTTGATAGGGCTCTTAAAAATAGTGGAGCAGGAGATATGGGGAGAAGGCAGGAACGGGATACTGATTGGGGATGATCAGCCATGATCACATTGAATGGCGGTGCTGGCTCGAAGGGCCGAATGGCCTACTCCTGCACCTGTTGTCTGTTGCTGCCTGAGCCGCTGGGTAACTCCAGCAGTTTGTGTCTCCCAGTTCAGTTTAGTTTATTGCCACCTGTACTGAGGCACAGTGAAAAACCTTTGTTGCGCTCTAACCAGCCAGCGGAAAGACAATACATGATTACAATCGAGCCATTCACAGTGTACAGATACAGGATAAGGGAATACCGTTTAGTGCAAGGTAAAGACAGTAAAGTCTACCAAAGGTAACAGGATTGGTTTTAAAGACGGAATGCCATCAAAATAAATGAATCATTCCTACATATTATATTCCTATATGCCTTATTTTAGATGACTTCTATGAATACTCCCCTCCCCTCTTCCTCCATTAAAAAAGGTTAAACAGTTCCACAGTACACAACGATGTATCCCTCTTGGGATCACACTGTTCCAAGCCAACAATCAGCCTATCAGGACCACCCTGTCTGATGTCATCTGTTGTTGGTCCTGATTGTCCTGGTCTTTTCATGCTTCCAGTTCCTGCCCCCTACGATCAGTCAAGAAGGGTCTTGACCCAAAACGTCACCTCGCCACTTTCTCCTGAGATGCTGAGTTACTCCGGGATTTTGTGTCGATGTATATTTGATGTAAACCAGTGTCTGCGGTTCATTTTTTTATTACATTTAATCATTCCTATATGTTAATTTGGAGATAGGATCATATTGAAGACACCATGATTTTTTACACTCAGCGTTTATTTCCTGAATTATTATTACTTATTCAAAGTTTGAAATATTTGTATTTTTTCCACTAAACCGTTCTTGATTGGACACTGTAACTTGTGTCACTGCACAGATGCTTTGAAGAAAATAGTTGTAAATAAATATAGTTATGAAATTGTTAAATAGTTGTAAAGATATTCTAAAAAGAATGTAAAAATAGTTGTAAAATGAGTCTGAATAAGACTCTGACCTAAGAACCTATCCATGTCCTCCAGAGATATGTAGGAAGAAACTACAGGTGCTGGTTTATACTGAAGATGATGGAGGGGTACTGTGGATAGGGTGAGCTGCTTTAAATACCTGGGAGTCCACATCTCAGAGGATCTGACATGGACAACACACGCTGCAGCACTGGTGACGTAAAATGATGGAGTAACTCAACGGGCTAGGCAGCATCTCTGAAGAAAAAGAATAGGTGATGTTTTGGGTCGGAACCCTTCTTCAGACTGAAAGTAGTGATGGGAATAAACTGGAGGTGAGGAAAGGCCAGAACATATCAGGGCCGGCAACAGATGACCTCAGGAGGAGTGGAGCCCATAATGGCCCATTGTTGGCTGGAGCAGGCTTGATAACAGGATAGGTACAAGGATGCGATCAGTAGAACTGGTAGGATGACTACGGTGGGAGAGGGTGGGAGAAAGGAGAGTTAGAAAAAAAGGTCTTGTATTGCTACTTCACTTACCTAGAAGGAAATGTCAACTTTAAAACGCTCTTTGCTCCTTCTCATTTTCTTTCGTCTCAAGGCTGAAAAGAAATAGATTGTTCTGATTTGACCAAGAATGAGAGAAGAAGTCCCTCAGCTGAGCACGAGTACTTTGGTATAGTTTTGGTAGATCTTACACTCTTCACACAACGGTATGTTATTGCCATAGCTACATTGCTGCCAAGTGTTGTCATTATATATACACTCCTACTCTAATATATAGCTTATTTTGTGATGTTCACTTTTATATCTGGATTTTTTTTTTTAAGATGTGCGATATTTATTAACATGATCAAAACCATGCCACCCGCCAAGTCTGTCTTTTTCTGGGTAGAGTGGTGGGTGGGGTGATGGATTAGTAGTTTGGAGTAGAAACCTTTCCGATAAAAATCTCATTGAAATTCACTCCTTGAAGTTTGCTCATCCAGAATTTCAGAGTTTCTCCTCTGAGATATACTTCATGTACCTTCTCCCCTGACTTTTGGTAATTACAATTCAATTTATGGAGCATTTAGAAAACATTAGCACACCAACTGTTTCCTTGAATTACAATCCTAATTTTTTTTTTAAATGGCTGCTATAATTATCATTTGTATTTTCCCCATAAATCTTAATTGCGGGGTGTTCTATGCTATAGACTGGCAGGCTTGGAAGGATAATGGGATGTTTTTGCTGAGACTCGGGGCTGACACTTCATAGTTTTCATGGCTGTGATAAAAAGAATTCTAGCTTTACATTTTTATCTCTCACATGTCAGATTACTCTATTTCAAATCTAAATAATTTGCATAGAAAGTGTACTTCAGACTATATGTATTCCTCCTTAGATCAGCAGTTCGCTTAAGAAAGAAAAGCTGAAGGAGTTTATTTTAGGCTGAGTCTAATGTAAATTAGGCTCAGTCACACCTGAGAAAATTGGCATGGCATTTATCCAGCGACAGTCTAATAAATGTATCCAAAACCCCCCTCCGACTGGCATGATTCAACGGTCACACTTCAGATCGTTCCGTGCATCATGAATAATCTTGTGTGAAATGTTTGCACTTGATTGGAAACATTTCTTATCAGTAAACAAAGCAAGGTACAATGGAAACAATGTACCAACTTTAGCTGGAGAAAAGGCTAGAAATGTCCAACTATTGCTGCTCAGAAGGAAAACATTCAAGGTCAATACGTTATTGATCAATTTGCATTTACTTGTTGGTAAAACATTTTGAGTTTCTTGGCCTCAGCTGCCATTGAATTAATTTTAGATTTTAGGTCCGTCGGCCCGCCGGGTTCGTGCCGACCAGTAATCTCCCCTACACTAGTTCTATTCTACATATTAGGGACCATTTACAGAAACCAATTAACCTATAAACCTGCATGTCTTTGGGCTGTGGGAGGGAACCAGAGCACCCAGAGAAAACCAGCGTGTTTACAAGGGGAGCGTGCAAACTCCGTACAGCCAGCACCTGTGGTCAGGATCGAACCCGGGTCTCTGGCGCTGTAAGGCAGCAACTTCAATGTTGTGCCACTGTGCTGCCCAGTAAATGTGTGCTGTAGATGAATTCCACTGAAAATAAAAGTTTGTTACATAATCAGAACACAGATCTATAAGAAAATGTTTCAACAAAACAGAATTTTCTGCACTGGAATATTTTTCCAACATGTTTGAATGGAAATCTTGAGCTTTGATTTCACACAAGTTCTCAAATTAGCCTGACTTCACTGTCAGTGGAAGATATCAAACAGAGTAACAATCTGTAGACTGCAAAATGCAGCTAGTTATTTGGCTTAGTTGATCTCCTGTGGCAGAGAGAGATTTTGGACTGGGGGGTATTTACCAATTATTAATATTGGTTTATTGTTGTGATTTATACCGGATTGTTTGTGTGCGATTGTGTGCTATCCGATTAAATCAGATAATACTTTACATAAACGCAATCAAGCTATACACAAGTACGTGTTGGAAAGAACTGCAGATGCTGGTTTAAATCGAAGGGAGACACAAAATGCAGGAGTAACTCAGCAGGACAGGCAGCATCTCCGGAGAGAAGAAATGGGTAACGTTTCGGGTTGAGACCCTTCTTCAGACTGATGACAGGGGAATGGGTGGTACAGAGATAAAATGTAGTCGGAGAAAGTAAAACTGCTAAAACAGGTTCACAAGATATGGGAGTGGAATTGAGCCATTCTTCCCATCGACTCTACTTCGCCATTCAATCTTGGCTGATCTCTGCCTCCTAATCCTATTTTCCTGCCTTCTCCCCATAACCCCTGAGACCCGTTCTAATCAAGAATTTGTCAATCTCTGCCTCAAAAATATCCACTGACTTGGCAAAGGTAGTGCAAAGAAAAGAATACCTGAGTGCAGAACATGGATTTGCAGCACTGTAGCTTTACAGTTCCAGAGAAAAGTCCAATGTCTGCAACAAGGTAGGTTGGAAGATCGGGACTGCACCGTAGTTGTTGGGAGGACTGTTCTGTAGGATGATAACAGAGTGTAAGAAACTGTTTTGAAGGAAGGAACTGCAGATACAGGTTTACACTGAAGATAGACACAGGATGCTGGAGTAACTCAGAGGAACAGGCAGCATCTCTGGGTAGACGGAATGGGTGACGTTTCGGGTGGAGACCCTTCTTCAGCCAATTCCTGAGTCTGGTGGAACATCTTTCACGTGTTTGTATCTTCTGCCAATGGCAGCGCAGCGGTAGAGTTGCGGTACAGCGGCAGGGACCCGGGTTTGCTCCTGATTACAGGTGCTGTCCGTACGGAGTTTGCACTTTGTCCCTGTGGCCATGTGTGCTTTCTCCGGGAGCTCTGGTTTCCTCCCACATTCCAAACACGTGCAGGCTGGTAGGTTAATTGCCTTCTGCAAATTGTTACTACCATATGGTACGATAAACTTTATTCATCCCCGGAGGGAAATTGGTCTGCCGACACAAGGTACACAAAAACTTGAAATCAAAAGTGAAAAGAAAAAGACAAGCGACTGTTGTCTTGCACAGCGCCTTTAGCGGAACAAACGAACGAACAAACAAACAAACGGACACAGACCTATCCCCTGGGCAGAGGATTCTAAACTAGAGTGCTCCCCTCCACCGGGTCCTCCTTTGTTCTCGCACCGTCCCTCACAGCGGTCACCCCCCCCCCCCCTTCACGCTTATCGACCGCGAGGCTCCACCGCCGCCAAGGCTCCGCTGCTGCCGCCGAGGCTCCTCCGTCCCAGACGCCCCTCGCCACCCGGCTTCACCGCTGTCCCCTGGGAGGCCTGTGGGGCGAGTCGCGCCCACCGGGGAGCGTTATAGCCTTCAGTCGTCGTCGGCGCGGTTGTTTCGACGGGGGATCGGGCCCACGCAGCTCCCCGGGACACTCCTGTCGCCGAGCTCCTTGTGGTCGATGGACAGGTTTATGGTCCAGTGTGTCCAGTGTGTCCATATCCAGGATATAACTAATGTATAGGTGATTGTCAGTCAGCTGTTCCCTCGCTGTATCTCTAAAACTAAAACTAAAAGCAGAAGAAACTTTTGAGAAAAGGTGAAAGGGTAAATTCATCAACTCTGGGTCAGTCAGTTTAACCTCGATGCTTGAAATAGTTGTACAACTCCTGATTCTCACGCAGTGCGCTGGGGGCAATGTAAGTCCTAATGATGGCTCCCTACGGCATTTTTGAGCTCTGGTCCTTTAGAATTCATAATGCCTGCTGTTGTCAGCTCAGGCAGAAGAAATGCAGCTTATTTGGGGTTTGGAACCCATCCATTATAGTGACGTACTGCACATTTTGATATTGTGATGTTTCGAGCTTCATCCTGAAATAACATGTATTGAAATAACCAAATGAATATATTTCCTCCTTTATCTTGCCTTACACTGCAGCTTCAGGTGTGGCACATGTCAATGAGGATTCCTACAGCAAGTGAAGTCTCCTTCAACTTTGCCCCTTACTGAAGTCTGCTGGAGAATAGGATCATCAGCTGAAATACCTTCTCACTAATATTCCAGCAGATATCCCTTTTCTCACCGAAAATAGGCACAACATGCTGGACTAACTCAGCGGGACAGGCAGCACCTCTCTGGAGAGAAGGAATGGGTGACGTTTTGGGTTGAGACCCTTCTTCAGACAGTCTTCCTGCAGTCTGAGGAAGGGTCTCGCCCCGAAACGTCACCCATTCCTTCTCTCCAGAGATGCTGCCTTCCCCGCTGAGTTACTCCAGTATTTTGTGTCTTTCTTCAGTGTGATCCAGCATCTGCAGTCCCGACGCACTATGCTTTTTTTTCATTTTCCTTATCTTAAAGTAGACCATCCAATATTGCCCACCAGTCTGCAGCGACAAGATGCGGTTAAACAAAATGCACCTAACTGTGGCTGTTGGAAATCAGAAATAAAAACAGGTAATGCCGAGAATACTCAGAAGGCAGCACCTTTGTTGAGAGCAGCAAAGTCTCATGCCCACCTTCAGAAAGTTATGATGTAATGTTCACTCCATTTGTCTCTCTTTGATGCCGCTTAATTTGCAGCATTTCCATGATTCAGCTGAAATAAATGTTTGGATTCAGTTTCTGTTCCTCATCAAGCTCCAAGGATATCCAAATATGGAATTACACAATCCAAACTGCTGCTTTATATTAGTATGACCTGGCGAGCTGCCTGTGGCCATAAGTGGCCTGGTGCACTGATGTGAAAAGATTGCACTAAGGTATTTTGAACCTTTGTCGGTGCCAGGAAAGTGGCGACTCTTTGTGTACTGGCTAGGTGAAGTCTACTGTATTATTTTACCGGGAATATGTGGAAAAACACAAGAGTTTCACTGTACCAATGCCCGTGACCATAACGTACAATTGAATTATTGAATTGAATAAAATTAACAAAAGCGATTTGCTAGATCTTAACTCCAGAAGAACATAAGGAAAATATGGGTTATTATATAAATTGACAGATTCTAAAGCTAACTTTCCTCTTTAAAGAAAACAATAGTAATGCTGTGGTTTTATATTTTTCTTTTATTTCAGTTATCAGTTATTAAGTTATCAAGAGAGAGTTAGATTTAGCTATTAGGGCTAAAGGAATCAAGGGATATGGGGGGAAAGCAGGAACCGGGTACTGATTTTAGATGAGCAGCCATGATCATATTGAATGGTGGCACTGGCTTGAAGGGTCGAATGGCCTACTGAACCTATTTTTTTCATGTTTCTATACTTCCTGATAGTAGTATATCAAATCATGACAGGCAAAAATAGGGTAGACAGTCAGAATGTTTGTCCTAAGGTGGAGATGTGAAATCCTATGTGAAATCTTCACCTTAGGTTTAAGATGAGAGAGGCAAAGTTTAAAAGTGATATGCAGGGTATGTTTTTTTACAGAGGGCGTTGGGTGCCTGGAACACACTACCAGGGGTAGTGTCGACGGAGGCAGTTACCTTAAGAGTATTTTAAGCCTCATTTACCATAAGCACATGGACATGCAGGGGATGGAGGGATATGGATCGTGTGCAGGCTGAGGGGATTAGTTTAACCAGGCTTTGTGTTCAGCGTAGACATTGTGGACCGAAGAGTGCGTTCCATCTGCAAGAAGGGACTGTAGATGCCGGTTGACACCGAAGATAGACACAAAAATGTTTGAGTGACTCAGCGGGTCAGAGACAGCGTCCAATTACTTCAGCATCTTGTGTCTATGTGTACTGTTCCATGCTCTGAAATTGTCATGTCCTCACACGAACAGGCGTGGAAGACTTCACTATGTATTAGCACAAAACAATCTTCATCCAAGCAAATATGAAATAGCTTCAAGAGATGCGTGATCTCTGAAAGGAAATTGAATTGTGTGGATTATTTTACGCAATTGAATTAACTGCGGTAACCATTGGTTATAGTTATGCTTTTGTTTTTGTTTAGGATATGGTGTCTTTTTTTTCTCTAGAAGGAACATGTCAATCCTCTATCGTTTAACATATTTAATCGTTCTATTTTTAGCCAGCGTGTGTGATTACTAATGTGGGAAGGCGCTGCCTGAATGATTTTTGTATCCTGTTGCGCACTTCTAGTTTTCCAGTATTTAACTCGCACTTGTGATATTTGCTCCCAATATCAGTAGCCATCCAGTTCATTGCTGCTCGCACCCATTAGTGCGGCGACTGAAGCTCGTTTCTGATCAATGGGATCATTTGTATCGGTCGTGGGACAAACCTTCACTTCATGCGCGACCATGGGCTGGATATTTGGACACAAGATACCTCTCGTCGTGTTTCTGAATCGTTGAACTGTTGGCGTAGACTGGTATTATGAGCCTTTATTGATCGCTGGGTCACCTCGCCCGCACAGCTTTACAGCTTTATCCCATCATTTATTCCACGGTCCTAAAATACATCTCGCATCGCAGCATCTTAACGGATTTGAATCATAGGAGCCAAAGGCACGACCAAGAGAGGTGGGGTGGGGGGGTCTGGCGGAGGGCTTTTGATGCACAATGATAGCTGGTTGGTCGTGCCGGGGAAATCTCAGCACGTTTCAGTGGAATCCAGCAAGATAGCGGCGGGGAGGGGTGGGAGGTGGGCAGGCGGAGTCTCTGAAAGTGTCCAAGTCCAAAAGTGGCCAGAGATGCCGAAGCAGCGAACGAGCACAGAGAGGGAGGGAGAGAGAGAGAGAGAGGGAGGGAGGGTTTTTTTTTTAAATTTTGCCTGTGAACCTGATTCATCCCGAGCCCACAAGTTATAGAAGTGAATGTCGACAGGAGGCGGTGTGAGTTCTTGGGGAGATGATGTAAGACTCGCTTCCCAGCAGCTTTCTCTCTTTCTCTCTCTCTCTCTCTCTCTCTCTCTGTGTGCCTCTCTGAGATGTGACACCGGGAGGTTGGATCAACGAAGCCGGCGGCGGGCTAGGAACAGCCCGGGAGAAAGCAGCTCCTAGCGCGGGTCACACGCTGGTTACCCGAGCCTCCAGCGTAGCCCCAGAGGAGCTCAGCCCCCGGGTGGGGAAGGGAGAGCAGGGCTCGCACCGAGCCCGTGGCAGCTGGTGGGGAGTGAGGGGAGGGGAGGGGAGGAGAGGAGGGGAAGGAGGGGAGGGGGAGGAGGGGAGGGGAGCGGGGAGAACCCGGCCACTTGGGCCGTTGCAGGGAGCGGAGAGCAAGGGTGTGGATCAGCTGGCGGCCGGTCGGAGATGGCGTTGAATGCCAACTGCAGGGTGGCAGCCGTGCCAACCCGGGAGAGCGGCGCGGCGCTGCCCGACGTGGTGGAGTTAAACGTGGGAGGCCAGGTCTACTTCACCAGGCTGTCCACCCTGACCAGCCTGCCTAACTCGGTCCTGGGCAGGATGTTCGGGCAGAAGAGGAACTCCGGCAGCCCCGACCTGGCCCGGGACAACCGCGGGCGCTTCTTCATCGACAGGGACGGCTTCTTGTTCCGCTACATCCTGGATTACCTGCGCGACCGCTCCGTGGTGCTGCCCGACCTCTTCCCGGAGAAGATGCGCTTGCGGCGGGAGGCAGAGTTCTTCCAGCTGCCCGACCTGGTGAGGATGCTGAGCCCGGAGGAGAGGCAGAGTCCCGGCCTGGAGGAGCCCTCGCACAGCGACCAGGACGAGCTGTCTCAGGGCAGCGACCTGCCCCGGCCCGTGAGCCAGACGGCCGGCCGCCGCGCCGGCTTCATCACCCTGGGATACCGGGGCTCCTGCGTGCTGGGACGGGACAACATGCAAGGCGACGCCCGCCTCTTCCGACGGGTCCCCCGCATCCTCGCCTGTGGCCGCATCGGCCTCCTCAAAGAAGTGTTCGGGGAAAACGTGAACGAAAGCAGGGACCCCGACCGAACCCCGGACAGGTACACGTCCCGCTTCTATCTCCGCTACCGGCAACTGGAGAGAGCCTTCGACACGCTGGCCGAGGCTGGCTTCACTCTGCTGGGCAGCAATTCATCCCTCACCGGCTCGGCGTGCGGCCAGGCGGTGGACGACAGGGCGTGGAGCAGCTACACGGAATACCTCTTCTACCGTGAGTACAACACAACGGTCCCCGCACCCTTACACCCGACACCCAGCGCAGCCTCCACACACCGCCACACCCAGCCCACAGCCCGCACTGGTCCCCACAAACCCAGCCCACTGTGCAACACCCAGCCGTTCACACCCGCCGCTCAATAGGGATCTTCACCCACCAGCCAACCCCAACATAGCCACTCCACCGCCGACATCCATTCTCCAGACCCACCTCCCCCTCCCCAGACACCCCCTCCTCCCATCCTCAACGCATCCACTCCACCGCCAACATCCATTCTCCAGACATCCCCGTCAAGACCCACCAGCCAGATTCCCGAGATACCTCCTCCACCCACCCACAACACATCCCCGAAACCCATCACACATCCTCCAGACACCACTCATCCCACCCCCAACATAACACCCCCACCCCAAAACCAATATCCATCTCATAGACACCATCCTACACCCATTCCAAACGCACCCCCCAAACCCAACATCCACCCGCTAGAGACCCCATCCACCCATCGCCAATACAACCCGTCCACACCTAGCATCCGTCCTCGATACACCCCTTCTAATTATTCCAATGACATCCTGGCCAAGCCCACCACCCACCACCGGGGCACCCCATCCACTCACCCGCAAGACATCCCACCCAAACTCACCATCAATTCCCAAACACATCGCGTTCACTCTCACCATCCGTTATCTAGCCACCCCTTCATCCATCCGCAACACAACCCACCCACTCCAATAATCTCGACCCGAAGCGCCACCAATTCCTTCTCTCCAGACATGCTGCCTGTCCGGCGGTCACCCCAGCATGTTATGTCTACTTCCACATAATCTATCCATTCTCCCCGTCCATTCTCTAGAGCCCCCCATCTTCCCATCCCCTACACCCCCCCCCCGTCCAACCCCACCATACATCCCTTAGACACTTCCTCCACCCATCCCCGTCACAACCCGTCCAAGCCACCATCTGCTGCCAAAGATATCCTGGCCATTACCTAGACATCTCCTTCATCCACACCCAACACGTCCAATCCACCATCCATTCCCAACCCAACCCCTCCATCCACGACAAGCACACCACGCCGTCACACCCACCCCCATCTCAAACACATCTCGCCCACACCCCCGATACATCGCCACATCGCCCCTCTACACCCAGCACCCACGCTGACCCCACACCCATCACCCATCGCCAGCATAATCTCGCTACACCCCCACACCCCCCACCCCCCCCCCCCCCCCCCCCACACTCACCACCCACCACATCCCCGTCCACACCCAGCAGCCAATTCCTTCTCCAACCACGGTTCACTATTGACCGATGGACCACAATGAGTTTACCAACATTTAACGACCATTGTGCCCGGATAGCGTTCAAATGCTCCCCACCCTCCCTCCCTGCACCGACTGTGTACACAAACCCCTCTGGACGGCAGAGAAGAATTAAGCACACGTTTCGGCGCTGTCGTTCATTTAGAGCAACTCGAAAGATACGTTGTAATTGTGCTGTAGTATTTAATGGCGAACGGGGCTAGTATCGATGTCACGTGGACAGCAAATGACGGCCGAATGGCAGTTCTTTGACGGAGCCTTCACTGTACAGAGTTTGGGACAGATTGTGCCGAAGAGCATTTACAGGACAAGATGACGTTAACGAAACGAGGCAGCCAAAGAACAAACTCGTCAGAAATGTCTGTCCCCGCCGTTCTTGCAGCTTGCGAGTGGCTCAGTCCTTACCCTTGAGTGTGTGGGCACCGAGTCAGTGAAGAAAGCCATTGGCCTTCATTGCGAGAGGATTTGAGTTTCGGAGCAAGAGGTCCTACTGCAGTTGTACAGGGCCCGGGTGAGATCGCACCTGGAGTATTGTGTACAATTTTGGTCTCCGAATTTGAGGAAGGACATTATTGCTGTTGAGGGAGTGCAGCGTAGGGTCACCAGGTTAATTCCCGGGATGGCGGGACTGACACCCGATGAAAGAATGGGTCGACTGGGCGTGTATTCGCAGGAATTTAGAATGGAGGGAATCTTATAGAAACATATAACATTCTTAGAGGATTGGACAGGGTAGATGCAGGAAAAATGTTCCCGCTGTTGGGGGAGTCCAGAGTGCAAGAATAAGAGGAAGGCCATTTAGGACTGAGATGAGGAAATACCTTTTCACCCAGAGAGTTGTGAATCTGTGGCATTCTCTGCCACAGAAGGCAGTGAAGGCCAATTCGCTGGATGTTTTCAAGAGAGAGTTAATAGTTAGTTCTTAGGGGCTAAGGGGATCAAGGGATATGGAGGAAAAGCAGGAACGGGGTACTGATATTGGATGATCAGTCATGATCATATTGAATCGAATATTGAACTGGCTCGAAGGGCCGAATGGCCCAGTCCTGCACCTGTTTTCTGTTCCTATGATTCACATTGTTGAACAGCAGCGAGTGTAAGTGGAGCCACAGTGTTAACTTCCGAAGCTGGGGCACGGTTTGCCTTTCCGACCACCAGATGCTGCCTGCCTTGATGACGGGAGGGGCGGAGGTATTGTCTAATCGACCCAGGAAAGCAGGAATACATGTAACCGCTGCTTTGAAATACCAGCAACTCGTATAAAACCAGGTTTTACCTCCTGTCTGTGCTTCTAAAGCCGGGGTTACAACCGGTTCACGCAGCACCCCCGCAAGGGGCAGTAGCGAGCTGTGTCTTCTCCTGGCAAAAGTTTCGCGTGGTTTTCGCAGAGCGCCTGCACAACTCTCGATGCGATCTCCCTTGGGCAAGAGAGTTTATTGTAATGTGATATTCCCTTACCCTCAGTGTGAAATAGGCAGCTCGGAGTCGAGAAACTGGTCAACGTCGTTTTATCAGGCGGTATTTTCGCTACGAAAAATACATGTAAATGTTGAAATGTTAAATTATATCTCTCGAAAAACCAGTGGTCGTCAGCTCCGAGTGCTTTCGATCCAAACTCCAGGGGCTTGGACGCTGAGAGTGGCATACACTAACTATCTTTAGAGCTTTTGCCAAAATATAATCATATAATATCGCCGTGGCGCTGCTCTGTCGCACAATACTGTCGCGCCTGCCGCACCTGATAGTGTTATATTTTCTACTGGCTGAATTAACTGGTTGTGAAGTGTAGATCACTAAAACATCGCTCAGGGGCTCTTTCTGACAGATGGAATTAAAAAGTGACAAGTCTTTCGTTGAAATTAACAAGGAGGAGGTCGTTGAAGAATTCAGCGAATTCAATTAAACTCTTTATCGATAACTTTTTTTAGCCCACGACCTGACTATTCTGATGTGTTTTTGTCCAATCTACAGATTAGTTTAGTTTATGGTCACGCCTTTGTTGCGTGCTGACCAGCCAGAGGAAAGACAATACACGATTACAATCGAGCCATTTACGGTGTATCGATATAAAACAACAATGTACCGTTTTGTAAAATTGAGATTATCCAACATGCTAGTGGTGCCCATGACCAATCCACTCCCATTTACGATCACCCTCTTTCCTTGATCTTAATTCCAACTCCATTGAGCAATATTTTGAGTTTAACATTTCCATTTTTGTTTTCCAATCCTTCTATGATGGGCTTTGTCTTTTCAAATCAATCCATGCTTACAAATTTCCAAACTATTTACATTGCTAGAATTTTGGTCTCTTGGTCATTTCCGAATTGGCATTGGTAGGCTGTATTATTGTCTGGCATGCGGAGATATAGGAGGTATAGGTGTAGAATTACGGTATAGGAGTAGAATTACTGTCTACTCCGCCATTCAATCATGGCTGATCTATCTCTCCTTCCTGACCCCATTCTCCTGCCTTCTCCCCATACCCTCTGACACCTGTACTAATGAAGAATATATCTATCTCTGCCTTAAAAAATACCCACTGACTTGGCTTTCACAGCCTTCTGTGGCAAAGATTCCACAGATTCACCACTCTCTAACTAAAGACATTTATCTTCATCTCCTTCCTAAAAGAATGGTAAAAGACATGTTGTGCATGCTATCCACACAAACCATCCCCACATCTGTGCATCGGGTGTACAAATGAGAAAAGAAATGTAATGTGAGTGCAAAATGTAATGTTTAGGCACAGAGAAAGTGCAGATAAAAAATATATAAGGCTCACTGTGAGATAAATTGGAGGTTGCCAGGACTCGAGGGCCTGGGCTACAGGGCGAGGTTGAGCATGCTAGGACTATTCCTTGGAGCACAGGAGGATGAGGGGTGATATTATAGAGTTGTACAAAATCATGAGAGGAATGGATTGGGTTGACGCATAGAGTCCCTTGACCAGAATAGGAGAATCGAGAACCAGAGGACATAGGTTTAAGGGGAAAGATTTAATAGGAACCTGAGGGGTGACTTTTTCACACAAATGTAGGTGAGTCTATGGAACACGCTGCTGGAGGAACTAGTTGAGACAGGTACTATTGCAATGTTTTAGAAACATTTACTCAGGTACATGGATAGGACAAGTTTAGAGGGATATGGGCCAAATGTAGGCAGGTGGGACTAGTATAGATGGGACGTGTTGGTTGCTGTGGGCAATTTGGTCCGAAGGGTCTGTTTCCACGCTGTATGAATCTATGACTCTATCAGGAATTATCTTATCATATGTGAAGTCTGTTCAAAAGTCTGATAACAGAGGAGAAGAAACTGTTCTTGAATCTGATGGTACATGCTTTCAACCTTTCGTATCTTCTCCCTGGTGGGAGAAGGGGAGAAGAGAGAATGGCTGGGGTGTAAGTGGTCCTTGATTATGTTGGCTGCTTTCATGAGGCTGCGTGAGGCATAGATGGTTTCAATGAGAGAGAAGCTCTGTATGTATGATGGACCAGGCTGTGTTTACAACTCTGTGCAATATTGGGGCAGAGCAGTTGCCAAAGCAGGCCCCAGTGCATTGAAAAAGATGCTTTCTACGGTGCATTTGTGGAAATTGGTAATAATAATTGTAGACATGCGGAATTTGTTTAGCCTTCTGAGGAGGTAGAGCTGCGATGTGCTTTCTTGGCTGCTGTATCATTGTGGTTAGACCAGATGAAGTATTGGTGATATTTACATCACCACTAGTGGCCCATTCAAACCTCAAACCTCTGGAATCCCCTCCCGAAATCTCATTACCCTACTGTCGCTCATTCTTCCAAAAAGAAGTTACTTGCAACCTACCATGGTGGTGGCCCGTTGGTGCAGTGGTACAGTTGCTGCCTTTCAGATCTGTGTTTGTAAGTTCTTCCCATGACCATGTGGGTTTTCTCCGAGATCTTCGGTTTCCTCCCACACTTTAAGGACGTACAGATTTGTAGGTTAATTGGCTTGGTATGAATGTAACATTTTGTCCCGTGTGTGTAGGGTAGTGTTAATGTGCGGGAATCGCTGGACGGTGAGCTGAAGGGCACATTTCCAAGCTGTATCTCTAAACTAAACTAAAACAATACGGCTGAAGAACCATCATTACTAAATACTGGGTATTAAGTGTACATTTTCCCCCATCAGTGGTAAGGTCCATTAAGAACAATCTAATGTTATTTTCTTGCAACTGAACACACTTGTCTGGATGTTCACTGAGTGGTGAGATACCCAAACTCACCATTTGCCTGTTCACAAAACCACTTTAACCTGGAGCAGGATCTTGACTGCAGACTTCTGCAGGTAAGACGGTTCCCAGGCGATTAGCAATGCCCAGTGTCATCGACGGACTTTCCAATCAGAAGTACAAGCCTCTCCTCTGGAATAGTCTTAACTCAACAACTTATTGATCATTGATGAGAACATTGTGTGCAAAATCATGAAAGGAATAGATCGGGGAGACACACAGTGTCTTTTGCCCAGAGGAAGGGGAATCGAGAAGCCGAGGACATGGGTTTAAGGTGAGAGGGGAAAGATTTAATAGGAACCTGATAAGTAACTTTTTCACCTAAACGGTGGTGGGTGTGTAGAAAGAGCTGCCGGAGGAGTTAGGTGAGGCAGGTATTATCGCAACATTTAAGAAACATTTAGACAGTTACATGGATCAGACAGGTATAGAGGGATATGGGCCAAACGCAGGCAGGTGGGGTTAGTGTGGATGGGACTTGTTAGTTGGCGTGGGCAAGTTGGGCCAAAGGGCCTGTTTCCACGTTGTATAACTCTATGACTCGATGTCTCTAAATTGATGAAGGTTAGCAATTACCCGTTCCATGCTGTAAAACTATGATTCTATGACTATGAGAACATGCGCTTCTATATTTTTTTTGGCAAAGTTAATACTGGCAGGCTTAATGAATGTTAACCAAAAGCATTGTTTTAATCTTAATAATTGAAACCAGTAACAAATTCTGCATTAGCTTAATTGACAAGATATATTCATTATCTGGTGAGGTGCTATTTCCAAGGACTGGTGAGATGATATTTCCAAGGGTTAAGGTTGGATCTGCTCTTCAATTTGTTTCACCAGTTTAATAAGACAGTAATCCAGTATAGCTTGAACATTTACATCAGTGTTCTAGATGAATTAATTGATTTTTTGCTTGACTCAGAGTGTAACCATGTATTAGTAGGAATCGTATTTAATTTAGTTTAGTTTAGAGATGCAGCACAGAAACAGGCTCTTCGGCCCAACAAGTCCGCGCCGACCAGCGACCCGTACACTAACACTATCCTACACGCTCTAGGGGCAATTTACAATTCATACCAAAGCCAATTAATCTACAAACCTATAGGATGGAACTGCAGATGCTGGTTTACACCAAAGATAGATACAAAATGCTGGAATAACTCAGCGAGCCAGGCAGCATCTCTGAAGAGAAGGAATGGGTGATGTTTCCTGGGATGTCAGGACTTTCATATGAGGAAAGCAGGGCTGCCAACATTGGGTGAGAGTTGAGAGTGAGAAATTGGTGAGCGCTTATGTGTGGGAGGGGGCGTGTTTTTAGTAAGGAGCTTTTGCATTTTTCAGCTTGAAATTGTGCAATTTGATGCATATTGTTACGAGTCTTTTAACTTACACTTGAATGACACATTTATGCTTCAAATTGGATTAGGTATGAATAAGGTTAGGCTAAATTACATTCCTAACTACATTCCACAGTAGAGCCGGGCTCTGATCAACAGGTGCAGCACATGAATGACCTTAGTATATTCATGTATGGAAATCAGATTATAATTCATGCTGTTATGCATATACAAAGAGAAACAAAAACCTAGAAACAAGGCAAGAGGAGTTGGACTTCCATCACTGTTCTACACAAATAAATCAATCAATCTTACCCTTTGACTATAGAAACAAGACAAAAATAATGCCACATATTCAACCGTATATGGTTCAATTAAATTAAGATATATATGTAAAACAGGCCCTTTGGCCCACCAAGTCCACACCGACCAGCAATCTACCTTACACCAGTTGTATCCTACACGCCAGGGACAAGTTACAGAACCCAATTAACCTACAAACCTGCAATTCTTTCGGATGTGGGAGAAACCGGAATATCCAGAGAAAACCATGTGGCCATAAGGAGAATGTACAAATACTGCACAGACAGCACCCGTAGTCAGGATCCAATCTGGGTCTGTGGTGCTGCAAGGCCGCAACTCTACCGCTGCGCCACCGTGCCACCTCATTAAATTATTTTTTCTGTAATATATTTATTATGGTGTCACGTCAATAAAGATGAACACATGATTATAATTTCTGCCCTCCGTTGGATAACACACATCTCCAGTCATTGTGTTTTATGGCTGGTTTTGAACCTCTTCAGTCTGAAGGTCTCGACCCAAAACATCACCTATTCTTTCTCTCCAGAGATGCCGCATGTCCTGCTGAGTTATTCCAGATTTTAGTGTCTATCTTCAGTTTAAACCTCTATGCTCGTCTAGGGAGGCTATTTGTGTGGAACTGAGAAGTGGGAACGGTGTAGCAACACTTTTAGGGGTGTATTATAGACCGCCAAATGGGGAGCGAGAATTGGAAGAGCAAATATGTAAGGAGGATAGCAGATATTAGTAGTAGGCACAAGGTAGTGATTGTGGGAGATTTCAATTTTCCAAAAATAGACTGGGAAACACATTCTGTAAATGGGCTGGATGGTTTGGAGTTTTTAAAATGTGTGCTGGATAGTTTTTTGCAGCAATCCATAGAGGTATGGACCAGAGAAGGGCAGTGCTGGACCTCCTGTTAGCAAATGAGGCAAGTCAAGTGACGGAGGTATGTGTTGGTGAGCACTTCGGGACCAGTGATCACAATACCATTAGTTTCAATATAATTATGGAGAGAGTCAGAACTGGACCTAGGGTTGAGATTTTGGATTGGAGAAAGGCTAACTTTGAGGGAATGCGTAAGGATTTAAAAGGAGTGAATTGAGACATTTTGTTTTATGGGAAGGATGTAGAAGAGAAATGGAGGACATTTAAAGGGGAAATTGTAAGAGTACAGAATCTTAATGTCCCTGTTTGGTTGAAAGAAAATAGTAAAAATTGGAAAGAGCCATGGTTTTCATTAGAGAGCCAGAATGGACAGCTATCTGCAGAGCCAAAAGAGATGGGGGAGATATTGAACAATTTATTTTCTTCGGCATTCACCAAGGAGAAGGATATTGAACTCTGTGAGGTAAGGGAAAAAAGTAGAGTAGCTATGGAAACTATGAGATTCAAAGAGGAGGAAGTACTGACACTTTTGAAAAATATAAAAGTGGATAAGTCTCCAGGTCCTGACAGGATATTCCCTAGGACATTGAGGGAAGTTAGTGTAGAAATAGCAGGAGCTATGACAGAAATATTTCAAATGTCATTAGAAACGGGAATAGTGCCGGAGGATTGGCATACTGCACATGTTGTTCCATTGTTTAAAAAGGGTACAAAGAATAAACCTAGCAATTATAGACCTGTTCGTTTGACGTCAGTGGTGGGCAAATTAATGGAAAGGATACTTAGAGATAATATATATAAGCATCTGGATAAACAGGGTCTGATCAGGAACAGCCAACATGGATTTGTGCCTGGAAGGTCATGTTTCACAAACCTTCTTGAATTTTTTGAAGAGGTTACTAGGGAAATTGATGAGGGTAAAGCAGTGGATGTTGTCTACATGGATTTCAGTAAGGCCTTTGACAAGGTTCCCCATGGAAGGTTGGTTAAGAAGGTTCAATCTTTGGGTGTTAATGGCGGAGTAGCAAGATGGATTCAACAGTGGCTGAATGGGAGATGTCAGAGAGTAATGGTGGATGGCTGTTTGTCAGGTTGGAAGCCGGTGACCAGTGGGGTGCCTCAGGGATCTGTGTTGGGTCCACTGTTGTTTGTCATGTACATCAATAACCTGGATGATGGAGTGGAAAATTGGATAAGTAAGTATGCAGATGATACTAAGATAGGTGGTGTTGTGGATAATGAAGTAGATTTTCAATGTCTACAGAGAGATTTGGGCCACTTGGAAAAGTGGGCTGAAAGATGGCAGATGGAGTTTAATGCTGATAAGTGTGAAGTGCTACATCTTGGCAGGACAAATCAAAATAGGACGTACATGGTAAATGGTAGGGAATAGAGGAATGCTGTGGAACAGAGGGATCTAGGAATAACTGTGCATAGTTCCCTGAAGGTGGAATGGCATGTAGATAAGGTGGTAAAGAAAGCTTTTGGTGTGCTGGCCTTTATAAATCAGAGCATTGAATATAGGAGTAGGGAAGTAATGTTAAAATTGTACAAGGCATTGGTGAGACCAATTCTGGAGTATGGTGTACAATTTTGGTCGCCTATTATAGGAAGGATGTCAACAAAATAGAGAGAGTACAGAGGAGATTTACTAGAATGTTGCCTGGGTTCCAGCAACTAAGTTACAGAGAATGGTTGAACAAGTTACGTCTTTATTCTTTGGAGCGCAGAAGGTTAAGGGGGAACTTGATTGAGGTCTTTAAAATGATGAAAGGGATGGACAGAGTTGACGTGGATAAGCTTTTCCCATTGAGGATAGGGAGATTCAAACAAGAGGGCATGACATGAGAATTAAGGGACAGAAGTTTAGGGGTAACATGAGGGGGGACCTCTTTACTCAGAGAGTGGTGGCTGTGTGGAATGAGCTTCCAGCAGAAGTGGTGGAGGCAGGATCGATTTTAACATTTAAAAGTAAAGTGGATAAGTATATGGATGGGAAGGGAATGGAGGGGTATGGTCTGAGTGCAGGTAGATGGGACTAGGAGAAAATAAATGGTCGGCACGGACTGTAAGGGCCGAGAGGGCCTGTTTCCGTGCTGTAATTGTTATATGGTTATATGGTTAAACCACCATCAGCAGTTCCTTCTTACACTCTTTGTTAAGCGAAACAGGTCCTATTCTCATAATATTATTCATCTCAACTAAGTCTTTCCTTCATCTCCGTTGCTACAGAGAATACAATCCCAGTTATCAAATCTTTCTTCAAAGTGAAAAAAAAATTCCAGCCCCGCCAATATGTTCACAAATCGCCCTTGGATCCTCACCAGAGGAATTGCACCCTTTCTACAGTGTGTCACAGTCTTACAGCATGGAAACAGGCCCTTCATCCCAACTTGTCCATGCAGATCAAGATGCCCCATCTAAACTAGTCCCATTTATCCGCATTTGGCCCATATCCCTTTAAACTTTGCGTGTGTGTAAGGGTGTGTGTTAGGTTGTGTGTGAGAGTGTGTGTTAGGTTGTGTGAGAGTGTGTGTTACGTTGTGCGTGAGAATGTGTGTCAGTGAAGCGGCGACAACACCCGGAGTGAGCGGAGACTTGGCAATGTCCGGGGAGTGTTTCCCTCCCTTCCCCCCTCCCCGGGAATGCGGGCCGGCCTAGATGCTCTGTGTCCAGCTGGGGTCCGGGGGAGATGAGAGTCAGTGACCCAGGGGTCCGGGGGAGGTGAGGGACAGTGACCCAGGGTTCGGGCTCCGGAGGCGGCACGGCAGTTATAGCCCGAGATTCATCCCCGCGGCTCCGGAGGCGGCACCGACGCCCCCACTCACCTGGTCCGCTCCTGGCTCCGGGCTGGGGTTAAACTCCATGCGGTGTGGACAGAGCGGCCGACGGACACAGAGCCGCTGGACGTGAGGGTGGGAGGTGTGGGCGGTGCCTGGGGGGGGGGGGGGGGGGGGGGGGGACGGTGCTGGGACCACCGCCCTGTCTCCCTCTCACACCATCTGCAAGGGAATGTGAATGCGGGTGAGGCAGCATCTATAGAGCGGTGGACAAAAATGCTGGAGATATCCTTGAGTCTGACGAAGGGACAAACTCAGACATAGATGCTGCCTCACCCGCTGAGTTTCACCAGCATTAGGTCTACATTGCCATTTTAAATAGCGTGCGATGGGCTTAAGCCAATCGCTCGTTCTTTACGGGGAACCCGCCGACAAAAATCTATTCTCATTGGTGGAGTGTGGAGGAGTGTGACTTTATTTATTTATTCATGTAGTTTTTAAAAAATTTTTTTGAGCGTGAGAACTTCTGTCATCAGCGTGAGAGCGTGAGAATTTCCTCAAATGCGTTAGTCTCACGCTCAACGCGTGAGAGTTGGCAGCCCTGGGAAAGTCTGAATAGACTCGGCTTGTACTCGCTAGAATTTAGAAGACTGAGGGGGGATCTTATAGAAATTTACAAAATTCTTATAGGGTTGGACAGGCTAGATGCAGGAAGATTGTTCCCGATGTTGGGGAAGTCCAGAACAAGGAGACACAGTCTAAGGATAAGGGGGAATTCCTTTGGGACCGAGATGAGGAAAACATTTTTCACACAGAGTGGTGAGTCTCTGGAATTCTCTGCCACAGAAGGTAGTTGAGGCCAGTTCATTGGCTATATTTAAGAGGGAGTTAGATGTGGCCCTTGTGGCTAAAGGGATCAAGGGGTATGGAGAGAAGGCAGGTACGGGATACTGAGTTGGATGATCAGCCATGATCATATTGAATGGCGGTGCAGGTTCGAAGGGCCGAATGGCCTACTCCTGCACCTATTTTCTATGTTTCTATGTTTCTATGTTTCGGTTCTGAAGAAGGATCTAGACCCAAAATGTCACCCATTCCTTCCCTGGAGAGATGCTGAGTTATTCCAGCATTTCGTGTCAACCTACAAACCTATATGGCTTTGCAGCATGGGAGGAAACTGCAGCATCTGGAGAAAGCACACACGGTCATGAGGGGAACATACAAACTCTGTACAGACAGCACCCATAGTCAGGATTAAACCTGGGTCTCTGGTGTGGTAAGACAGCAACTCTACCGCTGTGCCACCTTGCTGCCCTTAAGCAAATACCAGTTAAGCAAAAGTGTTCATAAGATTATAAATGATAGGAGCAGAATTAGGCCAATTGCCCATCCGAACCCCATTCTCCTGCCTTCTCCACATAACCACTGACACCCGTACTAATCTATTTCTGCCTTAAATATATTCACTGACTGCCTCTACAGCCTTCTGTGGCAAAGAATTCCACAGATTCACCACCCTCTGACTAAATAAATTCCTCCTCATCTCCTTGCTAAAAGAATGTCCTTTAATTCTGAGGCTAGTCCTAGACTTTCGCACTGGTGGAAACATCCTCTCCGCATCCACTCTATCCAATGAATACAGGCCCAGTGCTGTCAAACGCTCAACATATGTTCTAAGCAAACACGATTTAAGCAAAAAGCCAATTCATTCAAAGTGAAAAGATCATTGTGCAAAACGGGAGTGTGGGTTAAGGGACAAGCTGGGTGGTGGGCGAGAAAGCTGAGCAAACCGCTAGGTAATGCATCAGCAATTGAATGGCAGAGCTCAGTTTGCAATGCTGTGCTAAATTGTTAAGGGAGCGGTTGATCTACTGTTCCTCCTGAGTCAACATTTATCTGCAGTGATAATTGCGTTTCCCTTGTATGAAGATGGGGAATTGTGGATTAAGACACAAGCTGCGGAATGGCATGATAAATTTAGATTTGATGAGGTTTCCAGTGGGACAATGCAGGCAGGTTATAAAACAACATTGACCAAAGCCTCTGTTTGCTTTCCATGCCAAACAAGATGAACAGTATAATTATGATCCATGGGAGACCACTGGATGGGATAAAGTTTCCTTTGTTATATTATGTTACCTTTCAATGCAATATTTCATTTTGAATTTTTTTATGGATATCTGTCTATTCTTGCATTTTATGCCCAAATAAATATTCTGGAGCTGTTAAATATTCCAAATATTCCGCTTGGGTAATGTGTATCAGGGCTTTGTCTTTTCACATTATGATTAACCATGCACAAATATGACTTTGGAAATAAGTATTTAGTGAACAAAAGTTAGTCATGAACTTTCAGTGTATATTACACTGTTGTGAATAGCTCAGTATGTGTATTGTGTTACAGTTCACATTAGGACTATATTTATGCTTTACTATACAATGACATATCTGTGGATAGACACAAAATGCCAGAGTAACCTAGCGGGTCAGGCAGCATCACTGGAGAAAAGGAATAGGTGACACTTCGATCCGTTTCATAGCTCTAGTTTTCCACTCCCCTGACTCTCAGTCTGAAGAAGGGTTCCGACCTGAAATATCATCTGTTCCTTTTCTCCATAGATGTTGCTTGACCCGCTGAGTTACTCTTGCACACGGTGTATATCTTCGGTGTAAACCCTTCTTCAGACTGAAAGATAGAGAAGGCCAAAACAAAAGAGCGCCAGCAACAGATGACCCCAGGAAAGGTGGAGTCCATAATGGCCCACAGTTGGCTGGGGAAGATGTGCTCACGACAGGGACACAAGGATGCGAACAGTGAAACTAGTAGGATGACTAGGGTGGAGGAGGGGGGTGGGGGGTGGGGGATTGATGGGGGGGAGGAGGTGGAGAATTGCAAGCGTTACTGAAATTAGAGAAATCAATGATCATACTGCTGGATTGTAAGCGGCCCAAGCGAAATATGTGTGTTTGTCGTCGGTATATACCAGCATCTGCAGTACCTTCCTATACATGTTATCTGCAGTCTGTATTAGCACCTAATTTAAGAAAATATAGAGTGAGGAGCCATTTAATACTTCCATTATTATTAATTCTAAGAAGCATTTTTTAAATTTCATTTTCATATCCTGAGTTATTATTATAACTGGGACATAATATCTTTTATTCGTTGTCAGCGAGTGAATATATTTTCAACTCACAGAATTAATTCCTTTAAGGCTTTACAAACCATTAATTAACTTAACACAATCTTGTCTTTTATAGAAGGAATGACAAAAGAGACCTGGGGATTTAATTTTGATAGCTGGCAACAACTTCTGACTGGGCCCACTGAATAATTGCTGAGTTCTGATGCATCTCAGACCCAAGGTGGATGTGTAGTGGAGTTTCCTCAGCGATCTCCCATTAATACAGAGAATGGATATCGTGGTGGAGGGGTGTGTGACTGTGCAGGGATAGAAGATCAGGGAGACGATCGAGACTCAGGATGCCGATGGGAGAGACATCTCAGAGAGGTGATCGCAACTTGCTGCTCCATTAGATTGCACCTCTCCATGTGTCAAAGATCCTTTTTGCTGTTAGTAAGATCCTTGGGAGCTCTAGCTATGTGGTTTATTTGGTTCTTCTCGGTCTTTGTGAATGATGGGCCTTTATTTGTTTGTGATAAGGGTGATCCCATTAGACTATTACATTAGGATTCAATGATTCAATGAGACTTTATTCTCACGTGTGACAGTGAAATCCCTTGCTTTTGCATGCAGAGTAGAAAGTACGCAAAGAGTCCCGATGGTCCGGCTTTATTCTCGGCGCCCCTTCCCCCCTACTCCCCATCCCCCACCCCCCAGATAGGTCCTCCCTTGCTCTTGCCCCCCCCCCTCCACCCGATACCTCTTTGTTTGTGGTGGTCCCGCCGCCAGGTCCCACTTTGTTCTTGGTCCGTAGAAGGGTCTCGACTGAAACGTCAACCATTCCTTCTTTCCAGAGATGCTGCCTGTCCCGCTGAGTGACTTTGTGTCTACCCACTTTGTTCTTGGTGCCCCACGCCCACCCGCCCTCTCCAGGTACCTCTTTGTCCTTGGCGGCCCGACCGCCTCTCCGGAAACTTAAGGAGCTTAAAGATATTCAACTAGCAATAATGAAGTAATGATATATGTCTTGATTTGTGGAATTCCTTGCCATGGAGGGCAGTGAAGGCCAAATCACTGGGATGGATTTAAGAGAGAGTTAGATAGAGCTCTAGGGGTTAGTGGTATCAAAGGATATGGGGAGAAGGCAGGCACGGGTCATTGATTGGGGACGATCAGCCATGATCACAATGAATGGCGGTGCTGGCTCGAAGGGCCGAATGGCCTCCTCCTGCACCTGTTTTCTATGCTCGATTCCACTAGCCCCAAGAGCTCTATCTAAATCTGGCGCTGTCTGTGTGGAGTTTAGATGTTCTCCTTGTGACTGCCTGAGTTTCCTTTGTGCCCTGGTTTCCTCTCGTATCCCTAAGATGGTTGGTAGGTTAATGGCTGTAAATTAGCTCTACTGTGCAGGGGAGGGGGAGGCAGGAAAGTCAGAATGGTGAGAACGAATTGGTTCTAGGGGAAATAATGTCAAGGTGATGCAAGGAACTGCAAATGCAGGGATCTTGAGCAAAAAAAAGTGTTAGATCCTCCATACTGCACAAAGACATATCCCAATATGTTAACAAATGCCCGCGAGTAAATAAAGGTCGCCATGGAAAAAAATCGATACATTTTTTTACTCGTAGGTTTAGTCGTAGTAGGTCGGCAAGTTATTCGTAGGTAATTGAGGGTAGTCGAGGGTAGTCGAAGGTAGTCGTAGATAGTCTTCATCATAGTCGAAGGGAGGTCAAAGGAGATTGAAGGAGGTCGTCTTCACTCTCCACTATTCGGTGTCCGATTTTCCCGAAGTTTGTCGTAACTAGTTGTAGCTAGTCTTCAACAGAGTCGAAGGAGGTCGAAGGAGGTCGAAGGAGGTCTTCTACATAGTCGAAGGAGGTCTTCAATATGTCATCTTTTCAAACACTTCCAAACTCGGCAATTAGTTCGCCCGTGGGACAGCCCCTTTAGAAGCAGCATGGTGAGGGCCAGGGTTGTAGTTGGTGGGGAGATGGGATGGAAGTTTGGACATAGAAACATAGAAAATAGGTGCAGGAGGAGGCCATTCGACCCTTCAAGCCAGCACCGCCATTCATTGTGATCATGGCTGATCGTCCGCTATCAATAACCCGTGCCTGCCTTCTCCCCATATTCCTTGATTCCACTAGCCCCTAGAGCTCTATCCAACTCTCTCTTAAATCCATCCAGTGATTTGGCCTCCACTGCCCTCTGTGGCAGGGAATTCCACATAAGTGTGGCATTTTATCGCTGATGAAATTGTTGTTCATGAAGCATCTCCAGTAGATTTAATTTTCCCTTTTTGGTTAATTAAATGATTGAATATGGTCATAATAGGTTGTTGAAGGCGTTTAATTATTGTTAGTTGCTACTTGATACTCTTTAATTAACAAAATGGAACAGAGGGGCTCTGAATTATTAAACCCTAAAAAGATGAGATGTCATCATTCGCTTTGCAAATGTCAAGTTAATAGTTGCATAAAACGTAAAATTTATTCAGTCATCCATTTAACCACATACTAAATGTTAGAATAATTATCCAATCCTTTATTTGGAAAATACGAACAAAATAACTCTTTAAAAAAAATAGGCCAGCCCTGTAATTATATTGCAGATTACTGTAGGTGCAACACCATAATGCTTATTACAGTCTTCAAATAAATAAGGTTTGAAATTGGATTATTTAATGATTAATGGGGAGAAAATTAAGATTCAGACCAATGCTTCACATAGCCATCTGTGTAGATATATTTTCAATACATAAGTCTGAAGAAGGGTCTCGACCCGACCCTTTTTCTGTCTCACCAGAGATGCTGACTCACCTGCTGAGTTACTCCAGCATTTTGTCTACCTTTGATTTTACCAGCATCTGCAGTTCTTTCTTAAACATGCATTCACTGTTCATTAGCTCATTTTTGTTTTCTAGTGTTTTGATGTGAATTTACCATTTAGAAGATCACAACAGATTTCTTACCCCTGCCCTTGCACTAACCTACATACACTTTATTAATGGCTGACAAATTATCAATATGTCTTGCTCAGTAACCTAACCTTTACCTTTTGTTTTTTGATTGTTACGTGTGCCGAGACACAGCGAAAAGCTTTGGTTTGCATGCTATCTAATCTAATCAAATCATACTCTGCATTAGTCCAATCAAGTCATACACAGGTACAACGGTTAGTGCAAGAAGAAAAAGACCACAGTGCAGAATTGAGTGTGATGGCATTGTAGCATGACAGTTATTAAGAGCCTGTCCCACTTAAGCAATTCTTTTCGGCGACTTCCGGCACCCGTCATAGTCGCAGCAGGTCGTATGGTCATGCGTAGTCGCACAAAGAGTCGTACCCTTTTCCCGTCGCCGTTGGATTTTCAACATGTTGACCATTTTCGGCGACTATGACGGGTGTGGGCAAGTCGCCGGAAACATCACTTAAGTGGGACAGGCCCTTTACAGAGAAAGTCCAAATTCTGCAATGAGGTAGGTTGGTAGATTAGAATCTTTCAAATACAGTTTGGCTTCCAATAATTAAACTGGTTCCCAATTCCCTGTATAGGATTAGTAAGTATGTCACAGAAACTCGCAGAAACATGAAAATAATGATACTCGTAGCTCAAATACTTCAGTTGCCTTGTTTTCAATTGTATTGTTGACATATATGCCTGTGCCGATGGGAGGATTGAAAACATAAGAAATTTAAAAAAAGACAAGGCAAAACAAAATATGGTTATTATGAGTTTTGGGTGGTGAATTGCAGGCCCGACTGAAAGAAGGAGCCATGAATTAAGATTGTTTGGCATCTGAGGCGCAAGATATGTTGAAAAGAATGACTTCTCGTTGCATTCCTAGATTTCTTTCTTAAGGCTTCAAGATGGTTAAAAGCTGACTATTTTTAATTAAATAATTTTTTCTCTCATTACTCTGTCATAATGTGCTACGCTCATATTATGCAATATTGTAAATCCATTTAGTTAAATGGGTGAACTTTCACAAGGAATTTGTGAAACCCGCAGTCACATTTCCATAATTGTGTCATTGTATTGTGACCTTTATAAGCAGTGAGTTTCGTGTATTACAGGATATTTGTTTCTATTTCACTTCAGTAGTTTTTGTTGGGCAATTGTTGTTAATGATCTTCGTCGTGGTTGATTATTTTCATTTGTACTGAGATAGAATGCAAAACTATCCAGTCATATCATACTCTACACGTGTACAGTCAAGCCATACTCAAGCAGAATAGATAGCGCAAAAATTAAAAGTATAAAGGTTGGAGGGATCAACTTAAGTTTCACAATGCGTGTAGAAAAATGTGAGGGAAATAGACAGGGTGAATTCACAGTGTCTTTTACCCAGAATAGGGGAATCAAGAACTAGAGGATATAAATTTAAGGTGGGAGGGGAAAGATTTATTAGGAACCTGAGGGGCAACTTTTTCACACAATAGGTGATGGGTATATGGATCGAGCTGCCAGAGGAGCTAGTTGAAGCAGATACTATAACAACATTTAAAAGACATTTGACCAGGTACATGGATAAGATAAATTTAGGGGGATATGGGCCAAATGTGGGCAGGTGGGACTGCGTGTAGATGGGGCATCATGGTTGGCATGGGCAAGTTGGGCCAAATAACCTGTTTCCATGCTGCTTCATTCCATGACTATGAGTCAACTTGCTGAGTTTTTAAATGGATGTTTTTTAAAACTACTTCTATCCCTTTGGATGAATTATAGTTGTGTGGACTTAATTATATTCTCTGTATATTTACTAGAATGTTGACTGGGTTTCAGCACCTAAGTTACAGAGAAAGGTTGAACAAGATAGGTCTTTATTCTTTGGAGCGCAGAAGGTTAAGTGGGGATTGTTAGAGGTCTTTAAAATTATGAGAGGGATAGACAGAGTTGATGTGGATAAACATTTTCCATTGAGAGTAGGGAAGATTCAAACAAGAGGACATGATTTGAGAATTAAGGGACAAAAGTTTAGAGGCAACATGAGGGGGAACCTCTTTACTCAGAGAGTGGTAGCTGTGTGGAATGAGCTTCCAGTGGAAGTGGTGAAGGTAGGTTCGTTTTTATCATTTAAAAATAAATTGGATAGCTCGTCACTTTGGTAGTTACGTGCAACTTTCTGGGGAACTTGATGTATTGTGACTGGAGGTAGTACACTGTGACTGAAATAGTAAACCTGAAGCTTGGAGGTCAATCTGCAGGCATGATTTAAAATATCACCATGGTTTATGGGGAATGTAATTCCAATAAATTAAGATTATTAAATAACCGGCAATTCTTAAAAAAAAAAAATTGAAAATCTGATCTCATAAATGCTGACCACAACACCAATGGATTGTTATCAAAGATAGACACAAAGAGCTGGAGTAACTCAGCGGGACAGACAGCATCACTGGAGAAAAGGAATAGGTGACGTTTCGGGTCAAGACCCTTCTTCAGTGAATTGTTCAGATTGTTATGAAAACAGATTTGATTCATTGATGTCCTTAAGGGAGGGAAATCTCTTGTCCATACTTGCTTCAGCCTTTATGTATCTGCAAACCCTCAGTGGTTTATTCCTAATCTCCTATGAAATAGTCTTGCATGCTATTCAATTACTTCAAAACTGTTATGTTGAAATACAGAAAGAATCAAACCAGATGGGCAACTTGGCTTTAATTTAAACACTAGATGTATTTGGGTACTGTCAACCTTCCAAAGTCTATGTCATGGCCATCTGGGGGCTAGTGTTTACGTTGCTAGAGCTATCCCACAGAGTATTCAATGATAGTTTTACTCAATGAATTATACAGTTCAGGAAAGACCAATATTCTTCCATTATAACTGAATCATCCTACCATAACTAGAGAGCAGTCCGGTAGATAGTAGACTACTATCTATCCCATTGCTGACCCTCGGACTATCCTTGATCAGATTTTACTGACTTTACCTTGCACTAAACGTTATTCCATTTTCATGTATCCATACACTGTAAATGGCTCGATTGTAATCATGTATTGTCTTTCCGCTGACTGGTTAGCACGCAACAAAAACTTTTCACTATACCTCGGTACACATGACAATAAACTAAACTGAAACTGAAACTACAACCTTGGATATGTCCTGTCTCATCACATCCACTGGAGATGGTGTCTGAAGAAGGGTCTCGACGTCACCCATACCTTCACACCAGAGATGCTGCCTGTCCCGCTGAGTTACTCCAGGTTTTGTGCCTATGTTCGGAGATGGTGACACTGTGGTTTACAGGGAATAGTCATGGGGCCAGGCGATGTCCTCAACCTTGACTTGTCAAACAATAGCAAAACACCATCTCCACCTCCTGTTCTCCCTCAGTTGTTGAATTTGTACACCTCTATGTCAGACAAGACATGGAAGAGGTATTGAGAGTAATGACAGAACATAATCTATTCTAGATGGGGGTCTTCAATGCTGCTTATGGCATTACTGGTTAAGCTGTAAGCCGCATCTGACAGTCCATGTCTACTGTGTATGGTGAGACTTAGGCACTTAGGTACAGTTGAGTCTATGTTGCAGGGCATGTCGAGATGGTGATTAAAAGAGCCCCAGGCTTCGTAAATAAGGGTAAAGAGCATGAGAGAATGGAAGTCACGATGAACTTTTTTCTAAGACATTGTTACGACCCACACCTTGGGTCTTGCATTCAGTGTATTTCATTTGGAGAAGGTGTAAAGGTCTTGGAGAAAGTGTGGAAAAGATTAACCAGAAGGGTCCCTGTGCTTTTCTTTAATAATGTGTGTTTGCTGTAGAGACTGGGCTTGTTCCCTTTGGAATAGAGGTGCTTATGAGGCAACCTGATGGAGGTATTTAAAATCAAGCAGAGCAGATAGAGAAAACCCGTTCCCATTGGTAGAGTGGTCAAGGCCCGGGGTGAGAGAATGAAGATGGTTGGCAAAAGGACCAAAGAATGATGATCTGGAACGTCCTGCCAGGGCTCAGAGCAAAGATAGCTTTAATTGTAGTATTCAGTAGCGAGGGAGCTGAAAGCAAATAATTTTCAGGGCTGTGAGAAAAGGGTGCTGAAAAGGGACTAGCTTCATTGGATTCCCATCGAGTCCACATGGACAAAATGGCTTGGTGTGTACGAAAGAACTGCAGATGCTGGTTTGAAATCGTAGATAGATGCAAAATGCTGGAGTAACTCAATGGGACAGGCAGCATCTCTGGAGAGAAGGAATGGGTAACGTTTCGTCAGTGAAGAAGGGTCTCGACCCGAAACGTTACCCATTTCTTCTCTCCAGAGATACTGCCTGTCCCGCTGAGTTACTCCAGCATTTTGTGTCTATCTTCGGACAAAATGGCTTCCTTCCATGTAGTGATTTTTCCATGATTCAATGAATTAGTGACGGACAATAACTAATGGACATGCAGGGTATACAACATACTCAAAATAAATCAAATAGCCTCATCACGTTTATCAGGTGCAGCACTAGTGTTTAAATACAGATGGGAATATTTATTAATGCACTTGTAGGGTGGTTGGCAAGTGTTGATTGAAAAATGTTGTTCAGATATTTGTGTGGGAAGGAACTGCAGATGCTGGCTTGCACCGCAGGTAGACACAAGATGCTGGAGTAACTCAGCGGGTCAGGCAGCATCACTGGAGAAAATGAATAGGTGATGTTTCGGGTCAAGTTCCTTCTTCAGATTGGACACAAAAAGCTGGAATAACTCAGCGGTCAGGAAACATCGTGAAAAGAAATAGGTGATGTTTCAGGTCAAGACCCCAATATCAATTTGTATTGCATGAATGTTGAATAGGCATTTAACTGTATAAGTCCTGTGCAGGTTAGGACAAGATTCTGTTCCTGTGAACTGTTTGTAAACTGGACAATTTGCAAGCAGGAAACTCAAGGTTTCAAGGTCAGTTTATTGTCACCTGTACCAATTGAAGTAAAGTGAAATTTGAGTTACCACACAGCCATACTAAGTGAAAAGCAACAAGGCACACAGCCATATAAAAGTTAACGTAAACATCCATCATAGTGGATTGCACATTCCTCACTGTGATGCAAAGCAATAAAATTCAATCTTCTTCCTCTTTGTTCTCCCGCTGTCGGGGCAGTCAAACCATCTGCAGTCGGGGCGAACAAAGCCCGCGCAGCCGACGGTTGACGCCCCCATTGGGGTGATCGAAACTCCCGCGTCGGGGCGGTTGAAACTCGCTCCGCGGCATGGAGCTCCAGAGTCGGCCTCTTCTTACCAGGTACCGTGGGCTTCACAATGTTAAACTCCACAGGCCCCGCGGTTAGAGCTTCGATCCCCGGCAAAGGGATCGCAGGCTCCGCGATGTTAAAGTCCCGCACACGTCTGTGGCGTGGAGCGCCCGTCGGTCTCTGGGAAAGGCCGCCAGTGGGGACGGAGATACGATACAGAAAAAAATCGCATCTCCGTCAAGGTCAGAAATTGAAAAAAAAGTTTCCCCCAACCCTCCCCCATACCCCCCGCCCCCCACATAAAACAAACCAAGAAACACTAAAACATACTTTTTAACACAAACTAAAAATAACAAAAAGAAGAAAGGACAGACAGACTGTTGGCGAGGCTGCCACTGCTGGTGGCGCCACCTGGTTTAAACTCGGCCGTGATCTGAGTGGTGAGTATTTAGGTGGCTGAAGATATGTGTAGCCCCACAGCAGCCCGCTAATCCATCTTGCCCGCCTCCCAAATGTCCGTCCATATGTCGTATAAAGTCGGGCGTTCAGAAACTGGTGAGGATCTGTGTCTGGATGTTAAATGTTGTTAATTCAACCCCTTTGTTAAACTCTAGGCAATATCCATGCTCCCTTGTTAAACTGGGGACTCGTGAACTCTGATTTGATAATATAAGGTGTCTATTTGCATTGCAGCGAATGGTATGTTGGCATGCGAATGGTATGTTGGCATTCATAACAAAAGGATTTGAGTACAAGAGCAGGGAGGTTCTACTGCAGTTGTACAGGGTCTTGGTGAGGCCACACCTGGAGTATTGCGTACAGTTTTGGTCTCCTAATCTGAGGAAAGACCTTCTTGCCATAGAGGGAGTACAGAGAAGGTTCACCAGACTGATTCCTGGGATGGCACGACTTCCATATGAAGAAAGACTGGATAGACTTGGCTTGTACTCGCTGGAATTTAGAAGATTGAGGGGTGATCTCATAGAGACTTACAAAATTCTTAAGGGGTTGGACAGGCTAGATGCAGGAAGATTGTTCCCAATGTTGGGGAAGTCCAGGACAAGGGGTCACAGTTTAAGGATAAGGGGCAAGTCTTTTAGGACCGAGATGAGAAAATCGTTTTTAACATAGTGAATCTGTGGAATTCTCTGCCACAGAAGGTAGTTGAGGCCAGTTCGTTGGCCATATTTAAGAGGGAGTTGGATGTGGCCTTTGTGGCTGAAGGGATCAGGGGGTATGGAGAGAAGGCAGGTACAGGATACTGAGTTGGATGATCAGCCATGATCATATTGAATGGCGGTGCAGGCTCGAAGGGCCGAATGGCCTGCTCCTGCACCTAATTTCTATGTTTCTATGTTTCTATTGCCTTCCATCTTGAAGTCTTTGTATTCACTGTCCCAAACTCTATTGCTCTTCCACGTCACTCTCAACTTCTTCACCTGATCTTCGATTGAAGTCAATTCCTACTCTCTCAAGACAACCTTCAATTTAACTTCTTAATCTCGAAACATACTTGCTGGTGTTGTTGTTCAACTCATTTTATTTTCAGGTCCTGTACTTAAGCATTTGAAGTTCGCTTTCATTATTTCCTCTTTGAAAAGTCCACTCTATATGGCCTTGCTTTTGATGTAATCTTGGCTTTCCCCCCCATCAATCACATGGCCTAACTAAACAGGCTGGATTTAGTGATGCGCAGTTGGGTCAACTGGTCAGTTCCACATCCATTGTGATCTCTGCCCAATGTGTGTGCCATTCTCAGCTGCTCTATTTCTGGATCTCTTAACTACCCTCTGTGTTCTCTAACCATAACCTTCAGTGATTCAGATCTCTGCGGAACATGATATCATCCTTACTAATTCATGCGGCCCCATTCATGCCAAATCCTGTACTTGATTGTAAATTGATCTTGTGATTGTAAACCCTTTAATCGACAGTCTTCAATCTTTTATTTCTCCATTCACACATCCAAATTTTCTCCCTTTCTGTTTCGAGGTTAAAGCTTTTCACTGTACCTCGGTACACGTGACAATAAACTAACTTAAATTGCTTATTCCTTGTTCTTTCACTTTAAATAGGAGGCTGGATTTTAACATGTTACATTCAACCTTCTGAAATCCTCTTCGAAAGCCGTTCCACCAGCTTCTTTAAAACTTCTTACTGCCTTAATGGCTTCAGACTCAATCCCAAATTCCTTCATTTTTTTCTGTAAAGTTTGGCCACGTAATCTTTTTTTTCTGGGGACAACGCAGTAGCTTTGTTCACTGTTTAAGTGCTAAGTAGAGCAATCTTACATTTCACGAGTGTCTTCAGGAAGATTCAAGAGTCAAGAGTGTTTTGTCATATGTCCCGAAATGGAAGAATGAAATTCTAGTGTGATGATAGACGATATGTACACACACACAAGCACACACACACACGCACACGCACGCACACACACACACACACACACACGCACACACGCACACGCACACACACACACACACACACATATATATATATAAAAACAGACAAGTAAATAAACAATAATAATAATTAATTAATTAATTAATTGGAAGATACAGCATGGAAACAGACCCTTCAGGCAACTGAATTTATGCAACCATTAATTGTCCGTTCAGACTAGTTTTATGTTATCCCACCTTTGCATCCACTCCCTACGCATTAGGGCCAATTTACAGATGCCAATTGACCTACAAACCTGCACGTCTTTTGATGTGGGTGAAAGCCGGAGCACCCGGAGGAAACCCACACGGTATCAGGGAGAATGTGCAAACTCCACACAGACAGCACCCGAGGTGAGGACTGAACATGAGTCCCTGGCGCTGCGAGGCGGCACCTTTACCAGCTCCGCCTTCGCTAGGAAGTTGGCTGTTATCAAAATGTGTGGCAGTAATATTTTACGGTATTGATATTAAAATTTCAATATTTTTCTCAGCAATATTATAGCAGACTGAGTAATGGAACAAAATGTTGATGTTGAGACATTCTAAAATCCCACTGTTAAAGAAAGAAGGTTATTTGTTAACAGATGTCTCATTATATTTGGAAGCAACCTTTCAGCTTTTTCAAATGAAATGAAACTGGCATCGTCCGTCTAAAAAGGAAGTCTATCTTGACATGTACTCTCACAAAAATTTAATCTTCTGCCAAATTCCTTAAAATCACTGGCACTGGTGTTATAGTAATCCACTACAACACTGCAGGTCTTTATTGCCAGGTTTCTTCTCCTTCATGTAAGTAACGTAGTGAAGAATGACACCACAGTGTTAGTTTCTCCTTATTAGTTAAACAATTAAATCATTTGCATGGCTGAAAGAATAGATCACCCATGAACTAATTAAATGGCCTTTAACCAATCCTATGTTGGACCCAATAATTTCAGGAAAACTCCATTAGCACACAAAAGCTATGATTTGGTTTTGGCCACGGTGATTTCAACCTTTCCACGCCTTTGAAGAAGAAAATTTGCTGCTGTCTGGCTGCTGCAAAAGTATATTGTTCCAACTGGATATCGCCCCAGTCCATTGCATCTATCTGCCTGCACTGGGGTAAAACTCAATGCTATCTGGCCCTGCACAAATGCGTGAGGAAGCCAAAAGCAATTTTTAGAATTCCAATCTTCTCCACGCCTTGTATAAAATAATGGAACTGGAGTGATTTTACCGCAGCTAGCTCACTCATTATATATGTTAATGTCCGGGTCTCAGTGATGGTTGACTGTGTAGTTTGATAAATGTCACAACAGTTCTGGAGGTTTATAACTGGCTAATTGGCCTCCCTGTGAAGCAGCACGGCATGTGGTCTGTTCATTTTAGTGACCGCTCCTTGCCTCAAACAACTTGACCGATTGGGGAGATGAGCACGGAAACAGGCCCTTTGGCTCACTGAGTCCATGGCGACCATCAATTGCCCGTTCATACCAGTTCTATTCTACACACAAGGGACAATATATAGAAGCCAATTACCTACAAACCTGCATAGCTTTTAAAAGATGGAAGAAACCGGAGCACCAGGAGAAAACTGGCACGATCACGGGGAAAACGGGCAAATTCCATGTTCTATGTTTTACCACTTTCTCATTCATTTCCGACACACGTGCCAATTAACCAACAAATCTGCACGTCTTTGGGATGTGGGATGTGGGATGAAAGCAGAGCAGCTGGAAAAACAAACCATTCAATCGTACTTTAGTTTACTTTCGTCTAGAGAAACAGCGTGAAAACAGGCCTCAGACCACTATGTCCACCCTGACCATCGATTACCAATACACTTCTTCTATCCTACACGCTGGCGATAGTTTACAGACGTCAATTAACATACAAACCTGAACATCTTTGGAATGTGAGAGGAAACCAGATCACCCTTACGGCCACAGGGAGAACGGACAAACTCTGTATAGACAGCACCAGTAGTCAGGATTGAACCTGGGTCTTTGGGCAGCAACTCTACCGCTGTGCCACCGTGCCGTCCCACAGGGAGAACATCAGGACCCGAGGTCAGGATCGAACCCGGGCCTGTGGCGTTGTGGAGCAGCAGCTCTACCAAGTGTGGCACTCTGCCATCCTTACTGTCAGTAATCTATTCTTTTCATGATTGCCTGATAACTAACAACTTAGTGGGCCCAATGTTGGTTAGGCAATGCAATGGGAAGATCTTTCCGTTGATACTAAGAATGCCAGCGACCTGCCCTTGGACATTGCTGCCCCTTCCATTGTGGTCCTGGACATAACCCTCCACTGGGAGCCTGACCAGCAAGTCAATGATGTTTCCCAGCAGAACACAGTATGGATTAGCTAAAGGCCTCTCCCCCATTGGTGGCCTGCTGCTCTCACATAATGGCTATGACAGCTGGCAAAGCCCCACCCTTACCCCCTCACCGCTTGCCCCCTCTCCTCAAGGCTGGGAAGATGTGAAGAATCATTAAAAATGAACATTTGTTTTTGTTGTTGAGAATCACAAACATTCAAAAGCATCTGGGGACTTTTAAAAATTGAAAGAAATATTGAAATAAATTAAAATACCAAAAACAAGTCCCACACATTTTAAAACATTTAAATATGTTTTTACTGACTGAATTAGATAGAATAAAATAGAAAGATTAAACGAGAAGTTACCAGTTTGATCTTTATTTTATGAGACGTTGCGATGAGGGATTACGTGAAGAAGCCCGCCAGACCGCATGCGCGTCAATCTTCAAAGTAGCTGTATGAACCCACAGAATAGTTGCTGACCTAAGCTATAGAGAGATTGAAGGCTAGAACTACCGAATGGTCTTTATGAGAATAGGGTTGGGAGTGGAGGGCACATAACCCCTCATTGCAACTGCTCATAAAATAAAGATCAAACTTCAAACTGGTAAGTTTTCATTTAATCTTTCTATTCTATTTCGAAGTCACCTGAGTGACTACGTGAAGATTTCAAAGCTCTGTGGATTCATACTGTGACATAATCTGTGTGTGAAACACTAAAACAGATAAACCATTAATGGCAGGAAAACATGAGTTATTAATATCACAATGCTAACTTGCATACACGGCCATTGCTCTAAACTGGCCTGTAGTCCCAATAGACTGTTGAGCTAGACAATAACTTTTGTAACAATGTGCATAATTCTATCTGCAAACATCCAGACATATTCCACCAAATTTTATAATTTTTTAAACTGCATTATGTAAACCTCATGCTGTGTAATGAAAGGGAAACCCATTGTACTGGCTGCTAATGAGCCAGCAATATCTTGAAAGAAAAGAACTATCTTCCATATCATTGGCCCCATTAGGAAAATTTTGAGGAATATTTGCATAACAAATAATTGATATACATCGCACACTACCATGAGTGTAGGCTATTAGAGTGGTCAAACAAAAGACACCTACATAACGTTAGAGAATAGTGGGTGAAGAACTAATCATTTATGTCCCACTTATGGTATGGCAAACATGATAAAGCAGCACAGGAACTGTCAATTGTGCTGTCCCACAAAGTTTCTCTAGGCTCAAACTGGAAGCCACACAACCTTTGTTACTTCCGTATAGAATTGACTCACAAGCTTCTCATACAATCGTGCAGAGCTAGCTGGCCGAGAAGACAGACTGTCCCAGCCGTCACACGTGAATGAGTAAATAAGAGTTGCTGCAGCCGCCTACCGTGGCGTGACTGAATAGGCAAATTGGTACTGTTAAATTCCATGTTGCCTTAAATGTAATATTGCCAAAAATATCTACTGACAACCCATAAAATGTATCATTTGCAATTTTGCATAATACCCAAAACTTGATCACATAATGCCCTTAATCTGAGAAGGGCACCATAGGCTTTCACCACTAGCTTTGTTATAAAACAGCAGAAACTGTGCCTATGTGTATAGATATGACAGAGTATGCAACTACAAGATTGATTCTCTGAGTTAGTTAAATTGCAGACACCCAATCATCCATCTTAAGCTGGGTAAGTGAACCCACAATTTGATTAGCCTAATGCTAACCCGATTCGGCCTGCACCATATTTCTGTAATCTTGAGAAATATACCCCTCTAGTCCTTGGTCAGACCACACATCCCCAGATGAGTTGTCACTGAATGTACTTGGAACCGCTGTTCCTCCGTAGATCCTACGGGCGGCATTTTTGTGGGGCTCCGCTACCCGCAGAAGATGCCTATCCAGTTATTCATACATATCGTTGATAATATAATCAGCAGCTAATGACTAGAGCTGAACCACAGTTTTCCTTAGATGTGAGAAAACTAGTTCCCTGTCAACTCTTGACTGAGAGCCACGATGGATACGTAGCGTTTCCCTTCAGAGTGGAGATTAGTATAATGCAAAGCTGAATCAAGAATCACCTCGCAGACCTTTGACTGAGACCACATATCTAAATGTCCAGAGTGCATAACACAATCTGTTGGACGCACCACTCAATCAGTAATAGTCGTATTGAGAACCTATGGATTATTATGAATACATTGTTGATTCACAACATGACCTGCAGGTCAGAAAAGTTATAATATATTGCAGACGAGCTTCCTGCTGGTAACTATCTGTCCCAGAGAAAATGACAATGAAGATTCCAATGAACCAGTAACTCTGCTAAATGAGGAGAAATAAACCATATGTTGAGAAAAGCGTCAACTACTTAATTCTATTCCCAGTCTGATAACCTCTCATAGATGATGAAGCAGTGCTTCTCTGGTCACTATGACTCGTATAGCCAGCCAGTTTCATGATGGTCGACCCTGATCCAGGTTAACCAAACTGTTGCTACTTGGAACTTACAGAGATTACTGTGCAAGGCACCTTGCCAATGTCTCTACATCAACCTGATCTTATCCCAGAGACAGTGAAAAAATGACTAGACAGCCCATGCTGGTAGTAAACCTCAAGCTGGGCCGACAGCATGCTCCATTTCGGAGTTTATGGAGGTTAATAATGAGACCTACTTACCGGCGTCTCTAACCCCAGGTCGCTTACCTTTGTTGGAGCTTCAGCGGTTCCATTTGCAGACTCTGTCCATCATGTTTGTCATTTCTGTTAGATAGCTGATGCTGCTGGCCAACTTCTCTTTTAGTGGCTAGTCCGTCCCTGACGGAGCAGCAATTTTCGAGGCAAAAGCACACCGCTTTCCCTCACGCGATTGTCATACATCATGGGATCCCGGCACATAGCCATGTTCGGGGTCATGTTTGGAGTTAGTCTGTACTGACCTTTGACACTCTCTTAGAGTGGGAGTAAAAGTTGCACCGTGAACCAGGTGTTGCCATATCCGTATGCCTCGATCTTTCTGTGCATGCTTCTATAATACTGAGCATATTATGCTACACCATCTCCGATAGTCTTTCGGGTGGGAGGAAAATGCAAACTTTGAAACCAGGGCAGCTGCAGGCATATGACTTGAACTGCCTGTGTATGTTTCCGTAATACGGGCATAATATATATGGCTCCATCTTCCTACTTCATACATCCGAATGGGAGGTCTTATGCAAACCTGAACCAGGAGCTGCCTCAGGCATGTGTGCATATACTTTAGCACCATCTCCATCACTACGTTCAACCGAGTGGGAGGAAATTGCAACCCTGAACCAGGCGTTGCTTCAGGCGTATGTGCATATACTTTAGCACCATCTGCACCACTCTGTTCATTTGAGTGGGAAGAAAATTTGCAACCCTGAACCAGGAGCTGCTGCCTGACATGCCTTCATAAGATGGAGCATTCCTTGTGTTATAATTTGATTCATCAAATGTTCGTAATTGAGACAAACCCCAATTATGTCCGACATAGATGTCCCAAGACTTGACTATGACTTTGCCCCGACTTGGGGTTGTCAGGTTGCTCCCTTCAGCAGCCGAACCAGGACAAGCTGTGCTGATCGATGCTCTATTGGTATCCTCATTTACCAAACAGGCTGCACACGCTAGTGACCCCGAGTCCTGCTTCCTTCTGGTGCCAACGGAGTATTACAGGGAAGGACTGAAGCGCCTCTGGCGCCCATACACCAGACAGAGTGGGAGAAATGCTGCAACCCTACCAGGTGTTTGTCATAGGCAATGACGTTTACATGACTGAAAGAACCCTATCCCTATTAAATCAGAGATTTGATCACTTTATTGATATGCATAAAGTTTGCGTCTTTTGGAAAGGAATCTTCCATAGTCTCCTCTAATGAGCGGAAATTACCATGACGCCACCAGGTGAAGCTCCCACAGGTGACTGATAGCCACAGCTCAAACAAGGCTTCCCAAGCCAGGGGCTCTGGACTGCCATGGCGGGTCCAATCCCACTACACCTTTTTATTGGTGTAAGTGATAATAAATATTCCTTGTAATTTTTCTCTTTTAAAACATAAACTAAATTGGCATGATAACACATATTTATGATATTGCCAAGAATGAAACCTGAACTGATATTATAAACCAAAGGATACCAGCATAATGGTGCATCTGGTAGAGCTGATGCCAGAGACCTGGGTTCGATCATGACCACAGATAGATCTGTGTGGAGTTTGCAGCTCATAGAATGCTATCGGCTATGACAGTGACAAACGTGACCCTGTGGCAACTGTTATAAATGCCAACTCTATTATAGCCATCCAATTAATATTATATGTGCTATAGCATAGCTGTAGCAGCAACTCAGTTAAATTTGTTTGGTGCTACAGCAGGCTGAACTTACCTAAGCGGTATTTTTAAAAACTCACCTGCTGCTGGAAATCTCTTGCAGTAACACCCACAATTTATCCTGAATTTCTAACTCTGGCTGCCTGCTCCCGAATGGAGCTCTGATGTCAGCAGCCTATTATTAGGGCCGTCTGCTGAAGACTATAACGGCCACAGCCGTAAACTCAGCTTTTAACGAGCCTATCGGTCTCTGAACTGGGTCGTCCCCTGCCGTGCAGACTAACGGCAACAGCCGCATGAAGCCCTATACCTTCAGCCGCTTGCTCACGTTGGAGCCTGTGGCGAAAATATAACATACGCTAGCTCCAGTGGAGCGGCTATTTTTTGGGGGGCCCGCTAAAGAACTGCCCAAAGAAAACTGACTTATCTTGCAGAGCAGTGCGGGAACTGCTCTGACTAGCGCCAGGCGCTAGACGTAATGACGCGCATGCGGTCTGGTGGGCTTCTTCACGTAGTCACTCACGTGACTTCGAAATAAAATAGTTTATTTTGATTGAAAGGTGCAGCCTGCAAATAAGCCCTTCTGCCCACTGAGTTCATGCTGACCATCGATCGACCATTCACACAAGTTCTATGTTATGCCACTTTCACTTGGGGCAATTTACCAGAGGCCAATTAGTCTACAAACCTAAATGGATGTGGGAGGAAACCGGAGCACCCGGAGAAAACCCACGTGGTCATAGGGAGAACGTGCAAACTCTGTACAGACAGCACCCTTAGTCAGTATCGAACCCGGGTCTCTGGCGCTGTCAGGCAGCAGCTCTACCTCTGCGCCACCGTGCCGCCCCAAAATGATGAAATAGTTTCTTCCTACCTCCTATAAAAAGTCTTTTGATCCATCAAAGCAACTCAATTCTCATTGTGCTTTATTCATCTGCCATATTTAGCTACTGTTTCTCTGAACAGTGAGGAATTTAATTGAAGAGAGAATAGGTGATGAGAAGCTGATTGTGAGACTGTGTCTCAACGTGCATGAGATCCCATTGGAATTGAGACGATATCCAGCTGGAGTTGGGGATATATCTGGGTAGACTTATCAGTGTGGCGTAGTTGCTGAGAATCGCCAATATTTCTTGGCAAGTATTTCTTGGCACCCCACTGGCTGAAATCTCAATTAATACAGTTTCCTTGACAACAATGAAATAGCGTAACAACATTTAAGATCTTTGCATGCACAGATGGTCCACAAGTTCAAGCAAGAATGCCACACACTCGTGCATCCACAGTCATCTTTTATAGTGCGTTTCTTTTAAAATCCAGCATTTTGTTTGGTAGAAAAGGTATCATGGATTTCAACCAAAGCAGTGCCTAGGAAGGAACTGCAGATGCTGGTTCACACCGAAGATAGACACAAAATGCTGGAGAAACTCAGCGGGGACAGGCAGAATCTCTGGAGGGAAGGAATGGGTGACGTTTTGGGTTGGTGCTTGTTGGTGGGTTCTGGCGATGAGGCATTTCGCCGGACAAGCTGGGCAGTCTAGTCAGGGAACCATGCCTACCTTTGTTTAAAAATCAAAATAAACTTTATTCAGTGTAAAAAATATATACCAAGCAGGTCATTCTCGGAGGCCATGCATGCATTCAACGCATCGCAAAGTGGTGTCTGCACAACTCTATCCGATACCCTTGCCACCCATTTGGCCCTCTGGGCTGATATCCCTTCCCTCGTTTGAGGGGCGTCTCCACCACACTCTGCCACCCAATGTCCAGTAGCAGAATGACCCTAGGCTGCTGTCCTCCCCCACAGAGCCTTGGCGTTGGCTGCACCGAGCTTCAGTGCGGCCCTCAGCACGTACTCCTGCAGTCTGGAGCGGGCCAGTCGGCAACATTCCCCGACGGACCTCTCGCTCTGCTGGGAGGTCAACAAGGTTGGGGCCGACCAAAGAGCGTCTTTCACCGAGTTGATGACCTTCCAGCAGCACTTGACGTCCATCTCTGAATGGCTGTCCCTGGGGACAGTCCGTAAATCACACAGTCCTCTGCTACGGAGCTGTTTGGAATAAACCATGACCGGGCCCCTTGCAAACTTCTCCTGACTCCCTTTGCAAATCCACACTCTGCAAAGAGGTGGACAGCCGTCTCCTCTCCATAGCAGCCATCCCGAGGGCTGCGTGCGCTGGTAGGGACACTGTTGACCTGCTGAGTTCCCCCAGCACTTTGAGAGAAAGTAATGTCCTGTCCTGATGAAGTGCTGTGCGTTGTGCGTCTTGATGCCACAGTTAGGTTGGCATGATGAAGCGGCAGTGATCACAGCATGCAGCTCTGATGTGATTTGTATAAAACGCCTGCGAACAGCGAAGCGATTGACACTGAAGTAGTTCCCATTTTACAGAGCATTGAAAATTGAGACTGGCAAATGCTGTGTGCAAAGCATCAATGTCACAGTACACCTTGTCTAACTGACATCCCGTCACTGATTTCAGGACAGCTTGCTTCTGAGTGTTTAATGAATGATGAAAGTTTTATTCAGAAGCTTTGATTCCTACTGACAGCGGAGGAAACATGTTACATGGCTTGTGATGCCATTAGTTTACGAGTGACACCGGGAGCTATCAGCTGCACTCGAGGGACGCGTGCAGGAGTGGGCGAAGAAGGCCGCAAAACGTTGTGAACACTGCCCAGTCCATCACGGGCTCTGACCTCCCCACCATCGAAGGGATTTACCTTACTGAGTCGCTGCCTGAAAAAGGCAGCCAGCATCATCAGAGACCCGTACCACCCTGACCACACACTAATTTCACCCCTGCCATCGGGAAGGTGGTACAGGACCACCCTCTCGTTGTTGATAGAATGGTTCAGTTGCCTGATAACAGCCGGGAAGAAACTGTCACTGAATCTGGAGGCTTCCGTTTTTCACATTTCCGTACCCCTTTTGCCTGATGGGAGGGTAGAAGAGGGATTGACTGGGATGAGTCTCATCCTCGATTATGCTGCTGGGGCAGCGTGAAGTGTAAATGGAGTAGATGAAAAGGAGATAGACACAAAAATCTGGAGTAACTCAGCGGGACAGGGAGTTTCCCTCAATGAAAGGGAGGTTGGTTTGTGTGATGGTCCGGGCTGCGCCCACGATTCTCTGCAATTTCTTGTGGTCTTTAATAGAGCTGTTCCCAAACTATGCCGTGGTTCTTGTTTGCAGAGTTTGCAAAGGGACATAGATGAGGTGAAATTGGTAGTTGGCCTCAGCACCTAGCAACACAAGTCACTCATGTGCAGTTGATATACTCTTGGTCAATCATAAACCTAATGACCTCACCAACTAGCCAATGCATGTTTCCTCCCTTGCCAACATAAAGTGGATGTTTTGAGTGCAACCTTCGTTAAGCACTCACTAAAAAAACCAAAAGCACATTGCCCTAAAATCAACAATGAGACACCAATTAAAGAATCTGCACTCTGATATTGGTATCTATGTCAGCATTTGCCAGTCTCGGTTGTCATTGCTCAAGAAAATTGGAAACTGCATCATTACTAGTCCCTGCACTGCAGGACTATGGCAGATGCGGTATTACGCAGTGAAGAAGCACAAAGTGCTGGAGTAACACAACGGATCAGGACGTTTTGGGTAAGTGTCCTTCTCTGGATTGGCTGAAGATTGCAGTTCTTCAGACTACAATCAGAGTGAAGGGTCCCAACCTGAAACGTCACCTCGTCATGTCCTCCAGTGATGCTGCCCGATCTGCTGAGTTACTCCAGCGCTTGTTGGAGGACATGGCCACTGCAGCCAGTCGTGACATTGTCATCGCCGATCAACTGTCTGCCAACTTCCATTCGTTTTCCAGACGCACGTTATTTACTTGTACACAAGGGGATCAGCAAGTCCCAGTCAATGCACTACTCTGCAATTCCAATTAGAACGGGCAACGTTTTAAACAGATTTTGACCCTTGAAATTGTGCGCACTTTCTAATTTTTTATCATCAATAACAATACGTTCTCAAAACATTAATATACAATTGCAATAACGCTAATACAAGTAAACCCACATGCTGTTTAGGCCTTTATTTAATTTTCAATATCAAGAACCTTGCAGTGTGTGTCAAGAAACACCCATCCCAAAACATTGAGATACGTCAATGAATACATATCAGGAATAGTGATGTGTGTCAATGAATGCCTAAAGGTTGTTGTGCTGTAGACCTATCCTAACCTTTGTCATATGTAGTTTCCACATTGTGCTATACACTATTCTTAACCTTTGTCATACTGCAGCTCCCACATTGTCATCCCTGGAGAAAAGGAATGGGTGACGTTTCGGGTCGGGTCTAAAGCAGGGACTCGATCTGAAACGTCACCTATTCCTTTTCTCCAGAGATGCTGCCTGACCCGCTGAGTTGCTCCAGCTTTTTGTGTCTGTCTAGAAGTTCATTTTAGCTTAGTTTGGAGATGCAGCACGGAAACAGGCTCATCAGCTCACCGAGTCCACACCGGCCAGTGTTTCCCCACACACTAACACTATCCTGCACACACTGGGGAAAATATACACTTATACCAAGCCAATTAACCTACAAACCTGCACGTTTTTGGAGTGTGGGAGGAAACTGAAGATCTCGGAGAAAACCCACGCGCTCACGGGGAGAAGGTAGAAACTCCGGACAGACAGCACCCGCAGTCGGGATTGAATCCGGGTCTCTGGCGCCACTGTGCCGCCCTAACTAGGTAGTTTAAGAAGGAGAGGTTCAGCTATTTAGATTGAGATGTTGAGGAGCTTCACAGCGAGATGTGAATCTTTGAGGTGTTCTTCTTGCAGAGAGAGAGCTGTAAAAACTGAATCATTGTAATGTTCAAGACATAGATAGGCAGATTTTTGAACTGCAAGTGAATCTGCCGGGAATGAAGGATTATGGGGATCAGGGAGGAAAGTGGAGTTGAGACCAAGATAAAATTAATCATTATCCTACTGAATGGTGGAGCAGACTCAAGGGGCCATCTATCCTACATCTGCTTCTGCTTCTTGCGTTCAAAGAACCTTATTTCCAGTTGGACGTTGCGGATGCAGTTAATATTTTCTCATCATACGAGACATTCAAACTGGCAAAGGAGATCATGAGAAATGTACAGAGAAAGCTCAGTGTAGCAGCCAGCTTCAGGATTCTATCAAAGAGCAGCTGTTAAGCAAGGATAAGTGACACAGAGCCAACAGAATAAACCAGAACCCATTCACATTTTGATCATTTAAATAATGGGCAAACATTTTTTAGTATCAGCCCGTCAGTATGTTGACCCATTGTGGTCACTTACAATTACATTTTGGATGTATGCTTTTTTCACCAAGATGAACAACATATATAAGAAGTGGAATATTTTTGGTAATTATAGCTTTTATTCCTTTGATAGGGATATTTTATGTGCCAGCATACTTAACATTGTAAAATGAGGAAAAAACTGATTTGAAAGATGTTCAAAAACTTAGGGTTAGGTTTCGATGCATTGTTGTGACGTGTGCCGAGGTCCAGTGAAAAGCCTTGTCTTACATGCTGTCTAATCAGATCAGATAATACACTGCATAAATACAATCAATTCAAACTCAAGTACAATAGATAGTGCAAATGGAAAGAAGCAGAGCGCAGAATGTATTCTCAGCATTTAATTTAGTTTAGTTAGTTTAGAGATACAGCGCGGAAACAGGCCCTTCGGCCTACCGAGTCTACACCGACCAGCGATCCCTGCAGATCAACACTATCCTACACACACTAGGGACAATTTACAATTATACCAGTACGTCTTTGGAGTGTGGGAGTTAACCGAAAATCTCAGAGAAAACCCATGTGGTCACAGGGAGAACGTACAAACTCTGTAGTTGGGATCGAACCCGGGTTTCTGGTGCTGTAAGTGCTCTAAGACAGCAACTCTACCGCTGCGCCACTGTGCCTCTTTGTAGTGCATGAGTTCCCTAGACAAAGTCCAATGTCCATAATGGGATAGAGGTGAGTTGGATAGCACCCTAGCTTATGGGAAGACCATTCAGAAGCCTGGTAACAGAGGGGAATAAGTTGTTACTGAGTCTGGTGATGTGCGCTTTCAAGCTTCTCTACCCTTTGCTCGACGGAAGCAAGGAGAAGAAGGAATAGCCGGTTTGGGACCAGTCTTTGATCATGTTGGCTGCTTTTCCGAGGCAGCCCAGAAAAAAACCCACCAGCCAGCTTGAGATTTATGTGCTTGGCCTTTCCATTCAGCTTGGCATTTAAGCCACTGGTGAAACCTGCAATGTCTTTATGTGCAGAAGTAGGACAGCGCAGATAAATGGATGCAATCTTTATAAACAAATTTAAAATCGTAAATTACTGAAGCTCCAACCACTGTGGGAGAAATCATGCTGAACGCAATGATTATGCAGCCTGCTGTGAGTAAAACTGAGCTAGCAAGATTCTGAACTTTTGTAAAATAAATGCCAATTCCTTGTTGCCAAATTTTGGAGCTTAAGAATTCTGTTTATATAATTAATCCTGTGTGTCCTACCCGGAAAATTATTATGAATTGTTTCTTGGTATGTTTCTAGTCACCTCATAAAATTAAATGTTCGAATTTTCAAGCGGTATAGTACGGAAACAGCTGATTGCATCATGTAGCACAAGGCATCAAGCTGGAAGAAGCAGATTGGGAAGAAAAAAGTTGGAGGCTAACATAATATTTCACGATAATGATCAGATGAAAATAAAACAGAAGGTTAACAAAGGACCTGCGCAGCACATTTAATCAAATTTCAATGCAGTAATTGTCAGACACAGTTATTTAAATTGCATTTACTGGCTATGGTTAAAATCTTTGGTCCTACAGCACATAGTTATATCAACCAGAAAACGTTTGTCTTGTGATTGGATTACACACGCTATGCTTCTTTTTAATGCAGTGCATTCTAAAATTGATTATTTTTAACCCGAGTGAGCCACATTCATTATCATTTCCAGGTGAGATTGTGTTCTTTGTGAAATTGGACGTCAAGCCCTCCTTGCATGTCTGAGCTTAAGGAGAGGCACGGTGGTGCGGCGGGAGAGTTGCTGCCTTGCAGCGCCAGTGACCCGGGTTCGATCCTGACTATAGGTGCTCGTCTGTACGGAGTTTGTACATTCTCCCCGTGACCTACATAGGTTTTCTCCGGGATCTTTGGTTTCCTCCCGCACCCCAAAGAAGTACAGGTTTGTAGGTTAATTGGCATGGTAAAATTGTAAATCGTCCCTTGTGTGTGTGGGATAGCGTTGGTGTGTGGGGATTGCTGGTTCGGCACGGCCTTGGTGGGCCGAAAGGCCTGTTTCCGCGCTGCATCTCTAAACTGAAACTAAACTAAACTCGACACAGCATCTGTTGGGCATTAGCAGTATCTTCACATTATTGGCACCACATCTTTGACACTCGCCTGAGAGAAACTAGAGGGACTTACCCTTGTGCCTCAAAAAAGCCAGGCAACGGAAAATCTCCAACAAGAACTGTTCTAAGCCATCAACTCTGGACATTCAATGGCATCGTCAACTGCATCACTAGTTGGAGATGATACAAAAGTAGGTGGAAGGCCATGTTGTAATGAGGATATTGTTATTCTGCAATGGGACATCGATAGACTGAGTGATTGGGCAAAGACCTGGCAAATTAAGTTTAATGTGGGGAAGTGCAAGAGTGGTAAGAAGAATCAAAGGATTATTATTAAATGGAGAGTGACTCTTGAGGGATCAACTGGTCTTCATCAGTCAGAGTATTAAGTACAGAAGTTGGGAGGTCATGCTGCAGTTATGTAGATGCTGGCGAGGCCACCTTTGGAATATTGTGTTCGGTTTCGGTCCCATATTGTAGGAAAGATGTTGTCACGCTGGAAAGGATGCAGAGAAGATTTACGAGGATGTTGCCAGGACTTGAGGGCCTGAGCTACAAGGAGAGGTTGAGCAGGCTAGGACTTTATTCCTTGGAGCGCAGGAGGACGAGGGGTGATCTTAGAGGTGTATAAAATCATATTGATATAAAATCTGAGTCTTTTGCCCAGAGTAATGGAATCCAGAACCAAAGGTTTAAAGTGAGGGGGAGAAGATTTAACAGGTACCTGAGGGGTACATGTTTTACACAAAGGATGGTGGGTGTGTGGAACGAGCTGCTGGAGGAGGTACTTGAGGCAGGTACTGTCGCAACATTTAAGGAGCATTTAAGAAACAGGTACATGGAATGGATAGGATAGGCTTTGAGGGACATGGGCAAAATGCAGGACGTTAGGACTAGTTGATGATTAGATCCCCCATTAGATAAGGAAAAGCCTTTTCAAGATGAGGGAAAACTTTTTCACCCAGGATTGTGAATCTGTGGAATTTTCTGCCACAGAAGGCAGTGGAGGCCAATTTACTGGATTTTTCAAGAGAAAGTGAGATTTAGCTCTTAGGGCTAATGGAATCAATGGATATGGGGAAAAAGCCAGAACGGGGTACTGATTTTTGAAGATCAGCCATGATCCCATTGAATGGCGGTGCTGGCTCGTAGGGCTGAATGGCCTCCTCCTGCACCTATTGTCTATGTTACTTTCTATTGTAGATGGGGTATGTTAGTCAGCGTGGGCAAATTGGGCTGAAGGGCCCGTTTCCATGTTGTATAACTCTATGACTGTGACTCTGTCTCTACATCAATGAGGGTTAGCAGTTAAGAAGGCAAATGTATGACAAAAGTCATTCTCTCAATCTAGAAAATGGGGCACCAGGTGTCTGGTGGAAGTCACAATCAGATGCCGCTTGTTCAATTTCACAAGGTTCATAATTTTGCCAAGAAAAGATTGTTAAAGTGGCTATCCATGGGCAATATCAACTTTGCTGCTTGGCATGCTGAGCTATGGTCATAGAATCTTACCGCAAGGAAACGGACCCTTTGGCCCAACTTGCCCATGCCAAACAAGATGGCCCATCTACATTAGTCCCATCTGCCTGTATTTGGCCCCTATCCTTCTGAACCTTTCCTATCCATGTAGCTTCCCAAATGTCTTTTAAGTTCTTCCAGTTCTTTCAATGTTCTCACTTGTGTTCCAGATTACAGCATCTTTAGTCTTTTAGACCTAAGAGCAGGGGTCGACAACATTGTTCTGCATAGGGGCCAGGACGCATGTCGGTGAGCGGATGGCGGGCCACATCTATCACGTGTACACATGGATCCCACCCCGGATGGCAGGCAACAAATCACATGTTCACATAGATCCCGCCCCTTCGAGGGCACTGGCCCCTAGTTACGGGCGCTCACAAACATGGCGCGCCTACGGACCATTGCCGTGGCTCTGTCATGAAGGCGGTGGCTCAAATGCTCACACTCGCTCGTCCCCAGCTTATTGACAACCCCGATCCCGACAGTGAAGCCCAGACACAGAAGGTACGCGGCTATGGTGGCGACTTTGCGCAGGATGCGGTACAGCCAGAGCTCGGCGATCGGCCACGCTCAACGCGCAGCTGCGCTCGGCGGCTCTGCAATTGCGGCCGCCAGCGCAGGCCTCCATGTGTCCTTGCATCAATGCGCCTGGGCGCCGCAGCCTCGGGCCCAGGAGGTACCGGAGATGAAGAAAGTCTGCGGGCTGGATGATTACGGGAAAAAAAAATCGCCTGCGGGCCAGATGATTTCGGGTTACGGGCCGCATTCGGCCTGGGGGCCGTAGTTTGCCGACCCCTGCCTTTGAGATAAACCATGGAAACAGGCTCTTTGGCCCACCGAAAGCGCACAGACCAGCGATCACCCCTATACACTATCACTATCCTACACACTAGGGATAATTTACAATTTTTACCTAAGCCAATTAACCTACAATCCTGTAGATCTTTGGAGTGTGGAGCACCCGGAGGAAACCCACACAGTCACAGGGAGAATGTACAAACTTTGTACAGACAGCACCCATAGTCAGGATTGAACCCGGGTCTCTGGCACTGTAATGCCCCTGTCCTACTTAGAAAACCTGAACGGAAACCTCTGGAGACTTTGCGCCCCACCCAAGGTTTCCGTGTGGTTCCCGGAGGTTTTTGTCAGTCTCCCTAACGGCCGAAAGTGGTTTCCGCTTCTTCTATGTTCTGGCGATTATTTTTAAAAATTCAAAACCAGCCGCGACTAAAAATAGGTTGCCGTTTTAATAATCGGTAATGTTTTAGTCGAAGCCGGTTGAGATGCTAGTTGAAGGTGCTTGCCAGAGGTTGCAGGTAGTGGAAGGTAAGACCTTTTCACCCAGTTTTATTCCACCAGGGAGGTCTTGCCTTCCACTACCTGCAACCACCTTCAACTAGCATCACAACCGGCTTTGACTAAAAAATGACCGATTTTTAAAACGGCAACCCATTTTTAGTCGCGGCCGGTTTTGAATTTTTTTAAATAATCGCCGGAACATAGAAGAAGTGGTAACCACTTTTGACCATTAGGGAGACTGACAAAAACCTCCGGGAACCGCACGGAAACCTTGGGTGGGGCGCAAAGTCTCCAGAGGTTTCCGTTCAGGTTTCCTAAGTGGGACAGGGGCATAAGGCAGCAACTCTACTGCTGCGCCATTGTACCGCCCCACATCTGCGGTGTCTTTTCTGGATAAATTTAACGTCTTCCATTTTGAACATAAAGTTAACAGTTTCTCAGCATTTGCCAGAGAAATCCTAATTACTTCAGCGCATTGGACGTAAAATTGTTCCCTGTATTCTTCCTAATGACTTAGATTTTGCTCTTTATTTCCCCATCAAAGAGGCTGTTTCTCTTTATCTGCAACTGTCAAACATCAGTTAGATCTCCCTTTCGGCTTCTAGAGATAAAGTAATCCAAAGGTGGTTTATGCAAGACATCCTCCTACTTTAATCCTCTCAATCTCAGTGCTACTTTGTTGAATCTGTATGTAACCTCTACAAGGTCAAAATAACCATTCTGATGTACAGTGGACAGAATTGAATATGGTGCGTGCAGCAAGGCTGGAGTAAATGAAACGTAACTTCCTCCCTTTTATAATCAAACTCTCTTGAGATAAAGGCTAACACTCCATTAGGTTTCTTGATTTGTTTATTTTGTAAGCATCTGGTGGTCCCAAATGGTTTGTTTACTTGAACTCTCAATATTTTTTGCATCTTCACCATTCTCAGTTTCTCACCATTTGAAAATTGGGGTCACAGGGAGAACGTATCTACTCTGCACAGAAAGCTCCTGTAGTCAGGATTGAACCTGGATCTCTGGTGCTGTAAGGCTGCAACTCTAACGCTGCACCACCGTGCCATCCCACATCCGTAGTGTCCTTACTCCACAAATTTAATGACCCCCATTTTGAACATAAAGTTGTAGGAAGGATCTGCAGATGCTGGTTTCACTGAAGATAGACACAAAATGCTGCAGTAACTCAGAGGGACAGGCAGCATCTGAGTCTGAAGAAGGGTCACGACCCAAAACTTTACTAATTCCTTCAATTCAGAGATGGTGCCTGTCCCGCTGAGTTACTCCAGCATTTTGTGTCTATCTTGAACATAAAGTTAACGGTTTCTCAGAGAGAAATCCTAATAACTGTAGGACATCTTCACTTATGTATCACACAACTGACAACGTGTTTGAGATGGGATGGGATGTAAGAAATGTGGCAAACATTTCATTGTTCTGCACATAATGTTAATTGATTCATGGTGTTTGTCCCGCTTTGTTCTGGCTTGTTCTTAGCTCCAGTTCGCTCCCCTCTACTTTCAGTCTGAAGAAGGGTCCCTACTCGAAACGTCACACATTCTTTTTCTCCAGAGATGCTGACTGACCCGCTGAGTTACCCCATTACTTTGTGTTCATCTTATGTTCATTGATTCAGTACATCATCTGAAGAAAATGGAAGTTAAGCATCCTTGGTTCATGAGGGCAAAGTAATTTCTCAGGAAGGGGCGGCACGGTGGCGCAGTGGTAGAGTTGTTGCCTCACAGCGCCAGAGACCTGCGTCCGATCCTGACTACCGGTGTTGTCTGTACTGAGTTTGTACGTTCTCCCCGTGACCTGCGTGGGTTTTCTCCGGGAGCTCCGGTTTCCTCCCACACTCCAAAGCCATACAGGTTTATAGGTTAATAGACTTCGGTAAAAAAAATTGTAAGTTGTCCCTAGTGTGTAGGATAGTACTAGTGTATGGGGATCGCTGGTCGGCGCAGACTCGGTCGTCCAAAGTGCCTGTTTCTGTGCTGTATCTCTAAACTAAAATAAACTAAAAGCTAAACTAAGACCACAGTGAGTGGTGGATTAAATATGAAGTCTGTGCTTAATAACCTTGTTCATCGTCAACATTATTGCCGCAAAGTCAATATAAGCTTGGTCCAGCCAACACCAAGGCTATGTGAAGAAGGACCACAGGGTAGGGTTTTGAGGGGCATAGTCTGGTGAGCCTCAGTGATGGATGAACTTGGTTCGATGTGCATACCCGCAAACACACCTGAATCGTGATGGGACGTGACAATGAATTTGATTCCGTTTCTAAATTTAATTGACGTACCCTCTTGGTGTCTGCAGCTCAGCTGAACTTTGATGAGACTCGAGGATGGATTTGAATTTGTTTCCGGGCCTTTAGTTTAGTTTAGCTTATGGTCACGTGTGGCGAGGTACAGTGAAAAGCTTTTGTTGCATGCTAACCAGTCAGCGGGAAGACAATACTTGATTCTTGATACCTTCGAACCATTCATAGTGTACAGATACATGTAAAGGGAATAACGTTTAATGCAAGATAAAGCCAGCAAATTCCGATCAAAGATAGTCAGAAGATCGCTGAATGAGGTGGATCGTTGTTCAGGACTGTTCTCTAGTTGTGGTACGATCTTCCTTCACATCATACAATCAGTTTGGGGTACCACAGAATCTAGATCCCATTATGTCAGCTGCTACATGGTTTAAAGGCTATCGAAGACAGTCACAGAAAGCTGGAATAACTCAGCGGGTCTCAGCGACAGAATCTCTGGAGAAACGGAATAGGTGACGTTTCAGGTCGAGACCCTTCTTCAGACTGAGAGTAAGGGGAAAGGGGAACGAGATATTGATGATACTTAGGACAAATGAATGGGAGATATGCAGAAAGCATAGAAAGATTTTTCATTAGTACAGGTGTCAGTCGTTATGGGGATAAGGCAGGAGAATGGGGTTAGGAGGGAGAGGCAGATCAGCCATGATTGAATGGCGGAGTAAACTTGATGGGCCGAATGGCCTAATTCTACTCCAATCACTTATCACTAATGACTTAAAGCAACGGCGATCAAGGAAATGTGGAGCCCACTATGGCCCATTGTTGGCTGTGGGATAACGAGTTAATACAGACAGTGAAACTCAACAGGACGACACCAACTGTTAAATGTAAGAGAAGTGAACGTGGCCACAGATGATCACCCATGGGTACTGAAGTAAGCCGAGAATCTGTGAGAAGAGTTATCTCAAGAGACGGACTTCAGAAATTTGATCAAGCCACTATCTAAAATAAACCCAGGGGAGGTTGCATGTGAGACTGTGCACTGAAAATATTGCACGAGATAGGGAAAATCATCAATGGTATGATTGGCTCCAAACAGACTTGTGGAATCATTAAGTCTGAGAAATGTACAAATTGAACACAAGGGACTAATTTAGATGGTAGCTATAGATAGTTAGACTGAAGCTGGAGAGGTGGGAAAGGGAGCTGGAGGGAAATTCAAAGCGAAGAATCATAATTTGTTTCTATGGTTTGAAAATGTATAGGCAGATCAGAATTACTTACACCTTAGTGTTTAAGAAAGAACTGCAGATGCTGGAAAAATCAAAGGTAGTCAAAAAGGCTGGAGAAACTCAGCAGGTGAGGCAGCATCTGTGGAGCGAAGGAATAGGCGATGTATTGGGTCGAGAACCTTCTTCAGACTGAATTAAGATCAGTCTGAAGAAGGGTCTCGAACCAATACATCGCCTATTCCTTCACTCCATAGATGCTGCCTCACCCGCTGAGTTTCTCCAGCTTTTTTGTACACCTTAGTGTGGTCTTTTTAACACTGGAATCATTCACATTGGACAGGAAGCACCTTCTAAACCTGTCGTAAACCAGCCCATAGTGTTGTGCAATAGTTTCGTTTAGTTTTGTTTAGAGATACAGCGCGGAAACAGGCCCTTCGACCCACCGAGTCCACGCCGACCAGCGTTCACTCCGTACACTAGCACTAATCTACATGCTAGGGACAATTTACAATTTTTACCGAGGCCGATTAACCTAAAAACCTGTTCGTCTTTGGAATGTGGGAGGAAACCATAGCAGCCGGGGAAAACCCACACAATCATAGGGAGAACGTTCAAACGCCATACGGACAGCACCAGTGGTCAGGTTCGAAACTAGGTCTCTTCTTTAGACCAGTCTGAAGAAAGGTCTTAACCCGAAACTTCACCTATTCTTTTTCTCCGGAGATGCTGCCTGACCCGCTGCATTACTCCAGCACTTTGTGTCTATCTTCGTTGTAAACCAGCATCAGCAATTCCTTCCTACACATTAAGTTTGAATGGAACTGATTTTGAAAACCAGTGTGACTTTGAGTAGAACTTGCAGCTAGTTCATCAGGTATACACACTTCAGTGGGAGACTATTGGGCCAGGTTCTCCAGACAGATATACAACAACTGAACCAAAGGGTGATAGTCCATGACAGTCAGGTATTAATTTTAGTCTCTCGTGAGATGTTTGGATCGCTTGCAAGGTCAGTATTTAAAGCATATTCCTGATTGCCCTTGAGAAGGTGTGAGTAACTTGCTCTTTGAACAGCTGTAGCTCTTGTGCTGAAGCTAAACAGATGCGTGACTAGAACATGCAGAAAACCTTTCACTTGCCAGTCTTTGTAGCACCTATACCCCTCTTCCAGCTTTCTCCCCCCTACTTCAATCAGTCTGAAGACGGGCCCCACACAAAATGTCACCTATCCATGTTCTTCTGGGATGCTGCCTGATCCGCTGAGTTACTCCAGCACTCTGCGCCATTTTTTGTGAACCAGCATCTGCAGTTTCTTGCATCTACATTTAAAAAAAGTTACAGCTGCTTTCTAAGTTGATCACTGGAGCAAAGTTTAATGTTAAATTCTTTTAATGATTTCTTTGGAGAATTATTTATTTGACAATAAAGTCGGTGGTATTTTAGATAGTGAAGTGTTGAAAGATTATGGCAAGTCTTGATCATGATGAATGGCTGAGGAATGGTTGACGGAATTTAATACAGAGAAATGTGAGGTGTTGCATTTTAGGAGGTCTAACATGGGCAGGGCCTACATGGTAAACGTTAGGCCTCTGGGGAGTGTTGTAGTGTAGAGGGATCTAGGAGTGCTGGTACATAATTCCTTGAAAGTGGTGTCGCAGGTGGATAGGGTGGTCAAAAAGGCTTTTGGCATATTGACCTTCATCAGTATTGCATATAGAAGTTAGGATATCATGTTACAGTTCTATAAGACATTGGCGAGGCCCCATTTACAGTGGTGTGCTTATTTTTATTCACCATGTTAGGAAAGATGTTGTCAAGCTTGAAAGGGTTCAGAGAAGATTTACCAGGATGTTGCCAGGACTCGAGGGACTGAGCTATAGGGAGTTGAGCAGGCTAGGTCTTTATTCCTTGGATTGCAGGAGGATGAGGGGGTAATCTTATAGAGATGTACAAAATCATGAGAGGAATAGATCAGGTAGACGCACAGTCTATTGCCCAGAGTAGGAGGTTTGAGAATCATAACACATAAGTTTAAGGTGAGGTGGGAAAGATTTGATAGGAACCTGAGAGGTAGCTTTTTTACACAATGGGTGGTGGGTGTATAGAACAAGTTGCTGGAGGTGATAATTGAGGCAGGTTCTATCACAGCATTAAAGAAACATGCCATCCCTCAGCCCCACTGCCCATCCGATCAAGATCCTGCTGCAATTTTTGACAACCATCTTCGCTATCTACAATACCACCAACTTAGTGTCACTTCAGTTAACTACATAAAGTGCAATATTCATCATAATTCGTTTCTCTCATAAACATTGAAACATTTGTCTTAAAAATGAAAAGTTATATATATCTAATGACTCTGTGGCACAGCTGCTGCCTCACCTGCTAATGTAAATTGCTCGTTCTAAGCTTCCCCAGCAGTCTAGTTTCAGTCAAAAACACTGAATCAAGCACTTGAACAACTAATTTTAATTTTGATAAAGCGCAATTACAGTTCAACAACTGTACCTATCCCACCGCGGGTTCGATCCTCGTATCTGCCTGATCAAGCCCTCTAGGCCTCTCTCAAACAGAGACACTCCAGAAGATCACGCAGTCACAAGCGCCCTCCCAGAAGATCGACGCAGGACCTCGTGGTAGCGGACTTTTATAGGTCCCCGGACCTTGAGTGGACGAACCATATGGGGGTGGTCTCTAATTAATCCAATTACAGTCATACATTATAGACATTTCACTAACCCAATAATACAGCAGCTCAATACATTGTATTCAAACCGGACTTCTCAATGAAGCCAACTTAGAAACATTTACCCTGATCTGCAAGAAACCCAGACAAGGCTCAATACCTCATCCAATCAACACTCGGCAAAGTAGGACTCTCCAACATTATTTACAATTATTTACAAGGTGTATGTCAGGTTTGCAGCCATCCAATGCATTCTATGCATTTTGCACCTAATTGACAGGGTCTGCAGATGTTCGTATTCTTTTCTTGCAACTTGTATCTAGGCTCTAGACACACTGGCACCATTCCGCAGCTTATCCACTTCTGTAGAGAGCAATTCCAAATTGACCAAATCTCCCATCAGCCCTGAAGCTTTTACCCCATTTTAAAGTCCTGGCCTCTCCAATTTGGCCAGGATTAACATTAACACAAGTTCCATTTGTCTCTCTAATGAATGCACCCCCTACACACTAGGGGCAATTTACAGAAGCCAATTAACCTACAAACCTGCATATCTTTGGGATGTGGGAGGAAACTGGAGAACCCGAATGAAACCCACAGGGTCACAGGGAGAACGTGCTAACTCCACATGGACAGCACCCGAGGTCAGGATCGACCCTGGAAACCTGGCATTGTGAGGCAGCAACTGTAACATTGCACCACTGCACCTTGCTGCAGTGTCCACTTGCCTGCAACAACCACTCCCAGTTCTCCAGCCAAACCACTGTTCCTGAGATTTAGTTTTAGTTTCAGAGATGCAACGCGGAAACATGCCCTTCTGCCCACCAAGTCAGCGCCGACCATCGATCCCCGCAAATTAATACTATCCTAGACACACTAGGGACAATTTTGCATTTATACCAAGCCAATTAACCTACAAACCTGTACACCTTTGGAGTGCGGGAGGAAACCGGCGCACCCACGCAGGTCACGGGGAGAACGTACAAACTCCGTGCAGACAGCTCCTGTAGTCAGGATCAAACCCGGGTCTCTGGTGCTGTAAGACAGCAACTCTAACGCTGTGCCACTGTGCTGCCCTTCTTCCCTTAACGTTCAAGAGCTTGATTAAATAAATTAATATGACCTAGAAGGCAATAAAATAAATAAATCCTTCACTTGAAGTTAACTTTGGCTGAAGGATTAGCTGCGAGTGGTGACGCCAGCTGTATTGTTCAGTCCCCTGGAACTCCCCTGAACATCTCCTGACAACTCCAAGCTCTTTTAAAAAATGTTTACAATAATCAGAGATGTATAAAAATGGTGCAAGGAGGCTTAATTAATTTTTAATATATTAATAAATAAAATGAAAATAAAGAAACGCTTTGAAATCCTAGAAGTTAATCAGAAGTTAAAGCTAGATGTTAATCAGAAGCATTAATATAAATAAATAAAATATATATAAAATGTATAAACCAGTGTACTTTAGAGATAGAGCGGGGAAACAGGCCCTTCGGCCCATCCAAATCTGTGCCGACCAGCGATCACCTCGTCGCTAGCATTATCCTGCACACTAGGATCAATTTACAATTTACAGAAGCCAATTAACCAACAAACGTGTACATTTTTGGAGTGTGGGAGGAAACCGGAGAACCCGGGAAAACCCCATGCAGTCACACGGAAAATGTACAACCTCCGTACAGACAGCACTCGTAATCTAGACTGAACCCGGGTCTCCGAGGTGCTGCATGGCAGCAACTCTACCACAGCAACCCCTCTCAAATGAATGGGGATTGTGCTACTTACACTGACCCTCCCTGCCCCAGGAACTGAGGGGCCAGGTGTGAAGTGCGTCTAGCTCCTCTGCTAATTATAGCCTTGTCCAACTGTTGTGAATGCGTAAAGGTCCACAATGGATCAACTGACTCGATGAACGTGACCTGCCTCATTATGGCACCCATAATCCTGACCCAGGATATATCATTTTGGTGAAGTCAAGAATTTTGAAACCCACTGTCTAACTGCATGGTGGCGCTACGGTAGAGTTGCTGCCTTACAGCGAATGCAGCGCTCGAGACCGGAGTTCGATCCCGACTATGGGTGCTGTCTGTACGTTCTCCGTGGGTTTTCTCCGAGATCTTCAGTTTCCTCCCACACTCCAAAGACATACAAGTATGTAGGTTAATTGGCTTGGTAAATGTAAAAAAAATGCGGGGATCGCTGGTCGGCGGGACCTGGTGGGCCGAAAGGGTCTGTTTCCGTGCAGCATCTCTAAACTAAACTAAACTAAACTAAACTGCAGGGCCTGACTTTACTCTGCAGGCTACAACTCCATTGTAACAGGAATTCTTGTGAAACTGTATGGTCACGACCTATGGTGTGACTCATTGTCCCGATGTGGGTTGATCGACGTATTTCTATCACCGTGTCCTTGTTTGCAGTTCAAAAAAATTATCTCTGGTTAAATGAATCCTGGCGGCGCAGTCTTAACATACGGAAGGGGAATTGAGAACCAGAGGACGTAGGCTTAAGGTGAGGGGGGAATGATTTAACAGGGTATCTGAGGGGCAACCTTTTTTACACAAAGGGTGGTGGGTGTACGGAACGAGATGCCGGAGAAGGTAGTTCACAACATTTAAAAGTCATTTGGACAGGCACAGACCATCTCTGATTTTATTACTTCCCCTGCCTGCCCCCCCCCCATAGTCTGAAGAAGGGACTTGACCCAAAACAACACCTATTCCTTTTCTCCAGATATGCTGCCTGACCCACTGAGTTTCTTCAGCAATTTGTGTCTATCTTTGGACAGGTACATGGATAGGACAGGTTTAGAGGGATATGGGGCGAACGCAGGCAGGTGAGACTAGTGTAGATGAGACATCTTGGTCAGTGTGGGCATGTCAGCCCAGTGAAACAAAGTTAGTCAACAACTGTATGTAGGGAACCCACAACTTTAAATCACCATGGGAATCTCTGACCTATTTTTATCTTAGATTCGAACTGCAGATACAATCATTTATTTAATAATTTGTGAAATGTGCTGATGGCTTCGTGTTTTTGAGATGTTATCAGAGGTAGCTGTGAGAGTGCCAGAAGGTGTAAAGATTTATCTGAGTCCTGTCACATGCAATATTTCTTAAGATCTGATGTGATATGTCCTTCCAGAGTGTAATATTCAATTCATCTGCCAGATATAAAACACTTTGGAATAATGGTAAAAATAGCATTAATATTTTAGTATGACATTGAAAGTCATAAAGAAATTATATTTCTTTGGTGTGCTGCAAATTTATTTTGATGGTGGATTGAGTATCATCAGTCTCACAGTCACTGACAATATTAATTTATTTTTCATTTTTATAATGCACACCATCTTTTTTTTATGGTCAATAAGACATTTTAAAGAGACGTGAATGCCAATGCAATACTAATCAATACTAACCCCTCAGGGTGAGGTACATCACCTCATGGTCTTGGGTCAGATACTAAGCTGACTAATTGAAGAAGTTAGTAGATTGAACGAACCAATCGACCAGTGGCAAGGTGGCGCACCGTTAGAGTTGCTGCCTTACAGTGCCGGAGACCCGGGTTCGATCCTGACTAAGGGCGTTGGCTGTACGTAATTTGTACGTTCTTCCCGTGACCACGTGGCTTTTCTGCAGGTGCTCCGGTTTTCTCCCACATTCCAAAGACATTGTAGGTTAATTGGCTATGAAAAAAATTGTCCCTAGTGTGTGGAGAATAGTGTTACTGTGCGGGGATCGCTGGTTGGCGCGGACTCCATGAACCAAAGGGCCTGTTTCCGCGCTGTTACTCAAAATTAAACTAAAAAAAACCCTAAACTTTGGGATAATGTGCAATGTACCAAGTCTGTGCCATGATACAATGATGGTTTGAAGGTGACGTTGAGAATGGGTTGAGTCTGTTTTCCCATGAAATCGTAAAGATGTAAAAGAACATATTAAAAAGTTTACAAATATATATTGTGCTCATTACTGCACTTCCTTTTACTATCATATGAGTATTGAAAGCAAATCGAATTCTAAAACATTAAAACCCGTAGCGATAGCTAAAGAATAAATAATTTATAAATATTAAATTAATGTATTCTGCGCACATCCAGGGAAGATGTAACAGTAATTTACTGTCTGATTTCTATAGTGCACTGAATTTTTTAATGGACATAGTGGCAGCATAGCCAAACCTTTAAACTTAATGCTGCCATTTCCTTTCGGCTGGCTGGCTTCTGTCTTAGGGTCCTGGATAATTGGAAGGATGTTGCTGATCAATCAGTCGCTCTCGTAAAGGAGCACTTACCCATTTGCAGAGGCACAATTACCAACAGGGTCATCAACACAGCACAGGACACATTCCTGACAGACAGTAGATGCTCTCATGCATTTGGTGAAGTAATTGTTTGCTTAGAAACGAAGTCTACAAGTTCGGAGCCAAAATATAAGTAAGTGCAGAGAGAGGATTGCAGAAGGAGAAATAATTGTCATTTGAAAGAACTGAATGACATAATCTTGTAGTTGCATGGCGAATTCCTTTAATAAAATTGGCTGCACTATGACAATTCTATGTCTATGTCTACTCAGATAAGTCTGACGAAGAGTCTCGACCCGAAACGTCACCCATTCCTTCTCTTCAGAGATGCTGCCTGTCCCGCTGAGTTACTCCAGCATTTTGTGTCTATCTTTGTACTATGACAATATCTCATGCCATCTGGGGCGACACATTGGCGCAGCGTTAGAGTTGATGCCTTACCGCACCAGAGACCCGGGTTCGATCCTGACTATGGGTGATGTCTGTACGGAGTTTGTCCGTTCTCCCCGTGGGGTTTATGGGGTTTTCTCCGCGATTTTCGGTTTCCTCCGTAAATTGTCATAAATTGTCCCTTGTGTGTGTAAGGATAGAGTTAGTGTGTGGGGATCATTGGTCGGTGTGGACTCGGTGGGCTGAAGGGTCCACGATGTATCTCTAAACTCATATAAACTAAAGAAGTTTTTGATATTTACCAACAGTGCTAGTAATGTACCTTAGTGCGCTGAGACATAGATATCAAAATGACACATTCCTTCAGCTATAAAGATAAGTGTCCACATGTAATGTTCCGTTAAGTACACAGTATATGCATAGACTATTTTCGATAAATATCATTAAATCAATTTGTATTTCTTTAAACTTGAAGTTATATTTGTAAAATTATCCACCCTATTCCATTTGAAGAGTACAAAAATCTCATTCCCTTAATTGTGACATTCGAATTTTATTGGTTTTAGAGATATGGCATGGAAATGGTCCCTTCAGGCCACTGCGTCCGCGCCGACCAGCGATCCCTGCAAACTAACACTATCCTACACACTAAGGATAATTTACAATTTTACCGAAGCCAATTAACCTACAAACCTGTACATGTTTGGAGTGTGGGAGGAAACTGGAAATCCCAGGAAAAACCCATGCAGGTCACGGGGAGAACGTACAAACTCTGTACAGACAGCACCCATGGCATGGATCGAACCCGGGTCTCTGGCAGCAACTCTACCGCTGCGCCACCGTGCTGCCCAAGTAGCAGCTAAACACAATTCCATTTAATCTTCTGGAATTCCAAAATTCCAAAATCTTCTTGAATTTTTTGAGGTTGTAACTTGGAAAATGGACAAGGGAGAGCGAGTAGATGCAGTGTACCTGGACTTTGAGAAAGCCTCTGTTAAGGTCCCACATCGGAGAATAGTGGGCAAAATTAGAGCACATGGTATTGGGGGTAGGGTTCTGACATGGTTAGAAAATTGGTTGGCGCAAAGAGTGGGGATTAACGGATCCCTTTCAGAATGGCAGGCAGTGACTAGTGGGGTGCTGCAAGGTTCGGTGCTGGGACTGCAGCTATTTACAATATACAATAATGATTAAGATGAAGGGATTAAAAGCAACATTAGCAAAGTTCACGCGAAGTTCGCGCTAAGTATGCACTAAGTACGTGCTAAGTTTACGCTAAGTTCGGACGTGATGTCATTTGCGTCATACCTACCAATCAGCTGGGCAGGAGGCGGGCCGACTGAATTTGGGCATCGCACGGCGTCGGGCAGTGACGTCATCAAGCAACGCCACGCCGGGCGGTGACGTCATCGCGCAACGCCACGCGCTAGGCGTACGCCGTCAAGACGCTGCTTACGACCGCAATGCACCTGCGTGCCGACAGGCCGTTGGCGTGCGAAGATTTCGGACACTCAGATTTTCGGAGCCCTGCGCGATGTCGGGACCAGCGCCGCACAACTCTGCGCTTCTAAGTGGGGCTGGCCCCGCGCGGCCATACGGTGCTCATACGCCTCAAGCGACCACGTTTGGTCACGCCAAACGCATGCAATCGCATGCAAGTGGGACAAGCCCTTTAGTTAGAGCTCTCAAAGATAGCAGAGTCAAGGGATATGGGGAGAAGGCAAGAATGGGGTACTGATTGTGGATGATCAGCCATGATCACAGCGAATGGCGGTGCTGGCTTGAAGGGCCGAATGGCCTACTCCTGCACCCATTGTCTATTGTCTATTGTCTATTCTTCATTGACAGCAAAAATTGGAAATCTAAAGCAACAATGGAAAATGCTGAAAATATTCAGCATGCAGGTACCCCAAACCGAATCAATGACTCTGTCTCTCTTCCCGCAGATGCGGCCTGACCTGTTGAATGTTTCCAATATTTTCTGCTTTTATTCAAATTTGAAGTTGAAGTTTGAAGTTTAGTTGATTGTCACGTGTACCGAGGTACAGTAAAAAGCTTTTGTTGGGTGAATGAAAATAATCCCAGGTACGACTGGGTTAACATATGATGAATGTTTGAAGGCACTGGGCTTGTACCTGCTGGAGTTTAGGATGAGGGGGACCTCATTGAAACTTACCAAACAGTGAAAGGCGTGGATAGAGTGGATGTAGAGAGGATGTTTCCACCAGTGGGAGAGCATAAGACCAGAGGCCACAGCCTCAGAATAAAAGGGCATACCTTTAGAAAGGAGACGAAGAGGAATTTATTTATTCAGAGGGTGGTGAATCTGTGAAGTTCATTGCCACAGATGGCTGCGGAGGCCAAGTCAATGGATAGTTTTAAGGCGGAACTTTCTTCAGGGCTTATCGGGGGAAGGCAGGAGAATGGGGTTGAGAGGGAAAGATAGGTCCGCCATGGCATAGACATGATGGGCCGAATGACCTAATTCCACTCCTATAACATGGAACTTATGAACTAACTATTCAGTGGAAAGGCAATTAATGATTACAATCGAGCCATCCACAGTGTACAGTTAATATTGTTTCTACTCTGCCTTTAATTGTAGCAGTTTTTAAAAGCTTCCTGGAATAACCTCAGGGGATGAACAGGCATGAGCCAGAGTGTTTAACCTCTGTATAGCCATAAGGAGAAAGGCAGAGAACTATGCACTTCAACACATCACTTCATTGTTATTTCCAATTGATTTCAACACAGTTCAAGTCCTCTTGCTGCACACTTGATGTGTTCAATATTTCTGAAGAAAAGTAGAATTACAATTGTGTGAAAAGGACAGGAAAAGACTATCTATTCCATTAAGAGTCCCCATCCAGAAATAGTGCAACTCCATACATTATTGATTTCCCCCTCCATTTGGATTAGATTCTGTTCCATCTAAGTCCTTGATTGCCACGGTGTATTGCTGAATATGTTTATGCATTTTGGGGACTTTATTATTGGTAGTTTGCCTGCCTCTTATATAATTTCCCCAAGTAAAGGATGTACTGAGGTCAAGTCCACGGATATTTTTAAGGCAGAAATAGATAGATTGTTGAATAGTGTGGGTGTCAGGGGTTATGGGGAGAAGGCAGGAGAATAGGGTTGAGAGGGAAATATAGATCAGCCATGATTGAATGGTGGAGTAAACCTGATGGGCCAAATGGCCTAATTCCGCTCCGATTTGACATGAACTTATTTCAGCTAAAGAGGATAAATGGTAGTCTGTAGAAAGGTCCTGATTCAAAATGTCACCTATCCATGTTCTCCAGAGATGTTGCCTGACCCGCTGAGTTACTCTAGGACTTTGTGCTTTTTTTGGTAAGCCTACATCTGCAGTTTCTTGTGTCCCCACTTCATCTTAAATATTACTGCTCGTTCACTGATTGCAGCTCATCTTTCAGTTTGAATTCTCACCCTTTGAAGTTGTGTAATGATATCGTGACCAGAAGTCATATTGAAAGAAGGTAAATATCATTGTTCCCAAGTTTAGCCAAACCTATTTTGGATTGAGTATTTTGCAATTTAATAACAGGAAAACCACAAAATATAACTTGGATCATATGAATTTTTTTTAATTGCCATGTATTTGCGATTTATAAGGTAGCATCTAATAATGATAATCAATTAAAGCAAATTTAACTTTGAATGCCAGTGCTAAAATATGGCAAAATTATTCTCCTTATCAGTATCTCCTGGTTAAACACTTTGTGGTAGTTTTCTCTTGAATTCAGTGCTGACAGGGCCCTTCATAGTTTAGTTTAATTTAGATTAGTTTACTTTATTGTCACGTGTACCAAGGTACAGTAAAAAGCTCAGAGACTATACATGATTACAATCAAACTGTCCACAGCGTACAGATATATGATAAAGAGAATAATGTTTATTGCGAGATAAAGTACAGTAAAGGTCGATTAAAGATAGTCTGAAGGTCTCCAAAGAGGTAGGTGGTAAGTCAGGACTACTCTCTAATTGGTAATACGATGGTTCAGTTGCCTGATAACAGCTGGGAAGAAACTATCCCTGAATCTGGAGGTGCGCATTTTCAATTGTCTGTACCTCTTGCCTGATGGGAGAGGGGAGAAAAGAAAGTGATTTCTCAATATCCTGCCACTTTCAAAGATGTAGTTCTGTCTTTATCCTTTTGAAAGTACTTCACCCCAAGGTCTAGTTTGACACTGGTGATAGGAATAGTTTGGTTGATGCATGTGTCAGGCAGTACCTACCATCATTGACTGACAGTGCTTTCTGTGTCTGAGATGTATTAGGACATTTAGACACGAAGATTAGCTGATATCATTACTGCTGGGTTAACAAAAGATCCATAATCATTGAGAAATTGTGTGCCACGCTTATAATAACTTCGGCAAATGTGAATGAGCAGATTTCTGAAGCAGTCCAAGACGTTTAAGGAATCAGTACTGTAATTATTTTAAGTAATACCAACAAGAAAAGGATTGCATTTAACTATTCATGGATATGATCTAATAAATATGATACCAGACTTTGAGATTCTACTTCCATTGGATTTTATTGTCCTTTAAGTAAGTACGATTGATACAAATTATTTAATTTAAAATGAAATCCATTTATGTTCAAACCGTACAATGCAGAAGAGGGATTAAATTAATTCTGTAATAATTTTTCTTTGTCTAATTTGAAAATAAAATTGCAGCCATTGAAACTACCAGAAAATAGAAAATCAAAGTAAACGTTTTAACCAGCTTTCTTCCCTTTGTTCCCAAATTAAATCATGACCTGCTATTAATGCATGAAAGATATTGATATTTCGAGAGAAACTGCAATGACGTAGAAGACTTGTCCATCATTCTCTTGTATATTTCCTTCCAACAGCAGGCACTAAATCATGTTGGGATATTTGGTGACCATACCTACAATTCTCAAGTGCCTGATATCCCAAAGTCAAAAGTTGTTTTCTTTATATTTACAGCCTAGAACTTCACAGAATGCAATCATTCACAGATTGCACTCGCATTGATTTACTCCTTTTAGAGACCTCTTTGGCAATCATCTGTCATGAGTGCCTTATTGCTGCTCTGTGGGTTTATCTGTTTTATTTCACAAAGAACATTATTCCTGCGCGCACTGTTCTTCACCAGCCCTTGCACTGTAAGGGAGCACTCTTGACAATACTCTCTCCTCAGGACCTCAGCTTTTCTTTAAGCGCCTCTGTTGCTGGAAGAGTGCAGCATAATCCCCATGAGCTAGCTCCAGAGATGGCAGCTGCCGGGTTAAATGGCAGCCGCAAGAACGACACATTGGTGCAGCGGTAGAGTTGCTGCCTTACAGCGCCAGATCCGTAGTCAGTGTTTGACCTTGACTGCGGGTACTGTCTGTATGGAGTTTGTATGTTCTCCTCGTGACCGCGTGGGTTTTCACCAGCTGCTCCGGTTTCCTCCCACACTCCTAAGACGTTCAGGTTTGTGGGTTAATTGGATTCGGTAAAGATTGTAAATTGTCCCCAGTGTGTAGGATAGTGCTAGTTTATGGGGAAGATAGATTCTGGGTTCAATCTAATGGAAAATGTAACAGTGTGTTATAGGTGACAGGGCTTATTGATTATTAGCTCAGGAATGAAAATCTAATAAAGTATTGTCAACCTGAAACATTAGCCCTGTTTCTCTTCTCATAGAAACAGCCTGATCTGTTGAATATTTTCAGTATTTTCAGTTTTTTTTTTTAACCTGACAGCTTGCTTACCTTGTTTAAAGTCTTGCAGCAATATGTGGAATCATCATCCGTGACTGCACAGCTACCTGATTCCCACTACCTGCACCAGGGTGGCAAATCTCTCGCTAAACCTTTTTACCACGTTACAGAAATAAGGCACTGGGAGAGGTAATCCTTTGTAAACCAGTGTTAGCAAGCGGAAGATTTATATAGTTTAGTTTAGTTTAGTTTAGTGTTTCAGCGTGGAAGCATGCCCTTCGGCCCACCGGGTCCGCACCGGCCAGCGATCCTCGCACTTTAACACTATCCTACACACACTAGGAACAATTTACACTCATACCAAGTCAATTTACCCGCATACCTGTACGTCTTTGGTGTGTTGGAGGTTACCGAAGATCTCGGAGAAAACCCACGTGGTCACGGGGAGAGCGTACAAACTCCGTACAGACAGCACCTGTAGTCGGGATTGAACCGGGGTCGCCGGTGCTGCAAGCTCTGTAAGGCAGCAACTCTGCCACTGTGCCACTGTGCCGCCCTGTAGTCACATTTTTTTTTTGAATCAAAATTGTATTTTTGATAGGCTTCCAGAGGTCAGGACCAATTCCAAGTAGGTTCTGCCAATTTTTCTGTAAAATAATGGTAGTTCTAACAGGATTACAAGATAATTTGAAAATACATCTAAATACATCTAAATTTCTTATTGGCCCTAATAGAATTTAACTCCAATGGGATTTTGAATGCTGATTGCTTGGGATTTGACATTCAAAGCGTCATGAAGGATTATACATGTGGAGGAAGAAACTGGTAATGCTGGTTTACACTAAAGATAGACACAAAATGCTGGAGTAACTCAACGCGTCAGGCAGCATCTCTGGAGAAAAATAATTGGTGACGTTTTGAGTCGAGACCCTTCTTCAGATTCTGGGTCTGAAGAAGGGCCTCATCCTGAAATATCACCTATTACTTTTCTCCAGAGATGCTGTCTGACCCGTTGAGTTACTCCAGCATTTTGTGTCTATCTGAAGGATTTTATATGGGGTGTATTAAAATATCATCCCTCAACTAAAACTAGGGCAACTCCATGGTGTTGTGCTCTTTCAATGCATGCTTTTACACACAGAAGTATTTCTATTGTTTTAACATAACATTTCAAACTGATGGCCTTTCATTACCATATAGTGTAGTGGCGTCAGGGGAGAAGCTCTGAAAGAGGCACCAAGAGAACCCTCTAACTGGCCTGGCTTTATGTGGACCATTTAATGTCTGCTTGAAAAGCCAAACAAGTTCTGAGTTGGGCATTTCGTCCAGAAGGTGAACCCTCCAACATTGCAGAAGTCTCTGCTGCTTAGCTTGAACTCACATCCAACTTGAGTTAGAAGTAAGGGGTGGCACGGTGGCGCAGCGGTAGAGTTGGTGCCTTGCAGTGACAGAAACCCGGTTTGATCCTGACTTCATTTGTACGTTCTCCCCGTGACCTGCGTGCATTTTCTCTGCGTGCTCTGGTTTCCCCACGCACTCCAGCGACGTACAGGCTTGTGGGTTTAATTGGATTCGGTAAAGATTGTAAATTGTCCCTGGTGTGCAGGATAGTGTTAGAGTGCGGGGATCGCTGGTTGGCGCGGATTTGGTGGGCCAAAGGGCCTGTTTTCGTTCTGTATCTGTAAACTAAACTAAACTAAACTAAACTAATAGTGTTACCAGTGAATCAACTCTGACAGTAACAATAAAATATGTAAACTGGTAAAGAAAAGTTAAATATTACCATTTAAAAGGCAAAACAGGATTATTCCAGTACTATCAAGAACACAGCACAAGAACAGGCCCTTCGACCCACAATGTCTGTGCTGAACATGAAGCCAAGACTAACTCTTATCTGCCTGCACATAATCCATATCCCACTATTCCCTGCATATCCATGTGCGCCTATCCAAAAATCGTTTAAATGCCACTTTCGTATCTGCCTCAAACACCACCCTGGCAGTGTGTTCCAGGTACTCAACATCCTCTATGTAAAAATACCTGCAGGCATCTCCTTTAAACTCTGCTCCTCTTGCCTTAAAGCTGTGAATTGGAAATGTACTGTGAAACTATTAACCTCTTTAATTAACACTTACAATCTTCAAAGAAAGCTATTCTGAATTATGTCTCGTAGAAATATGACTGTGTATTGAATTCAATATTCTTCTCCATCTCACTTGATTAACTCTGCATTGCTTCCAGCCTTGGATGTGAGAGGCTTGGTATTCATAGCACCAAGCATTTTAATTAGAGCTAAACAATTATCATAATTACAGCAGAAGAATATTATACCAATCAACATACTCCAACTTCAGCAACACAGCTTTTTAATTTTCTTAGCTAGACGGGTCAGGCTGCATCTCTGGAGGAAACAGTTGGGTGAGGTTTTGGGTCTGGATCCCTCTTTAGACTGGTAGGAGAGGGGAGGGAAACTGGAGTTAAGAAAAGGCCAGAATGAGGCGGTGAAGGGGAGCAGTGAGAGAGGGTCTCACAGATCCCCCGTCGGAGAGAGGAGGGGAACTTCTTCAAAGTGGGCATGTTCACAGGGTCCAGGAGCAGAATTAGGCCATTCGGCCCATCAAATCTACTCCGCCATTCAATCATGGCTGATCTATCTTTCCTTCTCAACCCCATTCTCCTGTGCCTTCTCCCCATGACCCCTGAGGGGATTTTGAGGGGATTTAGCAGTGGAGCGGACAAAATCTGTAGCAAGGAAATGCAGATGCTGGTATACACTGAAGATAGACACAACATGCTGGAGTTACTTGATTTGAGGACCCATGAGGTTCTGACAGCTAACGACAGTAGATTCAAATTATCATTTATTAAATGGAAGCTATGCTACTTTGAGCTCAACTGACCCATCAAATAAGTATGCATCTCTATGAGATATCCTTTTGTTTAGGATTGGGAAGGATACATCACCTGTTTATGTTTTGAGATAAATGGAGAATGTTATAGTTTATTCCTTATCTCCAGCTGATGGTAAAAATATTAAGGCATCTAGGAGGTTTGAACTACATGAAAATGTGGACCAGGGAGATGCTGTCCGCATTTAATATCAACACGGGAGACACCAGGAGAGGCAAAAAGGAAATTGAAGAATTGAACTTATTTTGAAAGGCATCAGACGTATCATGAGTAAATATAGGGTGGCTCCTAATTTTAATTTTTAGTTTGAGAGATACGGCATGGAAACAGGCCTTTGCCCATCGAGTCCACATCGACCATCGACCAGCCATTCACACTGGTTCAGTGTTTTCCCACTTTTGCGTCCACTCCCTACTCATTAGGAGCAATTTTGCAGAGGCCGATTAACCTACAAAACCGGCATGCCTTTGGGATGTGGGAGGAAACCAGAGCACCCAGAGGAATCCCATGTGCAGACTCCACATAGACAGCACCTGTGGTCAGGATCGAATCCAGCTCCCTGGCGCTGCAAGGCAGCAGTTCTGCCAGCTTCACCACTGTGTTGCCCCAATTTCTGTAGCCTCACACCACTCAAGTTAATGCAGAACCTAACACTGGCCACAAAATTACGGTATTTGTGTCATTGCATGTGTAAATGACTTCTTGACTCAGTACGTGATTAAAATACATCTTTAATCAGCACAGAAACTTAACAGCATGGAGGATGATTAGATGTCAGTACATCCTGGCTGCTCCAACTGTCGGTGCTGGGAAACCAGTGTTAGTATAAGTATTACAGTGGGGTGGAGTTAGAGATGCTGGCTGGTGTGTGATTTTCACACAAAGCGTGGTGGGTGTGTGGAACAACCTGCCAGAGGATGTAGTTGACTCTGGGACTATCCCAACATTTAAGAAACAGTTATTAGACAGGCACATGGATTGGACAGGTTTGGAGGGGTCTGGACCAAACGCAGGAAGGGGGGGACTAGTATAGCCGATGTGGGCAAGTTGGGCCGAAGGGCCGGTTTGCACACTGTATCACTCTATGACCATGACTAATAGCATTACATTTTTCTGATGAAAGGGCCTGCAGAGTTCCTCACTGTAAAACAAAACATAGATAAAATGTATAAAATCATGTATTATGTTGGTTATACTAGATGATTTATTGGCATTAATGTTGGATACTTACAAAACCATCACAGTCCCTACAAATTTTAATCATCATCAAAGTTGTCCTTCCAGCTTTAAATCATCTTTGGTGGATTTGATGAGTTCTCTAAGAACATCTACAGATGTTAGGTGGCACAAAATTAATTATCCATGTCATTAGCGATAGGAGCAGAATTAGGCCAGTCAGCTCATCAAATCTACTCCGCCATAGATCATGGCTGATCTATCTCTCCCTCCAAACCCCATTCTCCTGCCTTCTCCCCATAACTCTTGACACCAAATTTCCATGGTCCAAAGTGTGTAGGCTTAAGTGTGCTTGCAAATTTCACAAGTTCACAAGTTATAGGAGTAGAATTAGGCCATTCGGTCCATCAAATCTACTCTTCCATTCAATCCTAGCTGATCTTTGCATCCTGATCCCATTTTCTTGCCTTCTCCCCAATTTGAATTTGAACCCTCTTCATCGTATGCATACTTTTCTCTCAATTCCATGCTAGGTGCAACCAAAATACTCCATTTACCAAAGTCTATATTATCCAATTTTCGCAGTATTTTCAATTGAAGGCAAGGTTTCCATTTATTTAATATAAACAAACATTACAGCATGGGTTGGTGGTAGCAGAATAAGGGAAAGTTAGTCAGTGGGTTAAGGCTCCATTAGGAATTTTGGACAATTATTCAGACTTCAGAGATACAGTGTGGAAACAGGCCCTTCGACCCAAGGTGTCTGACCAGCGATCAAGTCAAGAGCGTTTATTGTCCTGTGTCCCAGATAGGCAATGAAATTCTTGCATTGTTGCAGCACAACAGGATATTGTAAGCATAAATAAATACAGATCAGATCAGTGTGACCATACACCATAGAATATATATATATACACACACATCTGTAAAGAGATAAAGTGCAATAGGTTGTTATAGTTCATAGTTTGTTTGAAGTTGTGTTTGATAGTCTGATGGCTGTGGGGAAAAAGCTGTTCCTGAATCTGGATCTTGCAGATTTAAGGCTCCTGTACCTTCCACCCGATGGCAGGGGAGAGATGAGTGTGTGGCCAGGATGGTGTGGGTCCTTGATGATGCTGGCAGCCTTTTTGAGGCAGCGATTGCGATAGATCCCCTCGACGGTAGGAAGGTCAGAGCCGATGATGGACTGGGCAGTGTTTACTGCTTTTTGCAGCCTTTACCGCTCCTGGGCACTCAAATTGCCGAACCAAGCCACGATGCAACCGGTCAGCATGCTCTCTACTGTGCACCTATAGAAGTTCGAGAGAGTCCTCCTTGACATACCGACTCTCTGTCATCTTCTCAGGAAGTAGAGACGATGATGTGCTTTCTTTATGATTGCATCAGTGTTCTGGGACCAGGAGAGATCTTTGGAAATATGTACGCCCAGGAATTTGAAGTTATTGACCCTTTCCACCATCGACCTGTTGATATAAACAGGACTGTGGGACCCCATCCTACCCCTTCCGAAGTCCAAAATCAGTTCCTTGGTTTTGCTGGTGTTGAGAGCCAGGTTATTGTGCTGGCACCATTTGGTCAATCGGTCGATCTCACTTCTATACGGTGATTGCCAGGTATTCTAGCACTATCCTACACACTAGGGACAATTTTACAATTCTACCAAAGTCAATTAACCTACAAGCCTGCACCCCTTTGGAGTGTGGGAGGAGACCGGAGCAGCCGGAGAAAACCCACGCGGTCACAGGGAGAACGTACAAACTCCGTACAGACAGCACTCATAGTCAGGTTTGAACCCGGGTCTCTGGCGCTGCAAGGCAGCAACTCTACGGCTGGGTCACTGTGCTGCCTAATTCTATCTAGTGCGATGAATAATTTCTGCACCATAGATCGGTAAAAGCGTGATCGTTCAAAATCATTATTGCATTTCTCTGAATCCTCATGATCAGTGGTGACTACATGTGGAGACATGGGTAGAATTTCTGGTTCCTTAGGGCTATACCGTGTTGCAGAAGCAGGAACTTTACAGAGGAATTATGCACCATTATACTTGACTATTTCCATTTTTACCTGAATTCCTAGCACTCACTTCAGATGGGCCTAATTAAGGGCAAATAGCTTCATTGAATATAAAATATATTCACACGAGGCTTAGCAGAGTATTTCATCTGTTGTAACTGAGAATGAACACTGACACCAAGGATATTCCATAGATGAATAGAAAGTTTGCGATTTTAGGATTGTTTTTGTGTTATTTTACATTGTTATAGACAGGACGGCACAGTGGCATGGCGGGATAGTTGCTGCCTTGCAATGCTTACAGCGCCGAAACAGGCCCTTTGGCCCACAAGGTCCACACCGACTGGTGAGCCCCGCACACTCACATTATCCCACACACGCTAGGCACTATTTTTACATTCATACCCAGCCAATTAATCTACAAACCTGTGCGTCTTTGGAGTATGGGAGGAAATCGAAGTTCTCAGAGAAAAGTTCTCCCAAGCGGTCATTGGGAGAATGTATAAACTCCATACAGGCAGCACCCGTAGTCCGGATCGAACTCGGGTCTCTGACACTGCAAGAGCAGTAAAGCAGCAACTTTACCGCTCTCCCGTCGTGCCACCCATGGCACCCGCGCCGCAATTGTTAACATTTTGAGGGAGATGAGTGGTGAGCTGGCATTTTCACAAGGCTAAATGTCACTAGTGGGAGAGTCTAGGACCAGAGGTCACAGTCTCAGAATAAAAGGACGTACCTTTAGAAGGAGAAGAGAAGGAATTTTTATAGTCAGAGGGCAGTGAATCTGTGGAATTCGTTGCCACAGATGGCTATGGAAGGGCAAGTCAATGGATATAAGGCAACGATGAACAGATTCCTGATTAGTAAGGGTGTCAGGGATTGTGGGGAGATGATTCCATGATCAGCCATGATTGAACGTTTTTCCCATTGAGGGTAGGGAAGATTCAAACAAGAGGGCATGACATGAGAATTAAGGGACAGAAGTTTAGGGGTAACGTGAGGGGGAACTTCTTTACTCAGAGGGTGGTGGCTGTGTGGAATGAGCTTCCAGCAGAGGTGGTGGAGGCAGGATCGATTTTAACATTTAAAAGTAAAGTGGATAGGTATATGGACGTGAAGGGAATGGAGGGGTATGGAGGGAGAGCAGGTAGATGGGACTAGGGGAAAACAAATGGTCGGCACGGACTGGAAGGGCCGAGAGGGCCTGTTTCCGTGCTGTAATTGTTATATGGTTATATGGTTAATGGCGGAGTAGACGTGATGGGCCGAATGGCCTAATTCTGCTCCTTGAACTTATCAACTTATGAACTTAAGAACTAAAGATGGAGTGACGGTAACCATATAGAAATAAGGAACTGAAGATACTGGCTTACACAAAAGGACTCAAAGTGCTGGAGTAACTCAGCGGGTCAGACAGCATCTCTGGAGAATATGGATAGCCAACGTTTTGGGTGGAGACCCTTCTTCAGACTGGAAATCATGGTAAGCATGATGACTTGTCAGATCAGCATTTCCTGGATCATTTCTTTCTCATCATTACCCCCTGTAGGATTTTCACACTTATATAGGCCATCACTTAATCTTTGACAATCTTCTTGGGTTCATAAGTTCTAGGAGCAGAATAAGGCCATTCGGCCCATCAAGTCTACTCTGCCATTCAATCATGGCTGATCTATCTTTCCCTCTCAACCTCATTCTCCTGCCTTCTTCCCATAACCCCTGACATCCTTACTAACCAAGAATCTGTTAATCACTGCCTCAAAAGTATCTATTGACTTGGCCTCCACGCCCATCTGTGGCAATGAATTCCACAGATTCACTGCCCTCTGTCTAAAAAACCCTCCTTCTCGTCTCCTTTCTAAAGGTGAAAGATAAACTTGTCATTGTTCCCAGCTGAAGCTGGGCTTATATGCCATGTTGCCACTTGGATGACATTGAAACTCATATGTTTCGTCAGACATTGCTGTTATTTAGAAACACTTTGGAGCGTAATGGGTTTTCAGAAGCTGAGTCGGGTCTATGTTAATTATAAGTACACTGTCAACTTGCATTGTGAAATAATTACATACACAGTCTGCTGCCAGGATATAATGACGATTCTGTAATCATTTACTTTAGGATTGTTCCAAATCTTTTTGATGTTTTATAATGACTGTTGATCTGCACGCAAACCAGTGGCATTTTAAAATGGACAAAAAAAGTTGAAGAATTCCAAATATTTAATTATTGCTGGAAATAGTAATTGCATAAGACACAAGAAGATGAAACAAGGGTACACAAAAGGCTGGAGAAACTCAGCGGGTGCAGCAGCATCTAAGGAGCGAAGGAGATAGGCGACGTTTCGGGTCGAGACCCTTCTTCAGACTGGTCAGGGATCAGGGAAATGAGAGATATAGACGGTGATGTGGAGAGATAAAGAACAATGAATGAAAGATAGGCAAAAAAGTATCGATGATAAAGGGAACAAGCCATTGTAAGCTGTTTGTAGTGTGAAAATGAGAAGCTAGTGCGATTAGGGTGGGGGAGAGAGATAGAGAGAGAGGGAATGCCAGGGCCCGAGGGCTGAGGGAGAGGTGGGAAGGGGAGGAGACAGCAAGGATTAACAGAATTGAGAAAATTCAATGTTCTAGCCCAGAGGATGCAGACTCCCCAAGCGGAATATGAGGTGCTGTTCCTCCAACTTGCAATAGATGAGGTTGGAGGAGGTGCAGTCTCTGTCGGACCTGCAAGGACTGCTTAGGTCCCTGAAAGGAGTGGAGGGGGGAGGTGAAGGGACAAGTGTAACATTTCTTGTGGTTGCAAGGGAAAGTGCCCGGGGAAGGGGTAGAGCGGGAGGGAAGGGAAGAATTGACAAGGGAGTTGTGGAGGGAGCGGTCTTTGCGGAAGGCAGAGAGGGGGGGAGATGGGAAGATGTGGCGAGTGGAGGGGTCACGTTGGAGGTGGCGAAACTGGCGGAGGACTATGTGTTGTATTTACCGGCTGGTGGGGTGAAAGGTGAGGACAAGGGGGACCTCCTGCACCCACACACAACTGACTGACTTCATCCATTTCACCACCAACTTCCATCCGGCACTCAAATACACTTGGACCATTTCCGACATTTCCCTACCATTCCTTGACCTCACCATCTCTATTGCAGGTGATACACTCCTGACCGACATCCACTACAAACCAACTGACTCCCACAGCTACCTGGACTACTCTTCCTCCCACCCTGCTTCCTGTAAGGACTCCATCCCCTATTCCCAATTCCTCCGTCTACGCCGCATCTGCTCCCAGGATGAGGTGTTCCACACCAGGTGATCACAAATGGCCTCATTCTTCAGAGAACGGGGATTCCCCTCCCCCACTATAGATGAGGCTCGCACCAGGGTCTCCTCCATACCCCGCAACACTGCCCTCTCTCCCCATTCCCCCATTCGCAAACAGGACAGAGTCCCCCTGGTCCTCACCTTTCACCCCACCAGCTGGCAAATACAACACATAGTCCTCCGCCAGTTTCGCCACCTCCAACGTGACCCCTCCACTCGCCACATCTTCCCATCTCCCCCCCTGTCTGCCTTCCGCAAAGACCGCTCCCTCCGCAACTCCCTTGTCAATTCTTCCCTTCCCTCCCGCTCTACCCCTTCCCCGGGCACTTTCCCTTGCAACCGCAAGAAATGCTACACTTGTCCCTTCACCTCCCCCCTCCACTCCTTTCAGGGACCCAAGCAGTCCTTCCAGGTCCGACAGAGGTTCACCTGCACCTCCTCCAACCTCATCTACTGCATCCGCTGCTCCAGATGCCAGATGATCTATATCGGTGAGACCTAGCGGAGGCTTGGCGATCGTTTCGCCGAACACCTCCGCTCGGTCCGCATTAACCAACCCGACCTCCCAGTGGCTCAGCACTTCAACTCCCCCTCCCATTCCACATCCGACCTCTCGGTCCTGGGCCTCCTCCACGGCCAGAGTGAGCAACACCGCAAGTTGGAGGAACAGCACCTCATATTCCGCTTGGGGAGTCTGCATCCTCTGGGCTTGAACATTGAATTTTCTCAATTCTGTTAACCCTTGCTGTCTCCTCCCCTTCCCACTTCTCCCTCAGCCTTCGGGCCCTGGCATTCCCCCCTCTCTCTATCTCTCTCCCCCACCCTAGTCGCACTAGCTTCTCATTTTCACACCACAAACAGCTTACAATGGCTTGTTCCCTTTATCATCGATACTTTTTTGCATATCTTTCATTCATTGTTCCTTATCTCTCCACATCACCGTCTATATCTCTCGTTTCCCTGATCCCTGACCAGTCTGAAGAAGGGTCTCGGCCCGAAACGTCGCCTATCTCCTTTGCTCGTTAGATGCTGCTGCACCCGCTGAGTTTCTCCAGCCTTTTGTGTACCCTCGATTCTCCAGCATCTGCAGTTCCTTCTTGAACAAGAAGTTGAAACAAGATGGGTGGCACGGCGGCGCAGCGGTAGAGTTGCAGGAACAGCGCCATGTTCTGACTACTGGTGTTTAAGAAGGAACTGCAGATGCTGGAGAATCGAAAGTAGACAAAAGTGCTGGAGAAACTCAGCGGGTGCAGCAGCATCTATGGAGCGAAGGAAATAGGCAACGTTTCGGGCCAAAACCCTTTGTCAGACCCCTGAAGAAGGGTTTTGGCCCGAAACGTTGCCTATTTCCTTCGCTCCATAGATGCTGCTGCTCCCGCTGAGTTTCTCCAGCACTTTTGTCTACCTCTGACTACGGGTGTTGTCTGTATGGAGTTTGTACGTTCTCCCTGTGATCGCGTGGGTTTTCTCTGGGTGCTCCGGTTTTCTCTCACACTCAAAATAAGTACAGGTGTGTAGGCTAATTGGCTTGGTAAATTCGTAAATTCTTCCTGGTGTGTGCAGGAGAGTGTTAATGTGCGGCAATTGCTAGTAGGACTCAGTGGGTCGGAGGGTCTGATTCCTCGCTGTATCTCTGACCCAGATAGGTCACGGGGGGAATGTACCAACTCCGTACAGACAGCATCCGTAGTCAGGATCGAACCCGGGTCCCCGGTGCTGTAAGGCAGCAACTCAACCATTGCCACCCTATTGATCGCTGACCTGAATGTACCGAGAGACTAAAACTCCATGATCCTCATGGGTAGATGATTCCAAAGATTTACTATGCTCTGGGTGAAGAAATTTCAACTCATATCTGTCTTGAATTGCCAACTATGGTTTCTGCTTCTGGTCATCTCAGCCAGGAGAACTACTATCCTTGCTTCCACCCTTTCATGTCCCAGAAGAGTTTTGTACTGCTACGATTCAATGAGATCACTTCCTGTTCTTCTAAAATCTAGAGAGTATTGGCCCTGTCAGCATAATCTTCCCTCAGATGACAAACATGACTCCGTCCCACGAATCAATCTGGTAAATCTTTGAACATAGAACATAGTTCAGCATTGTATTGGGCCCTTCAGCCCACAATGTCCATGCCGAACATGATAAGCTAATCATGATAAGCTAATCTCCTCTGCCTGTATGCGTGATCCATATCCCTCCAATCCCTGCATATCTAAAAAGCCTTAAATGCCACTATCGTATCAGCCTTCACTGCTACTTTGGAAAAAAAAAAGTTAAATACAGACTATATTTGAAGAAATGCTTTAGCAGAGATGTCAGGTCAGATCGGGGGGAGTTCCCCCCACCACGGGTGCCATGTAATCCCCTGCTACCTGCTCCATGGTCGGATAGTCGGAGACTAAACCGTCTCCCCCACCTGGTTTGTCAGGTGAGGAGGAGGCTGTGGACCCCCAGCAGGACCAAAAACAAGACTTGTCAAAGGGTGGATGAGCTCCTGGCGAGCCAACGGCCATACACACTTCAGTAGAAGTTGCGATCACTGTCGTACATGGCATTGTAAGGAATGATGGTAAAGCACACACACCAAAATCCTACACTTCCAGCGGCGGAAGTCCACAGGAACTGGAGGACCGAGATGTGTGATGCGTCCGTCACCGTTCCCGTTGGAAACCAGCACCACTGAGTAGCTAATGTTTTCAAAGATGATGATGATGATTTAGCAGAGATGCACACAAGATGCAATTAACATTCAAAGCCAAATGTTTGGAGTGAGTACATAGTGGCTTTGAAGTGTTGTGTTAACCAAGCACATAAGTAACTTTGATTAAACCTAGGCTAATTAAACCACATCTCAGCTTTTAACTTGATTTGAATGTGATTTTATACTTGACCTTCTAAAGTCTGATAAGGTCTCTGAACCCTTTAATATCAATCCGAATTACATCTAGATCCACAATAGAATGCTGACTTTGATTTGGCAGGTCTTTCATTCTACTGATTACAAGTGTGATACCTTCATGCTGGCAAAAATCTAGGAACACTTCTTTATTCAAGTAGTGACAAAACACTTCCCCTGCAATAAAAAGCTCATGTTGTCAAGCCTGAGTGACATACTTCTGGCGATGAGAATATAAAATAACATGTGGAAGCAGAGAAGTTTTAATGCTGGCTTCACAGCATCACAAAGTGTGGTTTAGTTTAGAGTTACAGCGAGGTCACAGGCCCTTTGGCCCACTGAGTCAGTGCCGACCAACGACCCTCATCAGTCAGGGTGTTTAAGAAAGAACTGCAGATGCTGGAAAAATCGAAGGTAGACAAAAATGCTGGAGAAACTCAGCGGGTGAGGCAGCATCTATGGAGCAAAGGAAATAGGCAATGTTTCAGGGTCGAAACCCTTCTTCAGACTTCTTCAGTCACCTATTCCTCCGCTCCGTAGATGCTGCCACACCCGCTGAGTTACTCCAGCTTTTTGTGTCTATCTTCGGTGTACACCAGCATCTGCAGTTCCTGCAGGAAGGAACTGCAGGAAGGAACTGCAGATGCTGATTTAAACTGAAGATAGACACAAAAGGCTGGAGTAACTCAGATAAATGCAAATTGGAGGAACAGCATCTCATATTTCGCTTGGGCTGCTTTACAGCCCAGTGGTATGAATCTTGATTTCTCTCACTTCAGGTAGCTCCGGCATTCCCTCTCTCTCTATCCATCCCACACCCAAGTCGCATTAAGGGCCTGTCCCACTTGGGCGACCTAATCCGCGAGTTCTGGCGAGTTTGCCCTCGACTCGTACTCGCAGCATGGTCGACACGAGATCGTAGGCGGTCTTCGTAACTCTCCTTCATGCTCGAGAGTGGTCTCAGCGTACTCGAGGCCTCAGCTAGGTCGCGGCGGTTTTTTCAATATGTTAAAAAAATGCCCGCGAGTAAAAAAAGGTCGTCATAGAAAAAATCAATACTTTTTTTACTCGTAGGTTCAGTTGTAGTAGGTCGGCATGTTAGTCGTAGGTAGTCGAGCGTAGTCAAAGGTAGTAGTAGATAGTCTTCATCACAGTTGAAGGGTGGTTGAAGGAGATCGAAAGAGGTCGTCTTCACTCTCCGCTATTAGGTGTCCAATTTTCCCGAAGTTAGTCGTAGCTAGTCGTAGCTGGTCGAAGCTGCTCTTCAACATAGTCGAAGGAGGTCGAAGGTCTTCAACATGTTATTTTTTCAAATTCTTCTAAACTCTCCAATTAGGTCGCCCGTGGGACGGCCCCTTTAGGTTATCATTTTCACCCTATAAATAGCTAACAATGACCTGTTTCCTTTATCATCATTACATCTTTGCATATCTTTTATTCATTGTTCTTTATCTCTCAAGATCATCATCTGCACCTCTCATTTCCCTTATCCCTAACCAGTCTGAAGAAGGGTCTCGACCCAAACAGTTACCCATTCCTTCTCTCCAGAGATGCTGCCTGTCCCGCTGAGTCCAGCTTTTTGTGTCTATCTGCAGTTCCTTCCTACACATAGTCGTTTCTTTTTTAACTGGATCATATGCAAACACAAGTCTTTCACTGTACCTCGGTAAATATGGCAATAATAACCTAAACTAAAACTAATTGGGTTGAACATGAACTCATCATTGTCAGCTAGGACCAACAGCGAAGGATATAACTGTACATGGCTCATAGGAATGTGCCAGTACCCAAGTTATCAATGGACTGTGGTTACCTCTGCTACCGCTACCCTGACCCCATCCACTCGCTCAAAGCATTGTCCCTTTGCTCCTATAATCAGCTGCTGAATTCCGCTGTGGAGTACAGCTTAGCTACTGAAGGTGAAATAACCTTGGTTCTGGAGTTGCAGCTGCTGTAGGTTAAACAACTTCCAGTTAGTTCTGAAGATTAGTTCCACTCCCATGGGAAGTTTGTTGTAATATTGCAGTGAGAAAGTACAAAGGAAAAGTATTGGAACAATGATACACACTGATTTGACATTGGCTTTCTTTGAGATTGGCTCGGTTGCGGACAAATCTGTCAGGATCGTGGCTTGCCTGTCATCGGTAAGCAGATGTGAGATACAGGGTGTTTGACGAATTAATTCCAAGCTACTGGCAACTTGTTCACTGTGAGGGAGAGGCAAGTTCGTAAGTTCATAAGTAGCAGGAGTGGAATTAGGCCATTCAGCCCATCAAGTCTACTCCGCCATTCAATCATGGCTAACCTATCTTTCCCTCACAACCCCATTCTCCTGCCTGCTCCCCATATCACCTGACACCCATACGAAACAAGAATCTGACAATCTCCGTCTTAAACATCTTTATTCAGTTAGCCTCCACAACTGTCTGTGGCAATGAATTCCACAGATTCACCACTGAATAAAGAAATTCCTCCTCATCTCCTTTCCACAATTACATCCTTTTATTCTGAGGTTTTGACCTCTGGTCCTTGATTCTTCCACTAGTAGAAACATCCTCTCCACTTCTACCCTATCCAGGCCTTTCACTATTCAGTAAGACTCAATGAGGTCCCTCTCGTCCTTCTAGACTCCAGTGAGTACAGGTCCATTGCCTTCAAACGCTCATCATATGTTTACCCAATCATTCCCGGGATCATTCTTGTAAACCTCCATTGGACCCTCTCCAGTGCTAGCACTTCCTTCCTTAGATATGGGGCCCAAAACAGCGATACATCCCTGTTTTTGTAATCTCGCCCTCTCGAAATAAATGCTAGCATTGTATTTGCCTTCCTTACTACTAAGAGTCTTACTCTGCTACTGAGTCTTACATTCAACTGAAAGTCCTTTACCAGTCTGCCCCTGCTATACAACACTGCCCAAAACATTAGCCAATTGAGCTATCAAGCTGCAGGGACGTGGGAAGAAACATGAATAGCCAGGAGTTACCCACGCAGTCACAGGGATAACGGGCAAACTCCACACAGAAAGCATCGGAGGTAAGGATCGAACTTGGGTAACTGGAAGTCAAAGACAGTAACTCCTCTGGCAGGACTTGCCTGATCTACTATGAGGTACAAGGCAACAGCAGGGTGGAACAGTTTATAGGGGGTTCAAGGGACTGCAGATGCTGGTTTACAAAAAAAAAATCACAAAGTGCAGGATTAACTTAGTGGGTCTGGCAATATCTCTGGAGAACATCTCTGGAGTGTATAGCTCAGAAAAATATCAGTTTAGCTTATTGTCAGAGGTACAGTGAAAAGCTTTGTTGCATGCTATCCAGTCAGCGGAAAGGCAATACATGATTACAATCCAGCCATTTACAGTGTGCAGATACATGATAAGAGAATAATGTTTAGTGTAAGGTAAAGCCTGATCAGAAATAGTCTGAGGGTCACCAATGATGTAGATAGTAGTTCAGGACTGCTCTCTTGTTGTGGTAGGATGATTCAGTTGCTTGATAACAGCGGGGAAGAAACTGTCCCTGCATCTGGAGGTGTGCGTTTTCACACTTATGTACCTTTTGCCCAATGGGAGAGGGGGGAGAAGAGGGAGCGGCCAGGGTGCGACTCGTCCTTGATTATGCTGCTGGCCTTGCCGAGGCAGCGTGAGGCTCTTTGCTCGCTTTGAGTGTACTACATCTAATGGGAATAGAGTGCACTGAGTAATATGTAAAAAATGACCATGATATTAGAAAATTAAAGTCATCCCTTTTAAACGGTGGCTCTCATCATTGCTCTGCTCCAGTATGAAGTGTAACATGTGCAATCCACTGGTACAGTAATCTCTTTGCACTAAGGGCCTGCAAACCATTTGCTTTATAAATTGCTTGCTCAAACTTGCATGCTCTACTCAAGTGGCAAAAGTCTGTAGCTTCATTTTGCTCTGGTATTTTATTTCATTCTTCACATGTGTACATTGTAATGTTTTACCTTTAATTGTCTACTGTATATCGTGTTGTTACTTGCAAGCAAAGCTCCAAGGAAAATTCCTTGTATGTATACACACTAGGCCAATCAAATTTATTCAATTAAATTAATGTTTAGCATTTTATGCTACCGCAGTTAAAGGCCATTTTCATTCGCCAAAATAAGTGTTTGTTTTCATCAGATATGAATATTCAATTTTTCTGTTCTTCCTTTCAAAAATTGAAAATCTCTTGTTTTGCATTATATTTGCCACGCTCTCACTTATGCATTTGACCGGGCTCTATTCCTTCGTATTGAATGCTGGTTTACACTGAAGATAGACACAAAGTGCTGGAGTAACTCAGCGGGTTAGGCTGCATCTCTGGAGGAAAGGAATAGGTAATTTCGTGTCAAGACCCTTCTTTAGGGACGCTGCCTGACCCGCTGTGTTACTCCAGCATTTTGAGTATATTCCTTTGTAGGTTAGAAACATAGAAACATAGAAAATAGGTGCAGGAGGAGGTCATTCGGCCCCTCGAGCCAGCACCGCCATTCAATACGATCATGGCTGATCGTCCACTATCAATAACCCATGCATGCCTTCTCCCCATATCCCTTGACTCCACTAGCCGCGAGAGCTCTACCCAACTCTTCTTCAAACCCTCCACGTAATATTCTTCACATAACTCTGTGTCATTTAGAAGACTGAGGGGGGATCTTATAGAAACTTACAAAATCCTTAAGGGGTTGGATAGGCTAGATGCAGGAAGATTGTTCCCAATGTTGGGGAGGTCCAGAAAAAGGGGTCACAGTCTAAGGATAAGGGGGAATTCCTTTAGGGCCGAGATGAAAACATTTTCACACAGAGTGGTGAGTCTCTGGAATTATCTGCCACAGAAGGTAGTTGAGGCCAGTTCATTGGCTATATTTAAGAGGGAGTTAGATGTGGCCCTTGTGGCTAAAGGGATCAGGGGGTATGGAGAGAAGGCAGGTACAGGATACCGAGTTGGACCATGATCATATTGAATGGCGGTGCAGGCTCGAAGGGCCGAATGGCCTACTCCTGCACCTATTTTCTATGTTTCTATTAGCAAACCAAGTTACTTTGCTCTCTGCGCCTTGGGTGAAAATAAGGATATGAATTTTAAACTTAAGGCTGTGTTTAAACCTGGGGGTCAATGCAGGTTAGGAGTCAGAAGGCCTTATCTTAGGGGTGGTATCTGTAATGCATCTCAATGGTACTGGCAACAGTATAAGCAAGTGAACTGAAGAAGTGAACTTGCATATACAATTGGGTATATACAAGGAAATATAATCCACAAAGAAAGAATAATCTAAGTCACTGCGGAAAGATTACTAGAGATTTAAAAAGTAATGGCAACCCAACAGCAATTAAATTTTAAGGGCAAATATAAGACTGAACTGTAAAATTAAACTATTGGGGTAAAAGATAATAATTCTGATAATAATGTTGACTGATCATACCATTAAAAATTCAGCAGTTTACACCGAATACTGAATTCAGCAGTCCTGTTCTGCTGAGGTTAATGAGTAGATGTCTCAATTCCAGGCCTATCAGGCTTTCATTCTATTCTCTTTGTATCCTTTCTATGCTGAGTTGAGAAGTCCATCGGTGAATAATGTTAAGGTTGCAATGTGTGGAGGAACAGATCAAAACTAAAGAAACCTTCATGATTTCTGGACTTACACATCCTAAAATTTGATTTCCAATTTACTGCAGAGTAACAGTGAGACTGGCATCTTGATGACTTCTATCAAAGCAAAGTCTAGGCTCTTGTTACTAATGACATGTTAATCAGGGATATTCTGAGTGGAAGGACTCAGAATCTCTCAAGTTTCATGTTAGTGACACAGAAGTATTTTTTATAATAATGTACCTTCAATGCAAGGAGGCGAATGTGTACAGAGATATAGACATTAATTTTAGTTTTAGAGATAGAGTTTGAAAACAGGTCCTTGACCCTCTGAGTCCATGTGGATTAGGGATCACCCTTGCACTAAGTTCTGTCCCACACACCTGGGGCAATTTACAGGAGCCAATTAACCTACAAACCTGCACGTCTTTGGAATATGGGAGGAAACTGGAGCACCTGGAAGAAACCCATGCATTCACAGGGAGAATGTTCAATCTCCATACAGACAGCACCCGTAGTCAGGATTGAACCTGAATCTCGGGCACTGCAAGAGAGCAGCTCTAACGCTGCGCCACTCTGCCACCCTGATGAATTGAATAAGTTTATTAGTATTTAAGCTAAACCATCCTGAAAAGCACTCCAAAGTCGCTGGCCCTGCTTATTAATTTTTGTAATTATGAAATACACTGCAGGTTGAGCATTGAGTTACTGTTCATTCCACATAATTTCTTGTTTCGTCCGTGACTGAGTTAATTTTTCCAGTCAGATCGCGTTATATGATCTGACACCACCTGTTGGAGAGACTGGGAATGCAGGCTGTAACCAACAGTGTGGAGAAGCAGTATAAACATGATTATTACTTTTTTGAATTATCTGTACTGAAATATATCTATCCTGTGACTTGGGATCTGCATGACTAGTTCCTTCTGTTCATTTTGCTGGTGTGAATTTCGCTCAGTCCCCTTATTCCAGGGCCGTGGTTCATCTTATCCCTTGAATCAGATCCAATCTAAACTCAATTGCATGTTTGGGGAATATTACAATTCTATCTCACAAACTCACCTTTTACATTGACCATCTACTTGACATCTTCCACACCAGATCTGCATCTCCCAAGAAGATATCTGTAAGATAAACACCAAGAAAAAAATATCTACTGTATTATATTGCCTTATTGCATAAACACCTCAAAGCTCCTCTCACCTGTTCACAAGTCACAGGAGTAGAATTAGGTCATTCAGCCCATCGAGTCTACTTCGCCTTTCAATCACGGCTGATCCTGACTACGGATGCTGTCTGCGCAGAGTTTGTACGTTCTCCCTGTGCCCAGGTGGGATACCTTTGAGATCTGCAGGATTCTCCGACATGTTTCTCTGAGACAGGTCTGTAGGTAAATTGGCTTGGTATAAGTGTAAATTGTCCCTAATATGTGTAGGATATGTGCGGGGATCGCTGGTTGGTGCAGACGCGGTGGGCTGAAGGGCCTGTTTCCGCGCTGTATGTCTTAACGAAACTAATTCATTTTTACTCTCAACCCCATTCTCTTGCTTTCTCCCCATAATCCTAGACACCCTTACTGATCAAGTATCTGTCAACGTCTGCCTTAAAAATACCCATTGACTTGGCCTCCACAACCATCTGTGGTAATGCATTCCACAGATTCATCATCCTCTCACTAACGAAATTCCTCCTCACCTCCTTCCTAAAGGTGCACCCTTTTATTCTGAGGCTATGCCTCCTGGTTTTGGATTCTCTGACGAGTGGAAACATCCTCTCCACATCCATTCTATCCAGGCCTTTCACTATTCGGTAAGTGCCAATGAGGTTCCCCCTCATCCTTCTAAACTCCGACAATTACAGGCCCAGTGCATGCAATGCTCGTCATATGTTAACCCACTCATTCCTGGGATCATTTTCGTAAACCTCCTCTGGTCCCTCTCCGGAGCCAGCACATACTTCCTCAGATATGGGACCCAAGCACAGAAGCTATGGTGTAGCAGAATGATTTAAGAAACAACTGTGCAAAATGAAATCGGTAATCTGTGTGTTGCGGAAAGGATGTTGATCGGTGTGACGAGTGATTAGATTTATTTGAGGAGTGTTACTGAAGATCCCGATCAGGGAGAGCTGATTGCATCTCATTTTAGGTTACTTTAGTTTAGTTTATAGATGCAGAGCAGAAACAGGCCCTTCGGCCCACCAAGCCCGCGCTGAGAAGTGATCCCCACACACTAACACTATCCTACACACTCTCGGGAGAATTTACAATTTTACCAAGCCAATTAGCCTACAGGCCTGTACGCCTTCCGAGTGTGGGAGGATACCGGAGCACCCAGGGAAAGGTCACGCAGATTACAGGGAGAACGTGCAAACTCCGTCCAGACAGCACCCGTAGTCAGGATCGAACTCGGGTCCCTGGCGCTATAAGGCAGCAACTCCACCGCTGTATAACTGTGCTGCCGTGAGTTTCCCGCGCCAGAGACCAGTGTGCAGAGATACTGTACAGCTTTGCTGAGATTACAGTCTGTTCCAGAGTGCAGGGACTCTGGACTCCACAAGTCTATGTTGCAGCGACTGGGCTTGTAAACTCTGGAATTTAGAAGGATGAGAGGCGGTCTTATTAACACGTAAGATATGTTGCAGCATGGACTACAATATATGATCTATTTGTGGGTGTTGTTTTGTAGAGTAGGCATTCCCCCAAAGGGGCCAGAGTAGATTGCATTTCCTCAGGAGTCAAGAGTGTTTTATTGTCATATGTCCCAGATAGAACAATAAAATTCTTCCTTGCAGCACATCAGAATATATAAACATAGTGCACTGTAAATAATATAATAAACAAATGAGAAATGAAAAGTTCAGTGTGTGTCCTCAACTGGTATTTAATCATAATCAGTGAAGCATCCAAGCTAATGATAAATAATCTTACCCTAAAACACTCCCTCGGTTCTTTAGTTCAGCAGATATTACTTCATTTGATCATTTCCTATCAGAGCCAGGATCACTTCTTTAAATTCCCGGATGACTCTCGCCTTCCCCTGTAAGCCACATATCAATGGCCACTGTAACATCATGCTTCCATGTATTTATCAGAGCCCTCAACATCGCTGCACAAATCACTGAGGTGATCTTATAGAGGTGTTTGAAATCATGGGAGGAATAGATCGGGTAGCTGGGACATGTTGGCCGGTGTAGGCAAGAAGGGCCTCTTCCCACATTGTATCACTCTATGACTCTATGACTATGCTCCTTGCATTTAGATATACGTTACTTTAAGCAAAACTCAGACTAATCATTTTTGTCTATTTTCTCAAGTGTTTGTCCTACCTGTCAAACCTTCTCATTGCCTATTGAGTCTGAAGAAGGGTTTTGACCCGAAACGTTGCCTACTTCCTTCACTCCATAGATGCTGCCTCACCCGCTGAGTTTCTCCAGCATTTGTGTCTACCTTCGATTTTCCAGCATCTGCAGTTCCTTCTTAAACCTCTCATTAAATCTCTGCCTTTGATTTCCAGTTCTATACTCCCTTCTGAATCTTTGCTCAGCTTCCAACTCTCCTGTCAAGTGAAGTTCAACTCTCCCCATACAGTACCAGCAAACATATCGTTGAGGACTATGGCCCTGGCTGGGCTGAGGTCCAAGCTTGTTTTCTCTGTGGATACTAAGAACTACAGATGCTGGTTTATACCAAAGATAGGCACAAAGTGCTGGAGTAACTCAGCGGGACAGGCAGCATGTCTGGAGAAAAAGGATGGGTGAAGTTTTATCCTGACCCGAAACTTCACCCATCCTGACTGGGCTTGTAAACTCTGGAATTTAGAAGGATGAGAGGGGGTCTTATTGACACGTAAGATTATTAAGGGCTTGGACACACTAGAAGCAGGAAACTTATTCCTGATGTTGGGGGAGTCCAGAACCAGGGGCCACAGTTTTAGAATAAGGTGTAAGCCATTTAGAACGGAGATGAGGAAATACTTTTTTACACAGAGAGCTGTGATCTGTGGAATTCTCTGCTTCAGAGGGCGGTGGAGGCCGGTTCTCTGGATGCGTTCAAGAGAAAGTTAGATAGAGCTCTTAAATATAGCGGAGTAAGGGATATGGGGAGAAGGCAAGAATGGGGTACTGATTGTGGATGATCAGCCATGATTGCATTGAATGGCGGTGCTGGCTCGAAGGGCCAAATGGCCTTCTCCTGCACCTATTGTCTATTGTCTATTAATCTCTTTCCCAACTCCGTAAAACCTGCGTGCAGGATCTCAACCCTATTCCTACCTACGCTGTTGGTACCAAAATGGAACATGGCCTCTGGCTGTTCACACTTCTCTTGAAATGGAGCAGCAAGGGACTGCAGATGTCTACAAAAGAAGACACAGAGTGCTGGAGTAACGCAGCCGATCAGGTAACATCTAAGGAGAACATGATCACCTGTCCATGTTCCATGTCCTCCTGAGATGCTGCCTGAGCAGGATTTATGGTCGCCAATACATGTTCTGAGATGCTGCCTGATCCGCTGAGCTATTCCAACACTCTGTCTTTACCCTCCCACTGAAGATTGTTTGGCAGCTAAGCAGCATCTCCTTCCTGAAAACATGGAATCTCCTGTAGCTGTTGCTCTGAGGACCTATCCCCCGTGGCCTGCGCACCTGTGCTAGCACCATGTTATGATCGTGACTCTCACTGAACTCACCAGGGGACACCTTCACCCACCTGCATTCACAGCTCTCACGGAGTTACCTACCCTGTTCTTTTTTTTCTATTACTCTGACACTGCCCTTGACTTTCTGCAACTTCTGTGCAACATGTCTGTGTAATTTTCTGTGCGACGGCATATAGCGGGTAGAGCCACTGCCTTACAGTGCCAGAGACCCGGGTTCGATCCCGACTACGGGTGTTGTCTGTATGCAGTTTGTAGGTTCTCCCCGTGACCTGCATGGGTTATTTTCCGAGATCTTCAGGTGCCTCCCACACACCAATGACGAACAGGTTTGTAGCTTAATTGGCTTGGTATAAATGTAAACAAATTTTCCCTAGTGGGTGTAGGGTATTGTTAATGTGCGGGGATCGCTGGTCAGCATGGAACTCGGTGGGCCGAAGGGCCTGTTTCCACACTGTATCTCTAAACTAAACTAAACACATAGCCACTTCGCATTCTATAAAATCATGAGTGGAATAGATGCACAGGGCAGGGGAATCAAAAACAAGAGGACCTATGTTTACGGGCAAGATTTAATTTAAACCTGAGGGGCAATTTTTCATTCGGAGGTTGGTGGGTACATGGAACGAGCTGCCAAGGAATGTGCTTGATGATAATGGGTATGATAACAGCATTTAAAACAGACACTTGAACAGGTACATACATAGGTAAGGCTTAGAGAGATATGAGCGAAATGTGGGCAAATGGGATTAGGTTAGATGGCACATCTTGGTTGGCATGGACGAGTTAGGCTGAAGGGCCTGCTTCCACGCTGTATGACTCTATGACTCTATAACACAGGTCGGAAGTGCCCTGCCACACTCCTTAGACCAGCTCACCAGATGGAGACCGCCGTTATTTGATTAACTTAATTCTTCTTATATAAAGAGCACACCACGTTGTAGTCCCTAGCTCACCCGAGTCCCTAATTCACCAAAGTGTACACTCCTTAGACATTGCACTCAGTACATGTTATGTACTGTACCAAAACATAGAGAGCTGGTGGCTTCAGGAGAGCCTGGCTGGCATTTTGCCCTCCGTTCATTATTCAGATCTCAATACAGATGAGGGAAAGGGTTTCCCTCGAGAGTGCAGCCAAAGTCAAGATGATGACTGTTTAGCAGAACACACACCATGCCAACTCACTAATAAAATCACGAGTCATTGCGTACAACAGCCAGATGATCATCGTTGTCCTGGGCCCATCTTCTTGGAGACACAAGAAAGCACAGTGTTTCCCCGCAGCAAGAAACAAATGAATGGTGGAACCCAGTGAGTCGAGGGTGGGCACGGTGGCGCAGCGGTAGAGCTGCTGCCTTACAACGCCAGAAACACGGGTTCAATCCTGACTACGGGTGCTGTTCGTACGGAGTTTGTACGTTCTCCGTGTAACAGATTCTTGATTAGGACGGATCAGGAGTTATGGGGAGAAGGCAGGAGAATGGGGTTGAGAGGGAAAGATAGATTAGCCATGATTGACTGGCGGAGTAGACTTGATGGGCCGAATGGCCTAATTCTGCTCTTATGATCTTATAAACTTCATGATTCCAAGCTGCAGGGATAGAGCGTGTGTCTTCTCTGAGTAGTTCACGTTGCAACCAGTTTTGTGCCACATTTTCCTGAAATAGAGGTGGAAATGTGCCAGGAATAATGTGGATTATTACGGTTGATTACCAGGCCATATGTTCAGGCTGTTGGGTGTGTATGTGAGGCTTGTAGCCACACCAGATTTACTAGTTTAGTTTAGTTTGGAGATACAGCGCGGAACCAGGCCCTTTGGCCCACAACTGGCCAGCGAACTCTACCCTAACATGAGGGACAATTGACAATCGAGAATCTTTACCGAAGCCAAATAACCTACAAACCTACATGTCTTTGGAATGTGGGAGGCACCCAGAGAAAACCCACACCGTCACAGGGAGTACGTACAAACTCCATAAGGACAGCATCTGTGGTCAGGATCGAAGCTGGGTGTCTTGCGCTGTAAGGCAGAACTCTACTGCTGCACCCACCTTGTGCCGTCTAGTGTATGAAGGAGGTGAGTACTGATTGATAGAAATTGTAGCTGGATGTGTGGTGAATTGAGTATTGCCTGAGTCTAGTGGGGCAAAGGACAACATCTATCATTAGAACTTGCATTCACCGACTGTGATCATTTAGGTGAGATCATCGGAATTCTTGTGCGTCACGGTTTGATGCCACAAAGTGCTGGGGCAATTCAAGGGCTCAGGCAGCATCTCTGGAGAACTTGGATAGATGACGTTTCAGGTCGGGACCTTTCCTCTGAAGAAGGCTGCTAACCTGATACATCACCTGTCCGTGTTCTCCGGAAATGCTGCCTGACCCGCTGAGCTACTCTGGTACCTTGTCGTATTTGTCGACCAACATCAAGGGTGGCACAGTGCTGGTCTGGAGCAATAAACAAATCGGTAGTGGAACTCAGTGGGACGAGGAAGGCATGGTGGCGCAGCGGTAGAGTTACGGCCTTACTGCGCCTGAGTCCCGGGTTCAATCCTGACCACGGGTGCTGTCTGCACGGAGTTTGTTCCTTCTCCCCGTGACCTGTGTGGCTTTTCTCCCACACTCCAAAGATGTACAGGTTTGTCGGTTAGTCCTATTCCTTCTCCTTTTCCTTTCCCTTTGCTTTTCTCCAGAGAGGCTGCCTGACTCGCTGATCTACTCCAGCATGTTGTGTCTATACACGCTTGTAGGTTCGTTGGTTGCCCCTATCCCTACATATCTGGCCAATGTACAGTATGGCTGGTGGCAGCTTGTCCCAACATTCATGAGGATGAACAGACATTGCAAAGTAGACTGTCTGCACTGAAATGGCACCAGCTGATTGCATGTCTCTATCTGTCTTCAGGGGTCATTGAATTTAACTTGCCTTCATATCTTCACATTTTCTTTCAGAACCATATACTCATGCTTCAATAAACAGACCTTTTCTTTTCAAAGGTTTTAAGATTGCGAATATATTCCAACTGTGGTAATATCGGCCATATGGTCAACTTTCCTGTAGTATTATTGAGGTGGACCAGATTCATAGTCACAGAAGACAGACACAAAATGCTGGAGTAACTCAGCGGGTCAGGCAGCATCTCTGGAGCAAAGGACCAGGTGACGTTTGGGGTTGAGACCTTTATTCAGAATGTTATATCATAGTCAAGTTTGCATTTATTGTCACTTAACCGGTTAAGGTACAGTGAAACTTGAGTTACCAGCACACTAATTCAACACAGAAACAAACCCTTCGGCTCAACTCTTGCTTGCCGACCAAGATGCCCCATCTAAGCTTGTCCCATTTGCCCGCGTTTTATCCATATCCCTCACAGGCAGATCTTCGTGTTAACCAATGATTCGTTTGGCCCTGGACTCACTGGGAGATGAGTTCTTAGCTGATGAGTGAGTAACAGTCACTTACCCTATAGTGTATAGTGTAGTGCATATATGTACAGTGTACATGTATATATAAGACAATGGGGACCCGGCGTGGGGAAGCTGCTGTGAGGGACGGTGGGAGAACAAAGGGGGACCCAGTGTGCGGAGGGGGGGGGGGTCCACTCTAGTTTACAATCCTCTGCCCAGGGGATAAGTCTGTGTTTGTTTGTTCATTTGTTCAGGTGAAGGCGCTGTGCATACGGCAGCAAGACAACAGTCGCTTGTCTTTTTCTTTATGTTTTCACTTTTAATTTCAAGTTTGTGTGTACCTTGTGTGTTGTAACTGTCGGCAGACCAATTTCCTTCCCGGGATGAATAAAGTTTTATCGTATCGTATCGTATGTACTATAGAGTAGTATAGAGTATTGCAAATAGCTGTATGGTGTACGGCATTTCTAGTGAGGATAGACCAACTGCTTTCTGAACTGGCGCTTAGAGAAGATTTCAAGGGTACACTTATTTGGATGTTGGCCGGTGAATATCTTGATGAGATCAATAACTTCCATACATTTTTGGATAGGTACGTGGACAGGAAAGGTTTAGAGGGATATGGGCCAAATGCAAGAAGGTGGGACCCGTGTAGATGGGGCATCTTGGTCAACAGGGGCAAATAGGGCCGAAGGGCCTGTTTCCATGCTGGATGACTGTGACTCTTTGATATTCGGAGGTATTCAACAGTACATCCAACAATTATTTATGAAACAGTGAGCTTTTATCTACTCAAATAAAGAACTCTGCAAAGTATTGGAGCACAACTAATGATTTAGTTTTGAGAGTACGTAATGTTCTTGGAAGGTTGTAATTATTTAAACCTGACAAGCGAAAAATTCAAAGCAAAAATGAACCAAAATTAACATAGGTTGCTATGCGGTTGGCACACCTAATAGAGCTGCTGCCTCGCAGCTCCAGTGACCAGGTTTTAATCCTGACCCGTGGTGCTCTCTGTGTGGAGTTTGCACTTTCGCTCTGTGACACAGAGAGCTTCCTCTGTATGCTCAGGTTTTCTCCCACATGATTGAATAACTTGCCCCGAGGATTAAAGTTTAGTTTAGTTTAGTTTAGCGATACAGCGCGGAAACAGGCACTTTGGCCCACCGCACATTAACACTATCCTACACCCACCAGGGACAATTTTTACATTTACCTAGCCAATTAACCTACAAACCTGTACATCTTTGGAGTGTGAGAGGAAACCGAAGATCTAAGCATGCAGGTACAGCAGGCAGTGAAGAAAGCGAATGGCATGTTGGCCTTTATAACAAGAGGAGTCTCATATAGGAGCAAAGAGGTCCTTCTACAGTTGTACAGAGCCCCAGTGAGACCACACCTGGAGCATTGTGTGCAGTTTTGGTCCCCAAATTTGAGGAAGGAACATTCTTGCTATTGAGGGAGTGCAGCGTAGGTTTACAAGGTTAATTCCCGGGATGGCCGGACTGTCATATGCTGAGAGAATGAAGCGGCTGGGCTTGTACACTCTGGAGTTTAGAAGGATGAGAGGGAATATCATTGAAACATATAAGATTGTTAAGGGTTTGGAAATGCTAGAGGCAGGAAACATGTTCCCGATGTTGGGGGAAGTCCAGAACCAGGGGCCACAGTTTAAGAATAAGGAGTAAGCCATTTAGAACGGAGATGAGGAAACACTTTTTCTCACAGAGAGTTGTGAGTCTCTGGAATTCTCTGCCTCAGAGGGTGGTGGAGGCAGATTCTCTGGATGCTTTCAAGAGAGAGCTAGATAGGGCTCTTAAAAATAGCGGAGTCAGGGGATATGGGGAGAAGGCAGGAACGGGGTACTGATTGGCGATGATCAGCCATGATCACATTGAATGGCGGTGCTGGCTCGAAGGGCCGAATGGCGTACTCCTGCACCTATTGTCTATTATCTATTGTCTATCTCCGAGAAAACCCATGGAGAACGTACAAACTCCGTATAGATAGCACCCATAGTCGGGATCGAACCCAGGTCTCCAACGCCACATTCGCTGTAAGGCAGCAACTCTACCGCTGTGCCACTGTAGCGCCCTAATGAATCTGGGGGAGTTGATGGGATTTGACTCATAGTCATAGTCTTACAGTGTGGAAACAGGCCCTCGGTCCAACTTGCCCACACCGACCAACATGTCGCACCTGCACTAGAACCAACTTTTGGCCCATGTCCCTCCAACGTTGCAATTAGTACCTCCCTCAACTAACTCCCGCAGCAGCTCGTTCCATATACCGACCACCATTTGCGTGAAAAAGTTATGGGGATTGTGGAAAGATGAAAAAAAAAAGGGATGAGTGAATGATTAAGTACAAACTGTATGCTTTGTGACATAGTGTGGACTCAATGGACTCAGGGCCTGTTTCTGTGCAGTTTGCCTCAGTAACTCCGTGAGATCTTCAAACACGAGTGACAGTTACGTAGCCATCTCTGAAATCTAACCTATTTTTAAGAAACAAAACTTTGATTCACATGGAACCATTTCATCTCTTTAAAATTTCCAAAGGACCTGATTGCCATTACTACTTCCAAAGTGTTATCATAAATTGTAGAATCAAGACTCAAATGTAATTATTAGATAATGTTTAATTTCGTATTTCAATCCAAAAGAAAGGCAAAAATAACATCAAGCACACAGGCATTTAATATGAGGAAACACAATATCTCACAGTGACTTGACTTTAGACTTTAGACTCTAGAGACACAGCGTGGAAACAGGCCATGCGGCCCACCGAGTCCACACCAGCCAGCGATCACCGCATACACTAGCACTATCCTACACAACAGGGACAATTTACAATTTTACGGAAACCAATTAAACTACAAACCTGCACGCCTTTGGAGTGTGGGAGGAAACCGGAGCACCCAGAGAAAACCCACGTGGCCACAGGTAGAACATACAAACTCCACGCAGACAGCACCCGTGGTCAGGATCGAACCTGGGTCTCTGGTGATGTAAGGCAACAGCTCTACCGCTGCGCCACCGGTGCCCCCACCCCCTTGATTGAAATAGAATCAATGAATAAAAATAAGGGGCTATTGACTGCTGATCCTCTTTATAGTGTAGTGTAGCCAGCTTCTGGGAACAGAACAGCATGTTAGAATATCTGGAGGGCAAAATAAAACCATGACTATCTTGACAGTGGGGCTATCTGGCTGAACACCTGTTGCAGATGATAGCTTTGGCATTTCCAAAACACATAAAAGCCTCTAATGCCAGCTTACAGGCAAATCTGTGTTCAAGCTACAGGTGATTCCAAACAATTACAAGTACAATATAGGCCGTGAGAACGGATGATTAGCAGACACTCTCCTATATTTCTATCAACCATATTTTGTATCTCCCAGTTTTGTTTTATAATGCAAATGGCTGTGTTCTCAGTGTTGATATGTATTTGACCTAAAATTATGTGATTTCGCAGGTGTGAATTTTTAATGTGTAATATTTGTGAAAAACAAATATAAACAGAAAGGATGTTCATTTAAGAAAGGAAGTGATAGCTACTTTTCTCCATAAAGGATTTCACTGGAGAAACGTGTTCACTGCTCAACGATGCTTTAGTTCATAAATTCATAAGTTAAAGGAGCAGAATTAGGCCATTTGGCCCATCAAGTGGACTCATTCAACCATGGCCGATCTATCTTTCCCTCTCAACCCCATTCTCCTGCCTTCTCCCCATAACCCAAAAGAAAGCAAGTTCTAGGTTGCAGACACAAGGAACTGCAGAGAATGGTTTACAAAATAAAGACACAAAACGCTGGAGTAACTCAGCGGATCAGGCAGCATCTCTGGGGTACACGGTTAGGTGACATTTTGGGTCAGGATTGTATTTCTGTCTGAATTCCCGACCCGAAACATCACCTATCCGTGTTCTCCAGCGATGTTGCCTGACCCGCTAAGTTACTCCAACACTTTGATGCTTTATGCTGAATTTGAAACGAATGATAACAAGCAAAAACTTAAAGCTTAAAAACTTGCTGTCACAGGAATCAGTGAGGATGTTTAAAAAACAATAATTTCAAAGACTGTCGTGAACCCTGGGGCTTTAAGTCATGTTGTGATCTCATTGAGTCTTTATAAAGTCTTTTTAAGATTTGGGTGCCCTGTTGACTTAACATTACCGAGTGCAGCTGAAGTAATATGAATTCTGTCTTTGTACTTCAGTGGGTGGAGAGCTTTTAAAAACTATGTTCGCACTTCAATATAAACTACCTCAGATTATGGCTGTGACCTGGCCAGTGTGATCTTTACAGATTTCAGACTGAAATCTTTACAAATACTTTGCAGCCTTCCGCGATTCCAAATTCAATTTAATCAATTCAGTTGAGCAAGAATTCAAGGCCGCACGAAATTGCTGCGAATTGTGGACGCAGCCCAGACCATCATGCAAACCAACCTCCCTTCCATTAACTCCATTTATACCACACAATCTCGGGTATAAATGCCTTGCCTTCATATTTCTTTTCATTTAGACAATAATCCATGAAAATAATATATGTGCTGGGACCACCTCTGCCCAAAATCGAGGATAAAAGAGCTCTTTTGCTCAGTTTTATGGAATATCTCATAAAATTGATTGATGGATTATAAAGTGATGAAAGACATTATTGACATCCACTGACAAATTATGCAAATCTCTGCCACTTAAAATGAACGTAGTAGTGAACAGCAACATACAGCGGGTTTATTTTGACGATGTTATGGGGGAAGTGATGCTGTAGTCCACACTTTAAGCCACATTTCATGTCAATGTTTAAATTGAATGCTCTGGGTTTCCAGACAGCACTTTGAAATCGAGCATAGGTGAGTGGAACAGAATACAAATTTTATTCGGGCGGCAACGGTGGCGCAGCGGTAGAGTTGCTATCTAATAGCACCAGAGACCCGGGTTCGATCCTGACTACAGGTACTGTCTGTGCAGAATTTGCACATTCTCCCTGTGACCACGTGGGTTTTCTCTGGGTCCTCCGGTTTCCTCCCACATTCCAAAGACGTACAGGCTTGGAGCCTTAATTGTCCCTCAGTAAATTGTCCCTAGGGTGTAGGATAGAACTAGTGTGAACTCGCGATCGTTGGTCAACATGGACTCGGTGGGCCAAAGAGCCTATTTCCTCGCTGTATCACTGAACTAAACTAATCTTTGTTAATATAGTGGAAACCTCCAGAATTTGAGAGAAAACTAGGGTGATATTTTTTTCTATTTTAACTGGAATGTCACTGTGGCCTGCCAACCTTTGCAATGCTGGGATAAGTGAATCTACTGGAGTTAGTCCAATATATGGCTAAACAGTATTCTTATTTTCAAACTGGGAAAAGCAGCTAGGAGGTGGGTGGTTAAAGGTCACAGCGGTGGAAAGTGGGTGGCTTTCTTTGGGAACAAGAAGAGCACTTTGTGCCAACATTTAAATAATTGTGGGCAATGGACTGAATTGATTGCCCTGCAATCTTTATCGCTTCTTTAGGGAGCATTTAAAATCTAAGGGCACTTACTCTGTCCCTCAACAACGCTCCGTGGTTGTTATACCCTGGAATTGTTAGCCTCTAACATTAATACCCTATTGATAATGACTGACTATAAGATGCCAGTATGTCATTACCAGCTGCTTTGAATAAGCTCCATGGGAAACAGCAGTTCATGAGATGACCAAAAAGAAGCTATTAGCAGGAAAGGGAGGTCCAGTGAAATCTTTCCTGGAGAAACTGGTAGAGCTGCTGCCACACAGTGACAGAGACCCAGGTTCGATCCTGACCTCGGGTACTGTCTGTGTGGGGTTTGCACGTTTCTCCCAGTGACTGTATGGGTTTCATCCAGGTGTGGGTTTGTTTGTAGGTTAATTGGTAGAAAGTAAATATTGCACTTGATGTGGAGGGAGTGGATTCAAAAGTGGGAAAACCTAGAACTCGTGTCAACGGGTGATTGATCAACGGCGTGGACTAGATAGGCCGAAGGGTCTGTTTCCATGATGTATCTCTAAACTAAACTAATTACCTAAGGTCATAAGGTCATATGGAATAGGAGTAGAATTAGGCCATTTGGCCCATCAAGTCTACTCCGCCATTCAATCATGCCTCATCTATCTCTCCCGCCTAACCCCGTTCTCCTGCCCTTTCCCCATAACCTCTGACACCCGTGCTAATCAAGAATCTATCTATCTCTGCCTTAAAAATATCCGCTAACTTGGCCTCTACAGCCTTCTGTGGCAAGGAATTCCACACATTCACTGCCAAATTCTAGCCTCTGCTTGTATGAACGTAGCAGATTCAGCATTCCTTCATCGTCCCCGGGTCAAAATCTGGACCTCCCTCCCTAATGGTGTGTGTTTTTCCTCAGCTTGACGATTGCAGCAATTCAAGAATGCAGCTTTCAGCCAGCTATTCTCGGGCAATTGAGGACGGGCAATTATGTACAGCCTCAGCCTGCGAACCTTATATCCCTTGGATAAATAAAAAAAGATCGGATTCAATAGTAATTGATTTGGTGGGTGGCGTTTATGCCAGTTTGCCGCATTACAACTTTTGTTCATTTCCAAAGTCCTCTTTTGGCCCATTCTTTGGAAAGTGAACCAAAACGTCACACACGTGACCAGATGTCATCAGCTAAAGTGATACATTAGAAAATTCTTATAAAAGATTAATCTTATTCATTGTTATTTTCCTACCAACAGAACCATAATGCATGTCTGCTAAAGATATGAACATTCTAGCTTTTTAAAATTCACAGAGTTTGCAAAATGTGACCAGTCATATTTGACCTCTGACCCCGAACAAACATTGTCGGCATAACATATAAAAATGTCACTTGATTAACGGAAAGAAAATATGAATCATATAATCAATACAGAACAATATACCAGTAACGCTTTCAGAATGAGATGTATTCCACAATTTTTCATCTTAGTAAGGTTAATTCATTGCCGTTAGTATTTGTTCCTTGCAGTGCTTCTGAAATATTTGCTCAATCTAATGCATAAGTAGGTATTCACAGTACTGAGGGACATCAATGATCCTTGAAATTTGAGTTAAATATCCATTCAGCAGCTTATGAGAACTAAGTCCCTCATTGAGATTGGAAGTACCTTGGTCATTGGTTTCTATTTGATCTCCAGTTGGTTATAACTCCTGTGGGATCTTACAGTATCTCTGTAAGATTGAAGACAGACACAAAAAGCTGGAGTAACTCAGCGGGTCAGACAGCATCTCTGGAGAAAAGGAATAGGTGATGTTTTGGGTCGAGACCCTTCTTCAAAGTGAGTGTTTGGGGAAAGGGAAATGAGAGATATAGATGGTGAAATAGAGAGATATAGAACAAATGAATAAAAGATATGCAAAAAAGTAATGATGATACAGTAAACAGTCAGCTGTGGGCTAGGTGAAAATGAGTTACAGACAATGAGACTCAACAAGCCGACTTTGAACCTAGTACAATGACTTGGGTGGGGGAGGGACAGGGAGAGAGGGGATGCAAGGTTTATTGGATGTTAGAGAAATGTAAGATAAATGTACTGAGGCAATTAATATATTCTCTTTATCAGGCGTTCTGATTTAAAAGAATCTCTCAGTCAGCAATTTTGTATAAAACTTTCTAAGGTGATATCCAGGCATGAGCGAACAGCTAGACTGAGAGAAGTCTTTCAATCTTGGAAATGCGGCAGCCTTCAACTCAATTTATTCAGCCTTGACGACTTATGCCTCCTATAACTGAAGAAACTGTTTTAATTATGAAGCATTGTTTCTGCTGCAAGGTTACAAGGAGGTTATTTTGACTCAACCGGTTTTCGCAACCCGTTCCATGTCCTCGCCATGAAAGTGAAACAAAATGCATTTACTGAGGACAGTTGTTATCTTCGCATAATAATAATAATAATAATCAGAGAGGCACTTGGGCAATAATTATCTTTTTAGAGATAGAGATAGATATGGAACTCGTACAGCTGGTTTTAGGACTCTATTTCAAGAACAAATGATAGTGTACATGAGTTATGCCCTTCATTACTTGTGATTTTCTATAATTTCACAGCACTTTCTCACCAGATAAAACTATAGCTCTGGTTGGGAAATAATTATTATGCCTTTGTCCCTCCATTACAATCAATGCTCTCGGGGCTAGCGGAATCAAGGGATACGGGAAGAAGGCAGGCACGGGTTACTGATTGTGGATGATCAGCCATCATCACAATGAATGGCGGTGCAGGCTCAAAGAGCCAAATGGCCTCCTAGTGCACCTATTTTCTATGTTTTCTATGTTCTATGTTTTCCAATGCCACTTACAAATGTCCCTGAAGTCAAACTGTGTATATCACCAAAATGTACCCTGCGAAATAGAGGCAGTGACGGGGTCTTGTTGTCCCGAGATTAATATGATTTGTTGACAATAGCATTACATGATATTAATATGATTTGTTGACAATAGCGTTACATCACATTTAGCACAAAGATTGGGAGGCAAAATGTGACATTTCAAAAGACACCACACAATGGTTAATCTCAGTGTTATTTCTCTATAATCACTTGAGAAAAAGCATGAAAAGATTCCGTGATGGTGGTGCCATTTGGAACGTCGGTACACGTGACAATAAAACTAAACTAGACAGATTTAGATGGAGTTTCTGTGGGCCAGTTTGCTTCCCTTCTCTGAATGGAAACCAACCTGAATATACAGTAAATACATTGCCTCCACAGAAATAGTAGGACTTGCTAATAGCAGTTCTCATCCCCTGAGGACTGGCTCCCATACCTGACCCTAACTTGGGAGGCCAACTCATTGTAAAAGTTGTAGGAAGGAACTGCAGATGCTGGTTTCAACCGAAGAAAGACACAAAAAGCTGGAGTAACTCAGTGGGACAGGCAGTATCTCTGGACCTGAAATGTCATCGATTCCTTCTCTCCAGAGATGCTGCCTGTCCTGCTGAGTTACTCCAGATTTTTGTGTCTCTCTTCAATGTAAAAGTTGGATGTTTTTCCACAGTTGCCCATTTGGTATGGGTTTATTATTGTTACGTGTACCGAGATACAGTGAAAAACGTTGTTAGATTCGATAAATCATACAGGTCCAGCTTTTTTGTTGTGTACTATCCAATCAGTGAAAACACTATACATAATCCCAATCAAGCTATCCACTATATACAGATACAAGATAAGGACTACAACGTTTAGCAAAAGAAATTCCCATTAAAGATAGTTTGAGGGTCTCCAATCACCAGGGATAGATGGGAGGTGAGGACTGCTCTCTAGATGGTTCAATTGCCTGATTATAGCTGGGAAAAGTTGCCCCTGAATCTGGAGGTATACGTTTCAAACTCTGTAACTCTTGCCTGATGGGAGAGGGGAAAGACCGCGGTGAGATCGGTTCTTCATTATGCTGCTGGCCTTGCCGAGGCAGCATGAGGTGTAGATGGAGTCAATTGAAGGGAGGTTGGTTTGCATGATGGTCTGGGCTGCATCCACAACTCTCTGCAATTCCTTGCAGTGTTGGTTGGAGCTGCCAGGGTATTCAGGGTGTGCCGGGAATGGAAGAAACTAATTTGATTAATTCCAGAACATTGGCAGGTGAATGATTTATCAGAAGGGAATTTTTTTTGAATGGGAAAACTTCAGTGCTTCATTAATATTCTAGTTTATTTTTGAAAAATATTTTTATTCTTGTTGACAACATGCCATTAAGGCTGTCCGATTTGCATGGAAACAGCCTTGCTCGTCTGGATGAATGCACTGGTGATTTGAATCGTGTACCTTACCTTGTAGACCTGTCATGTTCATTGTGATTAATAATTGTGGGATGAGGAGAGATAACATGATATTTATTTATTTATCAGAAGAAAGATTATATTGTGATTCCTGAAAACTGCTGAGAGACTGGGGACGCAGTCTTACAAGGAAATGCAATGCTCCATCATTATTTGCTTCAAGGAGTCCATTATTGTTTTGACGAGGAATAGAAGTGTGACTATGGCTTAATTTTTGCTACTTCGCTATGGGGTAGGAATGAGAAGTGTTCCTAAATGGAGTGAACATTATCTTTCTTATCATCAATGTAATCTCCAGGCATCTACTCGTATTGGTTATAAAAGTACCAGGTAAAAGAAATCTACAAATGGAAGGTTTCCTTGATATCTTGATTATACTTTGACGTTTTGCGTTTGTGCAACAACAGAAATTGGAATAACCTTCTGTATCAAAAATATAATCTATTTGGCAAACACTGGATGCATTTTGATATGGCTGTGCAGTGGAGCAGCCTGATAGCGCCAGAGGCCCGGGGGTTCGATCCTCACCTTGGGTGCAGTCTGGGTGAAGTTTCAACGTCTTCCCTGTTAACACGTAGGCTTTCTCCGAGTTCACCAGTTTACTCCCACATACCAAAGAAGTACATGTTTGTAAATTAATTGGCTTCTGTAAATTGCTCCCAGTAAGTAGGGAGTGCATATGAAAGAGAGATAAGATGGAACTAGTGTGAATGAGAGTTTGATAAGTTATAAATTCATAAGTTCTAGGAATAAAATTAGGTCATTTGGCCCATCAAGTCTACTCCGCCATTCAAACATCGCTGATCTATCTTACCCTCTCAACCCCATTCTCCTGCCTTCTCCCCATAATCCCTGACAACCTTACTAATCAAAATTCTGTCAATCTCCACCTTAAAAACATGTCCTCCACAACCTTCTGTGGCAATTAATTCCACAGATTCACCACCCTAGGGCAGCATGGGGTCATAGCGTCAGAGACCCAGGTTCAATCCTGACATTGGATGCTGTTTGTACAGTTTGTATGTTCTCCCCGTCACCTGCGAGGGTTTTCTCCAAGATCTTCGGTTTCCTCCCACACACCAAAGAAGTACAGGTTTGTAGGTTAATTGGCTTGGTGTAAGTGTAACATTTGTCCCTAGTGTGTGTAGGATAATATTATTGCGTGGGGATCGCTGGTCGGAGATGTATCTCTAAACTAAACTAAACTAAACTAAACCCTCTGACGAAAGAAATTAATTCATATTGTCAGGTTAATGGTTAGCATGGACCTGATGGGCCAAAAGGCCAGTTTCTGTGCTCTCCCTCTCTAAAAACAAAGAACATATCTATCTTCGATCTAAACCAGCATCTGCAGTTCCTTCCTACACATTCAAATCATGATGATGGTCCCAGAAATTCCTAATTGGTTTGGATGCTTGGAATGAGTGACATACCGAGGATTCACGTTAGTTCAGAATTCAATAGAATATCATCATGAGATTGCTAGTTGGACTGTGGTAAATGTAATATTTATTTGTGGCAAGATCAATACTTGGACTTTATATCCATCTCCTCACTTAGTGCATCTATTTATAGGGACAATCAGGTCTGTAACACCACTGCATCCTTTATGCACCTTACATTTTCAGTATTAATTTTGTTTCCAAATGGGATCAAAGGGGAAATGTTATGTACCTATTGAAATTCTGCAAGTTAGTTCCAAGCAATATGGAATGTTTTCTTTTGCCTTACAGTACAGCTGGGTTTCTGATGTGAAAAAGACTTAGCACTTTACAATCGTTGTGAATTATTTAGGAACGCCATCGCTTTATTCCTCCATTGTGTACTAATTAGTGACGGGTTACAGGGTGACGATTATTAGTCATGTTACATTCATGAAGGCCACCAAACAGGTTGGCCACATAGGGATATTTCCTTTGTTATAAGCATATACTCCTTACTTGAATTGAAAATGCATGGAACATAACAGGAACAGGCCCTTCGGCCCATAATGTTTGAGCCGAACATGATGCCAAGTTAAAGTGATCTCATCTGCCTCGACATGATCCATCCCCCTCTAGCCCCTGCACTTCCATATGCCTATCTAAAAGCCTTGGAAACACCACTATCGTATCTGCCTCCACCCCTGGCAGTGTGTTCCAGGCCCCCACTACTTTCTGTGTAAAGCATTTGTCTTGCATATCTCCATTAAATTTTCCACGTCTCACCCTATGGCCAAGCCCTCCAGTGTTGGTCATTTCCACCCTGGGAAAAGGGTTCTGACAGTCTACCCTTTCTACGCCTTTCATAATATTATATTTTTCTATCAAGTCTCCCTTCAACCTCCGGCATTCCAGAGAAAACAATCCAGGTCCATCCAACTTCTTCCAGTACCTGAACCCCACTAATCCAGGCAGATGGTGAAAATCTGAAATTAAAAAAGGAAAGACACTGAAAATGTCCCAAAACTCATGCGGTTTGTCTGGAAAGTTTAGAGAGTATAGAGTTTGGAGACACAGTGTGGAAACAGCCCTTTCAGCCCACCAAATCTATGCCGACAAAAATCACCCCATACACTAACACGCCTAGGACAATTTACACGCCTAGGACAGAAGCCAATTAACCTACAAACCTGTACGTCTTTGGAATGTGGGAGGAAACCGGAGCACCCGGAGAAAACCCACGCAGTCACAGGGAGAACGTGCAAACTCCATACACACAGCACCCATAGTCAGGATTGAACCCGGTTCTCTGGTGCAGTAAGGCAGCAACTCTACAGCTGCGCCACCGTTGCGCTTCAGTGGAACCTGCCTGTAAAATGTGGAACTGATGTGTCAGGATGAAAACGTTTTGATGTGAAATATTAATATTTTAGATTAAAATGTTTTCTGACACCAATTCCACTGCATTCTATAAGACACAGGAGCAGAATTAGGCTATTAAGCCCATCAAGTCTACTCCACCATTCAATCATGTCTGATCTATCTTTCCCTCTCAACCCCATTCTCCTGCCTTCTCCCTGTAACCTTTGATGCCCTTACTAAGGGTGGCTGATTTTATTTCTCCTATGTCTAATCACCCTATATGATGCTCTTGCATACTCTTGAGCTGCTCAATGTGAGTCAAGTCATGAGTGACGATCGATACAAAAGGAACTGAAATGTTCTTCCCGTGCAAAATGAAAGTTTGCACAGATTAGTGTCGCCTCCAGAAGTTCATAAGTGAAAGGAGCAGAATTAGGCCATTTGGCTCGTCAAGTCTACTCTGCCATTCAATCATGGCTGATCTATCTCTACCTCCTAGCCCCATTCTCCTGCCTTATCCCCATAACCCCTGGCACCTGCACTAATCACGAATCTATCTATCTCTGCCATAAAAATATCCATTGACTTGGCCTCCACAGCCTTCTGTGGCAATGAATTCCACAGGTTCACCACTCCAGTCTTGGTCCCAGTACAAGCGGAGGTAGATGACAATGAAAGGGAGCCATGTAGCATTGAGGAACACATTCAGGAAAGAAAAAGTATAGTTCATGGTATTCTGCCCAAAGTTGACAGATCCATCCTCTTGTCTTTTGTAGGTCTGCCAACCACCCTGTGTGCATCCCAGTGAAGCAGAACTACTGGACTGTCCTGCTGGTTCAGCCTCTGCCTAGCCACCAGCTCTGGACAAGGAGGAATGTCATCTTGGCCACCATCTCCTGCATACTGGCAGCGAGCAGTTTCAGGGGTCTCGGGTGGGATGTTGCCAGATCTCAAGTCTCCTGAAACCCATTTTTTTATTAATCTTTCCTCTGAATTCCTGAATCCCTTGATGACTGTTAACTCTGAATTCACACACACCTTCTGCCTAACCCCCTTACTGAATGGTCTGGTGCTGGAACCGTACACATCTGTCCCGTTTGGCCACTTTGTTCCTTGGGATCCCATCCTAGTGCCCTTTTCTTCTCCCCTCCCCCCCCCCCCCCCCCCCCCCCCGAATGTACTATTCTTTCGGGAGGGGGAGTAAGCTTTTAATGTAAAATGTGAGCTTTTAATGTTCTCACTGATCTGAGCCATCATGGTTCGTTGTGCCTCATCAAAAGCTTTTCACTGTACCTCGGTACACGTGACGACAAACTAAACTGAACTAAACTAAACTAAGAACTAAAGATAGACACAAAAAGCTGGAGTAACTCGGCAGGTCAGACAGCATCTCTGGAGAAAAGGAATAGGTGACGTTTTGGGTCGAGACCCTTCTCCAGACTCAAAACTATCTCGGTCTCAGTGATGCAAATTATTCCAAAAGCCATCTTCTGCGAACCTGAGGAAGAGGAATCGTGTGAAAGAAAGATACTGTGAACTGCAACTTGTTACTGTGATTTTATGTGCTATATATATTAGCAAGTTATGCTTAAACTCTGTTGTAGTAGATATAAAGGTGCAATAGGCATCATGCAGAGAAGGTGCATGGGCAATTACCTGTAATAGTGTGAACCCTTATTGATCTGTCCATATGATTTGTGTGAGTGAAAAGCAATGTTAGTGACTTCAGTAACGCTGGATTTCTTCAAGTCTCAGTGGTCATACTACCCTTCCTAGATCGGGGCAATTGCAAAGTCGCCTGTATGCATGAAGTGGCTGTTGATTGGGTTCATGTCATTTGGACATACTGTTTATGTTGGCATTTGGTGCAGCCATATTATTGATATCCCCATTAGTACAATGGCAGGCTATGTCATAACCTGGCACCTTGTTTAATGGCAGTAGAACATAGAACTGTACAGCATGGGAACAGGCCCTTTGGCCCACAATGGCTGTGCCGACCAAGTCCAACTCTTATATGCCTGAAAATAATCCATACCCCCCCCCCCCCCCCCATTCCTTGCAAATTCATGTGCCTATCCAAAAGTCTCTCTTTAGTTTAGTTCAGAGATCTATACAGCATGGAAACAGGCCCTTCGGTCATCCGAGTCCATGCCGACCAGCGATCCCTAACACTATCCTACACACTAGGGACAATTTACAATTTTTACCCAAGCCAATTAACCTACAAACCTGTAGGTCTTTGGAGTATGGGAGGAAACAGGAGCACCTGGAGAAAACCCAGGTGGTCACGGGGAGAACGTACAAACTCCATACAGACAGCACCCGTGGTCAGGATCGAACCTGGGTCTCTGGCGCCGTAAGGCAGTGAGTGACTCTACCGCTGTGCCACCGTGCCGCCCTTAAGTGCCAATATCGTATCAGCAACCTACTTTCTAAAGGTAATGGGGAAGGGGAAACACAGCAGGGAAACACAGGGAATCACAGGTTGGTGGCTTCGATGAGTTTTGGGTTAATAATCAGCCAAATAATTTATGTGGGATTGCAACTCAAATGTACCACCCGAGCTGGGAACTAACTCCTCCTTCCAGTCATGCCAACACCCTGGGGTGGTACCGACTTCCCTCCCTCCTGGCCACATGCAAACAGCATTGGCTTCTTGTGAACCACAGACTAACACCAGCAAAGCCAGCATTTTCCTTAGGGCTCACCGCCATCTTGTTGATGCTTGAGGGATTCCTGATTGGGCCAGTCTGCTCTCTAAAAGAATCACCAACATTCTCTTTTTCTTCATGGGATTTAACAATCACCTGGTCAATTTTGTTTACACCTCCTGGAGTAGATTTTCTACTTTAACTTCCTATATATTTAATTGTATTATCTCATCTTTACAATTTTTAGTTTAGTTTAGGGATACAGCATGGATACTGGCCCTTCGGCCCTTCGGCCCACTGAGTCCATGCTGACCAGCGATCACCTGTACACTAGTGCTATCCAACACATTAGGGACAACTTACAGAAGCCAATTGACCTACAAACCTGTCTGTCTTTGGAATGTGGGAGGAAACCAGACCTCCCAGAGAAAACCCATGCGGCCATAGGGAGAACGTACAAATTCCGTACTGACAGAACCCTTAGTCAGGATCGAACCCGGGTCTCTGGTGCTGTAAGGCTGCAACTCTACCACTGCGCAACCATTTTAAACATATTTTGAAATTGGGTTTAAGAGAGTGTTTTTCAAATGAGGTTTTGGTGTGTATCAATTATAAAAATGTTCTTTCTCATTTAATAGGTGGCATTAACACTGTCTTTGAAATAATTTTATTAACATCGCACAGATGCAGAGTAAGGTAGCGATAATATTCACAAACAATGTTTTGGTGTGGAATCTCAGCAGCAACTATTTTACAATGTCGTTATCCTGAACAAAATAAGTCAAATCAAATCTGATGCTTAAAGTTTAATATTGCTACAGACAAAAGATGTAATTCTAATATATTGGCTTGAAATATGCATTTCAAATAAAGGTTCTTGTGAAATACTCCAGAGTTGTTCAAACACTATTCGTAGAAGAGATGTTTAATTTCAAAATTCAACTTTTGTATTGTTTAGTGTGTGCAGTAAGTTCCAAGAGCATCAGACAGATGAATACTTCAGAAATAAATAGCAAAGGGGCATGTGAAACCTTCATGACGTGTCAGATTGGGTGATTTTCTCAGACTAACATGCAGAGAAGGGTTCTGTTCAAAGATTGATTACAGGAAATAAAAACAAAACCTAAGGGGAGAAAGCGTAAAGTTCCCATTTTCTCTTTAAACAGTCTTTAAATGTGTCTAGCATAAGATCATAAGACAGAGGAGCAGAATTAGGACATTCAGCCCATGGAGTCTGCTCCGCCATTCGATCATAGCTGATCTATCTTTCCCTCTCAACCCCTTTCTCCTGCCTTCTGCCCATCACCTTTGACACTCTTCGTTACCACAAGATTGAAGATTCAAACCTCTTGCGCAAGTTCAAGAGGGGTGATCAAAGTTTAACAAGTAATTCTGTCAGAGTTCATTAATTTAGTAAGAATATACAATATTTCCATCACACGAATAAAAAATGTATGATATGTTGCATTAAGAAATAAAAGTTAATGCAGTCACTGAATGATTGAAGATAGACTCAAAATGCTGGAGTAACTCGGCGGGACAGGCAGCATCTCTGTAGAGAAGGAATAGGCAATGTTTCTGGACTCGAAACATCATCCATTCCTTCTTTCCAGAGATGCTGCCTGTCCTTCTGAGTTGCTCTAGCATTTTATGTCTATCTTCCATCTGCAGTTCATTCCTACAGTGAATGATTGAATCTGTTTTAGATCAAAGTAAGTTTTGCCTTTGCAGTCAGGGTTTATGACCAACTGTAGATTGGTATGGTCTGTCTGAGTATTCTGGTGGTAATGCACAGTCTGTTCTTTAGAGTTTAGAGATACAGAGATGAGATACAGCATTGATAAAGTCCCTTTGGCCGACCAAGTCCACGTCAACCATCGATCACCCGCACACTGGTTCTGTGTTACCCCACTTTCGCATCCTACACTCCAGGGGCAATTTACAGAAGCCAGTTAACCGCCAAACCTGCGTGTCTTTGAAATGTTGGAGGAAACTGAAGCACCCGGAGAAAACCCACATGGTCATAGGGGGAGTGTACAGTCAGCACCCATAGTCAGGATCGAACTCAGGTCTCTGACGCTGTTAGGCAACAACTCTATCGCTGCGCTAACGTGCTGGCCTAAATGTCTTCATACATTGGGTGGGAAGTTCTATTATCGATACCAACATCACTGCTGGTTGATTTGCAATGACACAGTTTGGTGATATGAAAAAAAGTGATAGAGTAACTCAGTGGGGCAGACAGCATCTCTTCTGGAGAACATGGATACGTGATGCTTCAGGTTGGAACACTTCCAAAGGTATTTTTTTTGGAAACCAGCATCTGCAGTTCCTTGTTTCTACATTTTATTTGGTAATATGATTCAGCTATAATCTGAATTTTAACATAAACTTTGAGGACATCTTGAGTTCTTCTTCATATCGAGTCCACACACAAGATTAGAAGTTGTTCAGCTAGAGCTGAACACACTTCTCGGCATCTGCACACAACGGTGTCTGTCTTGTCGCTTCTTGTGTTTCCTGCGTGTGGTGGTGGAAAGATTGGTGGAAACAGGGCCGCGACGTGAACGCTCTTTCCTTGACCCCATCGTGAGTTTAATGTCATGTATTATATGTGATAGATGGGTTTTCATATTTGCCCATTTCCGTAGCATTCAATCTCCTCTCCCCACTTAACATAACCTCACTCTGTATTTCCTGATTCACTTTGTGAATGGTGCAATGTTCACGACTCAGCGTTTACACATCAATCCTTGGTCAATGTGTCCTGACAAAAGTAAAAGGATCAGAAGGAAAATTTAAATGATATTTCAGGCAAATAAATTAAAGGTTTCACGGAGATGAAAGATGAAAACAAAACCTTTAAAATAACAGAAAACATTTGAACTGTTTTACAAACGTTGATTAGCGAGCAACATTTAAGCAGAAATAATTGAGGAAGTTTCCTTCTTGTGACGTGATAAAGTTCATGAAACAGGTCCGCCACCGATTTTCCAGCAACTGGTGGTCCGGAACCTCCTTTAATCCGGACAAAATTACAAGAGCGCACTTGAAATTCCTCCCCCCCTCCCCCCGGATTCCCCCCGAAAATGTGGCTCCCAGTCCGGGTGAGGTGGCCAACCTAGACCTCATCGGGACTTTCGGCAGCCGATCGGCGGGTCCAATTTGCCCCATGTGGTGGGAGCTCTGGAACTCTGGCCCAGCCTGAGCTGGTAGATCCATTCCCATAGCTGACCTCCGAGGCCGACTTTGTGGGCCGGTATCTCGGTCCCCTCGCAGCCTAGGCGGACCATTCAAGTCCCATCCAACTCCTCTCGGAGGCCGTGACCTCCGGTGATCCGGCAAGACGAATAATCCGACAAGTCTCTCGAACCAAGGGTGCTGGAAAATCAGTGGTGGACCTTTATATGTTAATGTGCATACGATGATGCAATCTGCATTTAGAATACCATTATGCTCACACCCACACTAGTTGTAGGATGACATCTCAGTATAGTACTATCAAACTGAAAAAGCAAATGTTTTATATATTAAATTTGAAATACGCCAAATATAATTTGTATTTGAAAATGCATCAAAACAGTTAAACACGATGATTAAAAGACATAAAAGGCAGTGTTTTGTACTTTTATGAAGCCTTGGCCTGCTCTGTGCCACCATCATGTTTTCTTTATAGTATGTGGCTGTCTACTTAGTGGGACAATTAACACCCAGATGATGTGAATAAGGACTTTTGAAATTAGTCATAGTCATACAATGTGGAAACAAGCACTTCAGCCCAACTTGCCCACACCGGCCAATGTCCCATCTACCCTAATCCCACATGCCTGCGTCTGGCCCATATCCCTCTAGACTTATCCTATCCATGTACCTGTCCAAATATTTCTTAAATGTTGTGATAGTACCTGTCTCAATGACCTCCTCTGGCAGCTCAATCCATATACCCACCAGCCTTTGTATAAAAAAGTTGCCTCTCAGGTTCCTATTAAATCTTTCCCCTCTCACCTTAAGTACACCAAGGTGTATTCTGGTTCTTGATTCCCCTAATCTGGATAAAATACTCTGTGCATCTACCCTATCTACTCCTTTCATAACTTTATACACCTCTATAAGATCACCTTGTGAACTCCAAGGAATAGAGTCCCAGCCTGGCCAACTGCTTCCTATAGCTCAGGCCCTCGAATCCTGGCAACATCCTTGTCAATCTTCCCTGCACCCTTTATTGTTTGGTAGGGTTAAAAATTGTGTTAACTCCGCCCTGTGTTTAGCTTGTGCTCAGGAAAATGGTGGTGCGTTTGAGAGGCTGTTCAGGTGGTTATTTAAACCTGTCGTAGCCCCTTGTGAATAGAAACTCAATCATCACAGCTGATGTTTCAATTCCCACTAGCGAGTGTTTAACAGAGCTTACTTCTGTCAGGTAGGATTTCAAAGCAACAAGATCAGTATGGGAGGCAGAGGAATTATTTGTGAGGACCAACATATTCCATAACATTAGATTCATAGATTCATACAGAACAGAAATGGGCCCTTCAGTCCAACTTGTCTTTGCCAGCCAAGATGCCCCATCTAATCTAGTCCCACATGCCGGCACTGGGGCCAGATCTCTCGAAACCTGGGAGTGGGGTGGGAGAGAAATGGGGGGCAAGTCCAGGTGGGACACAGGGAAGGGAGAGGGATAAGGGGAGGTTGGCTTGTTTGTAGGTTAGTTACCTAAAATTGGAGAATTCAACGATCATACCATTTGTACGCTTGGTCTGCCAAGGCTTGCTGAATCTCCCGGTTGCTAACCATTTGGGCGGCACAGTGTCACAATGGTAGAGTTGCTGCTTTACGGTGAATGCAACACCGGAGACCCAAGTTCGATCCCGACTATGGATGCCGTCTGTACGGAATTTGTACGTTCTCCCCATGACCTGCGTGGGTTTTCTCCGAGATCTTTGGTTTCGCCCCACACTCCGGACGTACAGGTTTGCAGGTTAATTGGCTTGGTAAATGTAAAAATTGTCCCTAGTGGGTGTAAGATGGTGTTAATATGCGGGGATCGCTGGGCGGCGCGGACCTGGTGGGTCGAAGGGCCTGTTTCCGCGCTGTATCTCTAAACTAAAACTCCCCTTCTCATTTTCACACTGACCTCTCTGTCCTGGGCCTCCGCCATTGGATGAGTGAGGCCACATGCAAACTAGAGGTACAGCACCTCATATTCTGCTTGGGTAGCTGACAACCTCATGGTATGAACATTGAATTCACAAAAATGCTTCTCTATATTTTGTGTCCATTTGTGACTATGAACCTTGATGGGATACCATCACGATTAGTAAGATTCCCCAAAGATCTATCATCCATTGCTCAACATACGAAAGCCTTGGAAGGCAAAGTGGAACTGATTTAGTCCCAGTTAACCTCTGCATTTGACACATCAGTGGTAGAATAGTAAGATTAAATGAGAACTTACCAGTTTGAAGTTTGATCTTTATTTTATGAAGAGTTACGATGAGCGATTACGTGAAGAACCCCGCCAGTCGGCATGCACGTCAATCTTCAAAGCAGCGGTGTGAAGTCACAGAAGAACACCAACTTGAAGTATTATAGTAAGATTATAACTCTAGAGCTACCAGATGAGATTCGTGATATGAGGGTTGGGAATGGTGGGCACGTAATCGCTCATCGTAACTCCTCATAAAATAAAGATCAAACTTCAAACTGGTAAGTTCTCGTTTAATCTTACTATTTTACTTCGGAGTCACGTGAGTGATTCCGTGAAGACTTTAAAGGTCTGTGATTTCACGCCGATCCAAATCCAGGCGTATCACTGCAAGCAGTTGTCTCAGGAGGAGTGAATTAGGAACAACATTGATTCATGATACTGATTAACATGTTAATGCTTTTATTCACAAATAACAAAAATATATACAATAGCAGCTCCTCTCTCCCAGGGAGAAGCTATGAATCAACGTTTAACACAGAGTGGGCAAACACCCTGGATTCAACAAGCGGCTTGTTGTAGAACACTCTGAATGTCGATTTATTTGACCATCCTGCGGCTGCGAGGATGTGGTCTAGAGGGACGTCCATTGCCCTCGCCGCTGACGTCGATACTGCCCTGGTGGAGTGAGATTTAACATTTTGAGTATTAACTCCTGCACACCCCAGGACTTGCTTCAGCCATCGTGAGATGGTCTGAGATGACACTTGCCTATGTGGCTTATTGTGGCTTATAAATAGTGCTACCTCAGAGCCTCTAAGGCTCTGTGTGATTTCAATATATCACTTCAAATGCACCACTACACACAGCCGTGAATCTGTGGGATAAGCTGATAATACAAGCTTGTATCCGGACACCCCTGGTCTGCTCTGTTTGAGTAAGTCATAGATGTGAAAAGTGACATCATTCTGTGATGACACCATCCTGTCCAGACGCAGTTTGTGGAGAGTCTGAACTCTTTGCGCTGATGTAAGCGCCAAGAGGATAACCAATTTGAGGGTGATCTTTAGGAATGATGTGGAAGGACAATGATGTGGCTGTTCCCCATTGTCGGAGCACCATGAGTACCATGCTCACTTCCCAGATTTGAGAGTACCTAGGCCTAGGAGGATTTGAATTAAACACACCCTTCATGAATCTGGATATTAACGGGTGGGACCCTAACGATTGGAGTCCTGACCCCCGGCACAGGTACGCAGACAGGGCACTCCTGGCACTGTTGATGGCACTATAACTCAACCTTTCATTGGAGTGTAAGTGGGATAGGAATCCTAGCACATTTGGGATGGAGGCTGTGTGGTAAGTGATGTTACCATGTACGCAAAATTCCTCCCATTTCCTGACATGGGAGAGATATTGCCTTTTTGTGCTATCCCTCCAGGATGACGTGATGGTATCCACAGTCTGATTGGACAGTCCCAGACCCAGGTACGGCCTTCTTAAAATCTGCAAATTAACAAATTTACACGATCATTCAATGGGTGTGGGTCCCCAGTCACAGGATGCACCAATACATTTTTCCGCTTTGGAACCAGCACAATAGGGTGCGTGGTTATTTCCGAAATGAGCGAGAACCATGGCTGTGTAGGCCAGTCGGGTATCACCAGAACCCCCGTAGAGGTGTCCTGCTTGATCTTAGTCAGGCACCGGCTGATGAGGCAGAAGGGGGGAAGGACATATAAAAACATTCTGAACCAGTGCAGTGAGAATGCATTCACCGCCACTGCCCCTGGGTCTGGTTCCCATGAAACATACTTCGGTACCTGGTGATTAAGTCTGGATGCAAAAAAATCGATATCTGGCATCCCATACCGAAGGACAATTTCATCAAATACTCCCTGATTCAGCATCCACTCGGTGTTGTCGTTGAATTTGTGTGACCTGGTGTTTGCCACCAAATTGAGTCTGCCTGGCAAGTAGACAGCTGAAATCCAAATGTTATTTTTTATGCACCAGTGCCAAATAGTGTTAGCCAATCCATCACATGATTTCAACTTGATTCCACCCATGTGATTGACATACGCCACTGCCGTGGTGTTGTCAATCTGCAATTGGACATGTAAGTGATGCTTAGTGGTACAATAAGCTTTGAGCCCATAGAATGCTCCTAAAAGTTCTAAATAATTAATTCCATGTGATTGGAGAATCTGTGCTTCATGCATATCCCATCTGCCTCCACAGCTAGACCTGGTATCAGTAGCACCCCAACCTAGTGCACTGACATCAGTCTGTAAAATAAGTGAAGGCGCTTTTGTCAAAATTGTGCCATAACAATTTAATATGTTTCTAATCCACCACTGTACCTCTGCAATGGCTTCGGATGATAAGTGCATGGTCCGGTTGTAATGATTTGTATGTATTCTCAATGCCTGTACCTTTGCCCTCTGTAAATGCTGATAATGCAAAGGTCCATATTGGGCTGCTGGAAAAGCTGCATCCAATTTACCAATTAAGCTCGCAACCTGTGATTGAAGGTGATTTTTCCTTTAAGAGCTTGACACAGCCTTCAATTAAATCTACTCTCTTGCCCTGGGGCAGAGTTACAGACATGTGATTGGAATCAACTGTGAACCCCAGATAGTCAATTAGGTTAACAGACACCAATTTTGATTTAACTGGGTGGACAATGAAACCTAACCTCTGCACCATGAGATGAAGAGCTGAAACTGATAACTCAGCTTCATCAAAGGTGTTTCCAATGATTAGAATGTCATCCAAATAGGCCATGATTATATGGCCTTGTGACCGTAATAACCCAAGTACTGGATTTAGCAATTTTGTAAATAGGCGAGGGGCTGAGGTTAATCCATTAGGTAGAGCTCGAAACTGCCACAATTGTCCCATCCAGTTAAATTTCAAATATCTGCGATAGTCTTTATGAACAGGCACTGAATAATACGCATCTTGGAGATCTATACATGCCATATAACACCCCCTGGAAAGCAGTTGCTTGGCAGTAGCAAAGGTTTCCATTTTAAAATGTTGATACTGCACAAACGGATTAAGTCCTGTTAAATCCAAGATCATTCTACACCCACCATCCTTCTTTGGTCTAGGGAACACATTAGACATGAATTGATGGGTCTGATAAACTGTTTTCTCAATTACTCCCTTGAGGCATAGTTTTGCTATTTCAGCTTGGATAGTGAGAAGATGAGTGCCCCTTTTTGTGAGAAGATGAGTGCCCGTTTCGGTTTGTGCTGGGTGGGTGGACACAGGTTGGGAATAAATTCAATTTTAAACTCTTGAATACTCTGCAGTTTAAACACATTCGAGGTTATTTTATACCATTTTCCCAGAAACCTGTGTTACCTTCCCCCAACTGGTAGGCAATTCTCTCGTAATATGTTTCGACAAGAGCCAGACCCACCTACCTCCATGGTTACCGGTGCTCTTTGCCTGGTTCTGGGTGGAAAGGTTATGTTTCCCCTTGCTGCTGCTGGGGAACGCCAGTTGCGCACATTAAACAGTCAGCTTGGTCCTTGCCCAGCCCCGGTTTCAGCAAACCGCTTGTAAGGGTACTGGCATCGGAGGGTTCTGCTGGTCACCGGTGCCTTGATGAGCCCGACGGTTTTGGCCTCGTCGTCCAACTCCTTGACTCTTTCAGCCAGGTCTTCCCCAAATAGCAGGTTCGGCAGCTGAACTGTGCCAGGCTTGCACAGTGCAGCAAATCTGGGATTAATGGTGGGGCGGATGGCGCTCTTTCTGAGACAATTAATCTCAAAGTGCACATTTCACATGAGAGCCAAGGCATCCTGCTGAACTTCAGTCAGGAGCCCACCATCCACCGACCGACCAAACGCCGTTATTCCAGATGCCAGCAGCTTGAGCACCCTCTGCAGTTTAACCTCCTGCGCTCGGATGCTTACCCCCACGTGGCCCCAAATGGCATGGTTTACTGTCGGCACCTTCAGCAGAATACAGTTCTCTGGGGTCTCATATTTTTTGGCAGTAGTGTCTATAGCCAGCTCCTGGAGCTGGTGGGAGGCCAGGTAATTTATGCTGGCAGCCAGCTCCTCTCCAAGCGGCTCGCCAGAGCCTGGCCGCCAGGAATGGGACCTCTGGCGCTTGCACGTCCCATGGGGCAGCCTCCATCGCTGAGCCCTCTGAATCGGCGTCAGATTCAATCTGACCCGGTATACTCTCCTCGTCCTGGAGGGAGATACTTGGCAGCCCCGTAGGTGCTGCTGGCGCGGGCTCTTGGAGAGGCCGGCGCTCTTGATGGAGCATCCTCTCGAACAGGAGCTCCATCCTGGATACCCACGGTATCCATTTCTAGGGTCGGCCGGACTCGTCTGAGTCTAACGGCCGGACAGACTTTTGGGTAGCCTTACGCCCGTCCGGCGTAGGCACAGTGTTCTCAGACACCAAGTCTGTGGTCGTTGGTTTGACAACCAACGACTCCGTGGAGGAGCTAGGCAGCCGCCCGCTACCCGCACTCCCGCGGGCTTGAGATATCTTCGCTGCGGCTCGCCTTGCTGCTCCTGATTTTTTCATGTTTGTACTTGTCCTCCTGCAACAAGAATTACCAAACGCAGAGACCTCGCACAAGTTTAACACTTACCTGACGCCTTTTAAACTTACCGCTGGTGAAACGCTGCTCCTCCCAGCCGGTCGCTGCGCCATGCGTCTGACGTAATGACGCGCATGCCGACTGGCGGGGTTCTTCGTGGAATCACTCTCGTGACTCCGAAGTAAAATTAATATGAAGGTGGCACAGAGCAAACGTGACGAAGCAGAATTGCGTGGGTGATAACTAGAGGTCAAATGGTAGAAACTGCAAATGTTACTCAACTGAACCAATTTTGATATTTTGGGTCTTGTATCTCAGTTACACAGGAGGAATGACACACATCAATAAGTTGCAACATCAGCTGTATTTATAACGATAGTACAGGTTGGAAATTAGAGGTTTCAGGAGATATATTTAGAGCAAAGTCCGTCAGGGCATGAAAGGTCATTGATCTACTGTACCAGAAGGTGCACTAGCACACCAACGGATCTACTTCCTTAGAAGGCTTAGGAAGTTTGGCATGTCCCCAACAACTCTCACCAACTTAACAGATGCGCAGTAGAATGCATTTTATTGGGATGCATCACTGCATGGTTTAGGAACAGCTCCATCCAAGACGCAGCCCAGACCATCGCACAAACCAACCTCCCTGCCATTTATTCCATTTCCACCTCACCCTGCCTCGGCAAAGCCAGCAGCATAACCAAGGACGAGTTGTACCCTGGACACTCCCTCTTCTCCCCTCTCCCATCGGGCAAAGTGTGTAGAAGTGTGAAAACGCACATCTTCAGATTCAGGGACAGTTTCTTACCAGCTGTTATCAGGCAACTGAACCACCCTACCACAATTAGAGAGCATTCCTGAACTACTATCTACCTCATTGGACTATCTTTGATCAGATATTAGTGGCTTTATCTTGCACTAAACGTTATTCACGTTATTCCCTTTATCACGTATCGATACACTGGGAATGACTCGATTGTAATCACATTCTGTCTTTCCGCTGACTGGTTAACAAGCCACAAAAATGTTTCACTCGGTACACGTAACAATAAACTAAACTAAATTAAACTAAAGGTTTCACGTATCACCAAGATATGTCAGTGGGTGCTTTCTGGACCTCGATGGCGGCACCTTACTGCAGCAATGATGCAAAAACAGAACCTTGGCTCTGTCACCAAGGAGATGTGGTGGGATGCAGCTGGGCAGCAGGGGTGTGGAATCCTGGTCATAGATGCATTTGTAGAAAACGGTTACTTAATCTACCCAAGCCTGCACTGCTAATTCACTGCACCCTGCACTACACGCAGCCCACGGTTCAACCTACCTTGCTGAGTGGCGTCCATCACACCAGACCTGGATAGAGTGGATGTGGAGAGGATGTTTCCACTAGTGGGAGGGTCTAGGACCAGAGGACGTAGCCTCAGAATTAAAGGACGTTCTTTCAGGAAGGAGTTGATTTGGATAATAAAAAAAGGAAGGAGATGAGGAAGAACTTATTTAATCAGAGGGTGGTGAATCTGTGGAATGCATTGCCACAGAAGGCTGTGGAGGCCAAGTCAATGGATATTTTTAAGGTGGAGATAGATAGATTCTTGATTAGTACGGGTGTCAGGGGTTATGGGGAGAAGGCAGGAGAATGGGGTTAGGAGAGAGAGATAGATCAGCCATGACTGAAAGGAGGAGTAAACCTGATGGGCTGAATGGCCTAAATCTGCTATCACTTATGAACTTATGAGTGTGGAATCCTGGTCATAGATGCATCGTAGAAAATGGTTACTTAATCTACCCAAGTCTGGTCTGCACTGCTAATACACTGCACCCTGCATTACACCCAGCCCATGGTTCGCCCTGCCTTGGTGAGCAGTGGCCACTACACCACTGTCCACGGCCTTCCGCAGGGTTCATTTTATCACTTCTCCATTGGACCGTTGCAATTCACCAGGATCTTTATGCCTCGTGGTGCACCAGCCTCCGTCGCCCTCACCGGGGCCCAGGTCCACTGGGAAAACTTGTGATCGTCACTTGCGCACGCTTCTGTTCCACCCTTACACAAAGGACAAGGAAGGGTTGGTAAAGTACCCATACACATACGGCAGAGTACTCGGGCTGCACGGTGGGCAACGATACAGATGCTGCCTTACAAGGTTTATAGGTTAATTGGTTTTGGTAAAATTGTACGTCTTCGGAGTGTGGGAGGAAGCCGGAGCACCGGGAGAAAACCCATGCGGTCACGGGGAGAACGCACAGGCCCAGGTACAGACAGCACCCGTAAGCAAGTCGACCCTGGGCCTCTAGCGCTGTAAGGCAACATCTCTACCGTTGCACCACTGTGCCACCAACCTCTATCCTTGCCTGCGTTCAGAGACCTAAGCAGCCCTTACAGAGGAGGAAAAGATTTGCATGGACCTCCTCCAACCATATTAATTAATTAAACATTATTGTTTGCTTTCAACCACTATGCAATTCATTAAACAACATTATCTAAAAAATGAATTCACAAATTTATTTACGAGGATGTTGCCAGGACTAGAGGGTGTGAGCTATAGGCAGAGGTTGACTAGGCTGGGACTCTATTCCTTGGTGTGTAGGAGGATGGGGGGGTGATCTTATAGAGTTGTATAAGAGCATGAGAGGAATAGATCGGGTAGATGCACAGTCTCTTGCCCAGAGTAGATGAATCGAGGACCAGAGGACATAGGCTTCAGGTGAAGTGGGAAAGATTTAATAGGAATCTGAGGGGTAACATTTTCGCACAAAGGCTGATGGGTGTGTGGAACAAGTGGCCAGCATTGGTAGTTGAGGCAGGGATGATCCCAACATTTAAGAAACACTTAGACAGGTACATGAATAGGGCAGGTTTGGAGGGATATGGCCCAAATGCAGGCAGGTGGGACTAGTGCAGCAGGGACATGTTAGCAGGTGTGGGCAAGTTGAGCTGAAGGGTCTGTTTCCACACTATATCACTCTATGACTCTATAACTCTATCTCACATTTTCCATCTCTTTTCCTTCCTTCCCTGATGACAAAATATACTATTGCAATACCATGATTTGAATCATTCCTGAACTACTATCTTCATCTTTGGTGACCCTCGGACTATCCTTGATCGGATTTTACTGGCTTTACCTTGCACTAAATGTTATTGCCTTATCGTGTAATTTGCACCGATTGTAATCATGTATTGTCTTTCCGCTGACTGGATAGCACGCAACAAATACTTTTCACTGTACCTCTCTAAACTGAACTAGACTAGAGAGAGGAAAGGTTTCTGGGATGACAATAGACAATAGACAATAGACAATAGACAATAGGTGCAGGAGTGGGCCATTTGGTCCTTCGAGCCAGCACCGACATTCAATGTGATCATGGCTGATCATCCCCAATCAGTACCCCATTCGTGCCTTCTCCTCATATCCCCTGACTCCGCTATTTTTAAGAGCACTATCTAGCTCTTGAAAGCATCCAGAGAACCTGCCTCCAGACAGAGAATTCCACAGACTCACCACTCTCTGTGAGAAAAAGTGTTTCCTCGTCTCCGTTCTAAATGGCTTACTCCTTATTCTTAAACTGTGGCCCCTGCTTCTGGACTCCCCCAACATCGGGAACATGTTTCGTGCCCAGATGCCCAGAAGATGAAAGCTATCAGCATTTTTTTTCAAACAAGTGGTGCTTTAATAATCTGATAGATCGTGAATAAACAACGTCACATTATAGAATCTGGAATCTGGTCTGACACATAGTTTATAGTCTGTAATTCTCAGAAAAATCCATAAGCAGAAAGCAAGACAGAACCTTGATTTAAATTGTAATTAGTTTCATAAATTGATTCTCCAAGTAATCCTCTTAATTTTACTGAGCTGCATACTCACCACCTCTCTTCTGACAAGGTGAATTAAAAATAAAATAATTACATTCAGGATCGTCTCTGCTTTAAAAGAAAACTGATGCCAATGTCTGATCCTGGTGCCAAGTATGTGCTAAGATGGGTCTCATGGATTATTTATGATTTTGAGCCGAGCAATACAACAAATAATGGGCCATTATGTAATGATTTGTTATTTATACTGTACTTAATGCTAACTATGACTCACTTGTAGTGATCTCACCTCATCCTGCTGTTTGTGGGATCTTGCTGTGTGCAAATTGGCTGCTGCCGTTGCAAAATGATTCCTCTTCTGGACGGGCGAGGATGTTTCCACTCGTGGGAGGGTCTAGGACTAGAGGCCATAGCCTCAGAATAAAAGGACACACCTTTAGAAAGGAGATGAGGAGGAATTTCTGTCGTCAGAGGGTGGTGAATCTGTGGAATTCATTGCCACAGACGGCCGTGGAGGCCAAGTCAATGGATATTCGTAAAGCAGAGATTGACCGATTCTTGATGAGTAAGGGTGTCAGAGGTTTTGGAGAGAAGGCAGGAGAATGGGGTTGAGAGGGAAAGATAGATCAGCCATGACTGAATGGCAGCGTAGACTTGATGGGGTGAATGGCCTAATTCTGCTCCTAGATTTTCTGAACATGAACTTCAAAAGCATTTAATTGCTTCTTAGACACTGTGGGATGCCCCTAGGTTGTCAGAGTTACGTTTTAGCCCAGTTTTGGTTATATTAAAGTATATTTTCATTCAGGCATCTTGCCACTGGCTACTTACGTTATGACGGTAAATTGATTATTTTCGTCGTGGAACTGGTTAGGAGTAATATATGACATAGGTACTGATGGTGTTGAAGCCAGAACACTCTCTGACAGAGCCGGTAATCTAATCTTGAGTCCATCTCATCTCAGTTCAGTCTGAAGAAGGGTTGGAATTTTAAGGGAATTAATGAACCCATTAAAAGAGGCAAAGTATTAGCTCACCTAAAATCGCTCAAAACAGACATAATTTTCCTCCAAGAGACTCACCTTAAAAAGGAAGCGCAATACAGATTGAAAACAAAATGGATTGCTCAAACGTATCATTCCTCATTCACACATAAATCTAGAGGGATTGCAATTCTAATCCGTAAAGGTATACCTTTTAAACATATATCAACTGTAGAAGATACTGATGGTAGATATATCATAGTAGTAGGCGAATTATACTCAAAAAAAGTGACTCTCCTTAATGTATATGGACCAAATTCTGATAGTCCACTGTTTTTCAAGAGAATACTTAATACTATTCCAGAATGCATACAAAATAATTTAATAATTGGTGGAGACTTAAATTGTACACTAGATTCATATTTAGATAGATCATCAACTCAAAGAAAATCAAAATCTCTGTCGTGAATTTTTAAACTCATAAACAATACCAATATTAAGGATATCTGGAGAATTGAAAACCCATCCAGAAGAGAATATTCATTTTACTCATCTGTGCATAAAGCATATTCAAGGATAGAATATTTCTTAGTAGACTCTAAACTTATTCCATTAACTTATAAATCACAATATCATAATATTATAATTTCGGATCATGCTCCATTAACGTTTATGATTAAACTAAACGGAATGGACAAGAAACAGACACAATGGAGACTTAATCCTCAAATCTTAAAAGAACAGGTATGTTGTGAATATCTTGTAAAACAGATTAATATTTTTTTCGAGGTCAATGACCAGCCTGAAATCTCTGCTTCCCTTCTCTGGGAAACATTTAAAGCATTTATACGAGGGGCATTAATCTTCTCTCAGGCATTTCTTAATAAAGAGAATAGAGCTAAACAACAGATATTGGAAATAGAAATAAGGCAATTAGACATAGAAAATGCAAGAGCACCTTCATTGGCAAAATATAATAAAATAGCAGCAATGAAATATAAGTTAAATAAAATATACTCTGACCAAGTAATAAAACTTTATCAACACACAAAACAATTAAATTTTGAATTTGGTGATAAACCACATAAACTATTGGCACGCCAGCTTCGTAAATTGGATGGGGAAAAAACGATTCATAAGATTAGATCAGAAAAGGGAGAAATACTAACAATCCCCAAAGATATTAATGACAAATTTTCCCAATACTATCAAAATCTTTACTCAACTAAAGTGACAGAACAATCAACAGGAATGGAAGCATTTTTACAGAAATGTAACCTTAAAGGCTTAGATCTGCAAGAGCAAGAATTATTAGGAGCTGAAATAACGACTAAAGATATCGAAGAGTCAATTAGATCTTTACAAAATGGAAAGGCCGCCGGCCCTGATGACCTAAGTTCTGAATTTTATAATTTTTTTTATGATCTGATTTCTCCACGCTTACAAACACTGTATAAACAAGTTTATACTCATCAGCAACTCCCGGAAACTTTAAACAAATCTACAATAATACTTATACCTAAAACTGATAAGGGTCTGGAAGACCCGGCCTCATAGAGAACAATACCTCTATTAAATACTGATCAGAAAATATTAACTAAAATCCTATCTTATAGATTGAGCTTAGTAATTAACAAATTAATACACTCTGATCAAACAGGTTTTATCCCAAAACGTCACTCATTTTACAATCTTAGATGATTGTTTAATATTATATATTCAAATAGAATTGCTAATGCAATTATTTCGCTAGATGCTGAAAAAGCCTTCGATCAAGTAGAATGGCCATATTTATTTTCAGTGATGGAAAATTTTCAATTGGGAGTGAAGTACTGTACGTGGGTTAAACTTTTATACTCTAACCCAACAGCTAGAATACTAACAAATCAAATGTTATCAACTAAATTTAATCTTTCTAGAGGTTGTAGACAAGGATGCTCGTTATCTCCATTATTATTTTCTTTAGCAATTGAACCACTCGCAGAAAATGTCAGATCTAATCCAGAAATACATAGGTACAATACTAAAGATACAATGAATAAAATTTCTCTATATGCAGATGATGTACTAATATATATTACAAAGCCAGAAATTAGTATTCAAAATTTATTAAATCTAATAACTAAATTCGGTCAGTTCTCAGGATATAGAATTAATTGGAATAAAAGCGAAATCATGCCAATAATGGATCACAATTTACATATACTACAACAATCACCTTTTAAAATAGTTGTAGAAAAATTTAAATACCTAGGTATTTATGTAACTAAGGCGTATAGTTCTTTATTTAAATCAAATTTCCCACCTTTACTGAATAAACTAAATAAGAATATTCAATACTGGAAAACACTCCCAATTTCAATGTTCGGTAGAATTAATGCTATAAAAATGATTTTTCTGCCGCAATTACTGTACCTATTTCAGTCAATCCCGATATATATTCCAAAATCTTTTTTTTTTAAAAGTAGACTCCACTGTTACAAGTTTCATCTGGGATTACAAGAATCATAGAATAAATAAAAAACATTTATGTCAATCAAAGATTAATGGAGGTTTAGCTCTACCAAATGTTCTGTTTTATTTTTGGGCAGTCTATATTAAAAACATGAATTTTTGGCTGGAAGAAATGGATCAACAACCAGACTGGTTAAGGATGGAAAAGGAGGATTGTCTACCTTTTGAAATCGGTTTGATTATATTTGCACCGACAAAATTGCATAAAAAAACCTATAGGGAAAACCCTATAATATATAGTGGTACACGAATCTGGAAACAACTTAAAAAGGCTTTAGAATTGGATCATATACCACTCTGTCTCCCTATTGTAAACAATCCCTTATTCAAACCTTCCATGCTGGATAAAAGCTTTATACAATGTTTTATACAATACAATACAATATACTGGCCTTTATAAATCAGAGCATTGAATATAGGAGTAGGGAAGTAATGATAAAATTGTACAAAGCATTGGTAAGACCAATTCTGGAGTATGGTGTACAATTTTGGTCGCCTAGTTATAGGAAGGATGTCAACAAAATAGAGAGAGTACAGAGGAGATTTACTAGAATGTTGCCAGGGTTCCAGCAACTATGTCACAGAGAAAGGTTGAACAAGTTAGGTCTTTATTCTTTGGAGCGCAGAAGGTTAAGGGGGGACTTGATTGAGGTCTTTAAAATGATGAAAGGGATAGACAGAGTTGACGTGGATACGTCATTTTTCCCATTGAGGGTAGGAAAGATTCAAACAAGAGAGCATGACATGAGAATTAAGGGACAGAGGTTTCGGGGTAACGTGAGGGGGAACTTCTTTACTCAAAGGGTGGCTGTGTGGAATGAGCTTCCAGCAGAAGTGGTGGAGGCAGGATCGATTTTAACATTTAAGAGTAAAGTGGATAGGTATATGGACGTGAAGGGAATGGAGGGGTATGGTCTGAGTGCAGGTAGATGGGACTAGGGGAAAACAAATGGTCGGCACGGACTGGAAGGGCCGAGAGGGCCTGTTTCCGTGCTGTAATTGTTATATGGTTATATGGTTAATGGAAAAACTATGGAATCAAAAAGATGGAACACCTTTATAAGAAAGGCATTTATCTTTCATTTCAGGAACTGCAACAGATTTATGGATTACACTCAAATATTTTTTTTCGATATCTACAACTCAGAGATTATGTTAAATCAAATACACAAGATTATAGGAATAAGGAACCAGAAATCCTTAATAAATGTTTGAATAAGCATCCTAATACAGAAAACAACTTATATGTTACCATCGATACACTGAAATAAACTATATGGGACAAAAGTTTACAATATATACATCAATGAAACTCCAGACATGCCATTTTAAGATTACATAGATTCAATTAAAAAAGTAATAGAATCTTTCCACAGGTCTCCTCTAATAAATGTCAGCATTAATTTAACACATACTTTTGCAAATTGTAGAGATTTTTAGAATGGGATCCGTCTCTTACTCGGAGACCCTCACCTGTCTTGCCCTAGTACAAACCATTAGAATATGATCTTCTTTCATTGATTACTTTAAAGGGTAGATTGGTTCGGCACCCTAAAACACTGTCTCACGGTGTGCAAGTTGATTGTCACTCGCGGTAATCACCGGGAACGTCGGACTCTTGCGAGCAACTTAGCGACTCGTAAACGGCAGGTACCCGTCAACATGTTCTCACGAAGTTCAATGCGAGGTGCCGCTGGCAATTCAAGTCTTGCCTGCCTTCCGAACATTGCACCTATAGATACCAGAATGAGACTGATTTAGTCACTTTACGATTGCACCACAAGTCTCTGTTCAGGTTATGTTTCATGTTGGCAGTATCATGTTTTTTTTTAAATATCACTACCGTGAACTTTCCCGGAGCTTTGTATATTTAAAACGCTTGCATTGTCAATAATTCATACTAAAAAAGCTGATGCATATCCGAGTTAACTTAAAGGCCGCATTCCTTCTCACAGCAATTTAGATGAATTGTCCGCGCGAGGCTGGCTATCGGCAGTAAAGAGGAAACATGCTTCAGCGCATTTCAACTTATTGGCCGAACAAAAAAAAGTAGGAAGAGTCTGTTGTCAAAACGAACATCTGTCATAATACTATAAATCTAATTTCAGATAGGTTTAATCTTTCATCTTGCAACAGTTGCGGCCGATCCTCTGCAAATGTCAGTCAGCGGTTAGTTGTCATTTATTTTCTGACCGGCTTTAAAACAGGGCCAATTGTCCGGGGGAATAATCAGCCATTGAACAAAAAGCCTTCATTCACAAGAGTAACGGGAGAGGAACTTGGTAACTCGGAGAGGAACTTGCAACATCGCAGAAATGACATACTCGTGGGAACTCGGTTAAACACTTGAACATAAACTTGTAATCTCGTACATAACCATGAGTCTGTTTTTTTTCTTTCACTTGGGTCACTCGTGGGTGGACTCGCACCGTGAGACAGGGCCATATAATGAAACTTGGACTCAGGATTAGATGAAAAGTTATCTATCCATTCTTTATGATTTATTTATTTCTGTTTTTCTCTCTTTAGAGACAAAATGATTCACTTGATAATATTAATAATGTATGACTGTTGTACACGAAATATTGCTGTGATTTCTGTCATCAGAGGTGGTGAATCTGTGGAATTCATTGCCACAGACGGCCGTGGAGGCCAAGTCACACATCTGAGCATTTAATTGCGACACTGTGGGATGCCCCTAGGTTGTCAGAGTATATTTTTCATTCAGGCATCTTGCCACGGGCTACTCACGTTAAAATTGATTATTTTCGTTGTGGAACTCATATGACATAGGGAACACTCTCTGACAGAGCCGGTAATCTAACCTTGAGTCCATCTCATCTCAGTTCAGTCTGAAGAAGGGTCTCGATCCGAAACTCCACCCATTCCTTCTCTCCAGAAATGCTGCCTGTCCCGCTGAGTTACTCCAGCATTTCGTGTCTCCCCTCAGTTCTCCACACCAGCCAATTGGCCTCAATTACAGAAAGTGCTGTTCCTTGGGTTGTATTCCGTATTGAATTCTTTGGAACAGTAGGAATTTTCATTTGTTTACTGTAGCATCTCTAAAACTTTGTGATGGATATCTGTAGACGTTTCACAGTAGCTCGATTAAAAACATTTAATTTTATTCGTGCGCGACACTTATCGCGGGTCGGTGGTGCAGCAGTAGAGTTGCTGCCTTACAGCGCTCACAGCTTCGGGTTCGATCCCGACTATGAGTGCTGTCTGTACGGAGTTTGTATGTTCCCCCGTGGCCTGCGTGGGTTTTCTCCGAGTTCTTCGGTTTTCTCCCACCCTCCAAAGACGTACAGGTTTGTCGGTTACTTGGCTTGGTATAAATGTTCATTGTCCCTAGTGTGTGTAGGATCGTGTTAGTGTGCTGGGATCACAGGTCGGAGCAGACTTGGTCGGCCGTAGGGCCTGTTTCCACAAAACTAAAACGAAACACAAAAACTGTAATTAAAATCTGTAACAATCACAAATTAGACCTCAGTTTCATCTCTGTCTGCATAATGAGAATGGGATAGGTGGGGTGCTAACTTGGAGGGAAATTCCTTACCACTTTTAGAGTATTGTGTTTAGTACTGGGCATGGTGTTATAGGAAAGATGTTACCAAGCTGGAAAGGGCGCAGAGAGGATTTACGAGAATCTTGCCAGGACTAGAGGATGTGAGCTATAGGGAAAGGTTGAGAAGGCTGGTACTGGTAGAGGAGTATAATATCATGAAAGGAATTGATCGGGTAGTTTCACAGAGTCTCTTGCGCAAGTTGGCGTATCGAGAACCAGAGGATATAGGTTTAAGGTGAAGGGGAAAGGATTTAATAGGAATCTGAGGGGTAACTTTTTCGAACAAAGGGTGGTGGGTGTATGGACCAAGCTGCCAGAGGAGGTAGTTGAGGCAGGGACTATCCCAACATTTAAGAAACAGTTAGACAGGTACATGGATTGGACAGGTTTGGAGGGACATGGACCAAATGCGGTCAGGTGGGACTTATGTAGCTGAGACATGTTGGCTGGTGTGGGCAAGTTGGGCCTGTTTCCACACTGTATCACTCTATGACTCAATGACTCTATAACACTGTGTTTTTAAAGTGCCTCTGCCAGTCTTGTTAAATCAGGAGTCAATGGCATTTGCCCAGATGTTCAACACTGTTAGTGGCTTCGTTTGTACGCCATGAAGAGTGAAGAGAGAGGAAAGAAAGATGAGGAGGAACTTCTTTAGTCAGAGTGTGGTGAATCTGTGGAATTCATTGCCACAGACAGCTATGGAGGCCAAGTCAATGGGCATTTTTAAAGCAGAGATTGATTGGTTATTGATTAGTAAGGGTGTTAAACCATAGAGGGAGAGGGCAGAAGATTGGGGTTGAAAAGGAAAAGTAGATCTGCCATGATTGAATGGCGGAGGAGACTTGATGGGCTGAATGGCATAATTCTACTACATCTGGTCTAAAATAAACCATGAATCCAGTCTTATATAGGCCGAGCCTTGGAAACCATTGAAGTGTCTAAGTAAATTGTCTCCATTAATCAGTTCCAGGAAAACAGCACAGCTGGAGAAGACTATAAATTCCATGATCCTTAGAATGAATAATAAAATATGGGCTCTAAGAGCATCTTACACACACTATGAATAACCTGTTTATACATTTATTTTTTTCAAGATCCCAATTATTTCAGAATGCATTTTTGTTTCTGAAAGCAAACATCAGAGCCAATTCAAGAGTGTTCCCTTATTTTTGCTTAAAATTGTCATTTCAATGGTTGATAAATAATATGAATGTTTCATCTGTCAACATTGGAAATGCAGCATGTATGTCGAGAGATGAGTTTAAAATAAGGATAAATAATTATGTCCGTGTGTAATGTAGCTCTCCCAGGAATGCATAAAGCCGGGATTGTGCAGGCAGAAGACGAAGGCAATGGTAACTAACAAGAGCCTATGTCAATGGTAATGATGTACATTATTACACATCTCTAAATAGGCAACTCAATGTCAGGGACAAATGATACAGCATCGAGCATCCAGTCTTGTGGGTGACATAACGAAGCTTTAGACCTGTCACGGCACAAAACAATGCTCGCAGGCAATCTGCGTGTATCCCCCAGAGGAGCTACCAGTTGGCAATCACAAACAAAAACACATCTCACTAAACCGCATGCAGATACCTCCCTCCGTTCGCCTTTGTGTTGATTGAAAATTCCGCCTGGATGACAGGGGTATGAGCCACATGGAAGGGTTGGGCAAATTGGATTGTTTTCTCTGGAGCATTAGAGGCTGGGGAGGGAGAAGATTGTAAAATTATGAGAGGCATACAGTAGATAAAGTAGACAAGTCAGAACCTTTTTTTCCCAGGGCGGAAATATCAGAGATTAGAGGGCATAACTCTAAGGTGAGAGGGGTAAAGTTCAAAGTGCGGAGAGGTTATCTATACTGTGAATGGTGGGTGCCTTGAATGCGCTGTATGGGGTGGTGGTGGAGGCAGATACAATAGTATAATTTAAGAAGCTTTTAGATAGGCACATGGATGTGCAGGAAATGGAGGCATATCAGTGCAGTTCAGTTCAACTCAGTTCAGTTCAGTTTAGTTTATTGTCACGTGTACCGAGGTACAGTGAAACGCTTTTGTTGCGTGCACCAGCCAGCAGAAACGCAATACATGATTACAATCGAGCCATTCACAGTGTACATGGTACGTATAGTACATGGTAAGGGAATAACGTTTAATGCAAGGTAAAGCCTGCAAAGTGCAATCAAAGATAGTCTAAGGGTCCCCGATGACGTTGATACCAGTTCGGGACTGCTCTCTGGTTAGGGTAGGATGGTTCAGTTGCCTGCTGACAGTCGGTCCCAGAGGTGGGGCCGTGGGTCGGTGGCTCCGGGGGAAGGATATGGATCACGTGCAGGTCGAGGAGATTAGTTTAACCTGACATCATGTCCAGCATGGACATGGTGGGCGGAAGAGCCTGTCCCTCCGCTCCACCGTTCTATGTTCTACGTTTTACGTTCTTTCAGCATCCGGATTTCTTTCTTACAGCCTCTTGATTCTATCTTGTGATTCTCACTGCACTTCAATCTCTTTGCCCTCAGCTCACAGTGCCAGCCATACTTGGTCCTTCTAATCCTCACACTTCCTGATTTTCTTCTATCACTGTGATCGTTTTTTATGGTCACAAATTTTTCTAAATCTCAAAATCCAGAGAATACTTCCTCAAAAGAATTGGCACCTACAGTTCAGTTCAGTTTAGTTCAGCTTTAGTTCAGTTTAGTTTAGTTTAGTTTAGTTTATTCTTGTCACACATACGGAGGTGCAGCAAAAAGCTGTTTTGGTGCATGCTCAGCGGAAAGACTATACATAATTACAATCAAACTGTTCACGATGTACAGATGCAGGATAAAGGGAATAACGTTTAGTGCAAGATAAACTCCAGTCGAGTCCGATTAAAGATAGTCCAATGAGGTAGATGGTAGCTGAGGACCATTCTCTAGCTATCGATAGGATGTTTCTGTTGCTTGGTAACAGTTGGGAAGAAACTGTCCCTGAATCTGGATATTTTGAGTGATGAACCACGACATATCAGCCTGAAACAGCTGGCAGAATGTTCATTTTATAATACTAACAATGAAGTGAATAGCATTAAATACAAATGACCTTGAGGTTATGGCTACCTAGGCTACTTCTACAGCATGGAAACAGGCCCTTTGGTCCACCGAGCCTACACTGACCATCGATTACCTGTTCACACTAGTTCTATATTATCCCGTTTATACGTCCACTCCCTACACACTAGGGGGCAATTTTACAGACACCAATCGACCTACAAACCCGCATGTTCTTTGGGACGTGGGAGGAAACTGGAGATCCGGGGGAAACCCATGCAGTCGCAGGAAGAAAGTGCAAACACCACACAGACAGCACCCGAGGTCAGGATCGAACCCGGGTCTCAGGCTGCATGGCAGCAGCTCTACTAGAAGTTCACCCTTGCATAATTCATGCACCACTAGTCAAAAATTCAAGATATAGGATAAAATTTGCTCTCACAGAAATAATATGGCTAATCTTTCTTCAACTCGCATTTTTTGGTGCATGCATTGATGATGCGGCTTCAAGTTATGGAAAATTGCAAGATGGATTATTTTCTGCGACATCAACCCTGCCCCCCCCCCCCCCCCCCCCCTATTGTAATGTGGGGTTACCAGGAATTATATATGAAATAAATTGAATTGCGACATTTTAATTAACATTATGTTCCTTCATTTACTACTGCACTTCCTGCAGCATCGCTCCAGGGTTTGTATGAGTTACATTTTTTTACTCTATTGTTTAGTTTAGTTTAGAGATACAGTGTCGAAACAGGCCCTTCGGCACACCAAATCCATGCCGACCAACGATCCCCGCACACCAGGGACAATTTTCAATTTTTTTCCAAGCCAATTAGCCTACAAACCTGAACGTCTTTGGAGTGTGACTTTTATTAATTTTTTTGTGTTGGACAGAACTAGAATACGGGTGGTCTCTGGTTAGCGCAGTCTCAATGGGCCCAAGGGCCTGTTTGCATGCTATAACTTTTTGGTGAAGTGTAGATATAAGGAACTGCAGATTTGGTTCATGATAAAAGAGACAAAATGTTGGAGGAACTCAGTGGGACAGGCAGCATCTCTGGAGAACATGGATAGGCGACGTTTTGGGTCAGGACCCTTCTTCAGACTTGGAACGGAAACATTACCTATCCATGGTCTCCAGAGATGCTGCCTGACCCGCTGATTACTGCTGGACTTTGTGACTTTTCTCGGTAAAGTGTGTTTGATTGTTTCTGTAGAATGTGGCTGAAAACAATTAAATAATGAATAAAAAATGAAAGAGATATGAATAAACATTCATAATTCCTGGCACATGCATTGATTAAATCTAGATTCACTATCTCCATGGCAAAACAAGGCGGTGTACATGTGAAATTACACGGACAATTAGCTGGTAATAGAAGTTAAACAATAGATTTAATGAGAGTCAAATGGACACATTTTTCTTCATGTAATTCGGATGGCTTTGCTCTTATCCTGTTTCGGCTGAAACTGCGCCATTAATACCTAATTGCCTGGGCTCTTTTAATGGTATTGCATATCAGTCATGAAGCACCATTAGTTGCACATTTAAACCAAAACAACATGTTAGCGGCACGGTGGCGCTGTAGAGTACCTGCCTCACAGCGCCAGAGACCTGGGTTCGATCCCGACTATGGGATCTGTACTGAGTTTGTACGTTCTCCCCCATGACTGCGTGCTTTCTCCGAGATCTTCAGTATCCTCCCACACTCCAAAGCCGTACAGGCTTGGTATAAAGGAAAACTGTCCCCAGTGTGTGTACGATAGCGTTTATGTGCGAGGATCACTGGCCGTTGCGGACTCGGTGGGGCGAAGAGCCTGTTTTGGCTCTGTACCTCTAAACTAAACTAAACTTAGTGGGTCAGGCATCATTTGTGCAGGGAAATGGATAGATGATGTCACGGGTTGGGACCCTTCTTCAGACTGATGTAGTGGGGGGGGGGGGGGGTGAGGAAGCTCTCCAACTCTATTAGCCAGAGTGTAGTGAATCTGTGGAATTCATTGCCACAGAAGGTTGCGGAGGCCAAGTCAATGGATATTTTTAAGGCAGAGATTTATAGATGCTTGATTAGTATGGGGTTATGGGGAGAAGGCAGGAGAGTGGGATTGAGAGGGAAAGGTAGGTCAGCCATAATTGAATGGCGGAGTAGACTTGATGGGTCGAATAGGTCTAATTCTGCTCCTATCACTTGTGAACTTGTAAACATTGGTGAGGCCGCACTTATAGTATTGTGCTCAGTTTTGGTCACCCTGCGAGGGAAAGATGCCATTGAAATAGAAAGGGAGCTGAGAAGATTTACATGGATGTTACCAGGATCTTCCGTTTAAACCAGCGTCTGCAGTTCCTTCTTGCACGACCTGCAAACCTGTACGTCTTTGGAGTTTGGGAGGAAAACGAAAATCTCGGAGAAACCTACACGGTCACGGGGAGAAAGTACAAACTCCGTACAGACAGCACTTGTAGTCAGGATTGAATCTGGATCTCTGGTACTGTAAGCGCTGTAAGGCAGCAACTCTACCGCTGCGCCACCGTGCCACCCCTTTGCATGAAGGGCCTGTGATACACGCCCCTGCACTCACCCTCGCATGCATTTTATGAATCTAAATAAATTACTCCGATATGGAAAAAGCTGGCACGGAATCTATCTGAAGCTTCATTTTACGCTTGTTAAGAAATGCTAGTCTGTTACTTTTTACTTTGTTGAAATATTAATGATTTCTGACTTTGAATGATAATTATCAAAACAAAATAATTCTGGGTTACTTTTATTATGTATCATTTTCTTGTCCAATTTTTTTGGCCTTTAAAAGACTTTGAAATCGCAATGATAAAAAATGATTTAAGGCGATGCTTGACATTCCTGAATGCTTGAAGTTTCATGAGCATTGCCTTGTCAAAAATAATTTTCATTTATACCAAGATTTCGGAGCCTTTTTGTCCATTCAGCAAACTTGTCTGAACCAAGTCACTGCCACCTGTGAGTCACGCTGCAATTATAGAGTCAATTTTGTTGAGTGCTAACCAGCTAGCAATTACAACGATTACAATTGAGCCATTCACAGTGTACAGGTACATCTTAAGGGAATAACGTTTAGTGCAAGGTTATGCCAGTAAAGTCTGATCAAAGATAGTCCAGTAGTAGTTCAGGACTGCTCTCTGGTTGCGGTAGGATGGTTCAGTTACCTGATAACAGCTGGGAAGAAACTGTCGCAAACAGCAACACTAAAACTCTGGTACAAGATTTTACTCCTGGCATTAGTTTTCGTTTAGTTTAGAGATCCAGCGCAGAAACAGGCCCTTCGGCCCACCGAGTCCACAATTCCCACGCACACTAGGGACAATTTGCAATTGTACCAAGGCAATCAACCTGCAAACCGAAATGTCTTTGGAGTGCAGGAAGAAACCAGAGCTCCCAGAGAAGACCCACGCAGGTCACAGGGAGAACGTACAATCTCCGTACAGACAGCATCCGGAGGCAGGATCGAACCTGGGTCCCTGGTGCTATAAGGCAGCAACTCTACCGCTGCACCACCGTACCGCCTGGTAGCTTATTGTGTGCATTACGTATAGGGGATATCAACTTTGATTTTCTAATGGGTTTCTACTGGTGTTTCTGGAAATATAATCTAAACTTCCATGAGTAGGAAAGAACTGCAGATGCTGGTTTATCTCGAAGGTAAACACAAAATGCTGGAGTAACTCAGTGGGACAGGCAGCATCTCCGGAGAGAAGGAATGGGTGATGTCACCCATTCCTTCTCTCCAGAGATGGTGCCTGTCCTGTTGAGTTACTCCAGCATTTTGTGTCAAAGCTTCCATGATTTGGATCTGCATTGTAATGCATATCTTACATGTTGTAATTGTGCATTGCTGCATTCATATACAGCATGGTCCTTGCTGATAAGAAAAATAGAAACATAGAAAAAAAGGTGCAGGAGTAGGCCATTTGGCCCCTTTGAGCACTCCGCTCTTGCTTTTTCCCCCCATATCCCTTGATTCCTTTAGCCCTAAGAGCAAAATCTAACTCTCTTGAAATCTAGTGAATTGGCCTCTATTGCCTTCTGTGACTGAGAATTCCACAGATTCACAACTCTCTGGGTGAAAACGTTTTTACTCATCTCAGTCCTAAATGGCCTACCCCTTATTCTTAAACTGTGACCCCTGGTTCTGGACTCCCCCAACATCGGGAACATTTTTCCTGCATGTACCCAGTCCAATTTTATATGTTTCTATAAGATCCCCTCCCATCCTTCTAAATTCCAGTGAATACAAGCCCAGTCGACCCATTGTTTCATTAACTGTTTAATGCTCTATCTCAGAGTGTGGCAAAGAGTCATAATCACTCACACAGAAAATGTGTTTGTCTGCTTTCCTTGTACAGTAATGGAAAAGAAGTACCAGTGTGCAGTCTCTGAAAGATAGAACATTTCCTATTCCTGTAACACAGCATTGTCCCTAGTGGACCCTCCACCTCCGGCTTAATGATGTGCTTGTCAATTTTATGCCGATTTCATAACCCTACATCCCATCATTATCATTATGTGCGTGGCGTGGCTTTCTATGAGAGCAAGACTCTCAATAGTTCAATAAGATGAAATCATTTTGGGAGAAAAAAAAAATCAGACAAGTACACAAATTCATAGAAGGATCAATGTTCATTTGTTTAGATTTATTTTAATGAGTCGAGGGAAATTGAATTTAGTGGTAATACCTGCAGTGTTCTGGTGGATCAAAATGTTTCAGCCTTTTGACTGTGATGTTTTTGTCAAGAAAATACTTAAATATTAACTACAAATTTTGTCCATCAAAGGTGCAATGTCTTGTATGGCACAGTTTAAATGTACCAGATAATAATTCATAATGATGATTATGGAACTATGTTGAAATTGATTGCAGCTGGGATTTCCTTTTTGCTCCAATTTCCAGACAGAGTTCATTTGCCAAATTATTTAAATGGATCATTTTAAGGTGCAGCGGTAGAGTTGCTGCCTTACAGCTCCAGAGACCCGGATTCATTCCTAACCACTGGCGCTGTCTGTACGGAGTTTGTACGTTCTCCCTGTGACCTGCGTGGGTTTTACAGCATATACTATAATCCTCTAACAATTTTGCCACCTCCAACGGTATCACACTCCTGGCCACATCTTCCCATCTCCACCCCTTTCGGAGACCATTCCCTCTGAAACTCCCTGGTCAACTCGTCCCTTCCCACCCAAACCACCCCCTCCCCACGTACTTTCCCCTGCAACCGCAGGAGATGCAACACCTGTCCCTTTACCTTCCCCCTCGACTCCAACCAAGGACCCAAACCAGGTGAGGCAGAGGTTCACTTGCACCTCCTCCAACCTCATATACTGTATCCACTGCTCCAGGTGTCAACTTCTCTACATCGGCGAGACCAAGCGCAGGCTCGGCAATCGTTTTGCTGATCACCTCCGCTCAGTCTGTTTTAACCTACCTGATCTCCCAGTGGCTCAGCACTTCGACTCCCCCTCCCATTCCCAATCTGACCTTTCCGTCGTGGACCTCCTCCATTGTCAGAGTGAGGCCCAGCGCAAATTGGAGGAACAGCACCTCATATTTCACTTGGGTAGTTTACACCCCAGCGGTATGAACATTGACCTCTCTAACTTCAGATAGCCCTTGCTTTCCCTCTCTATATCCCCATCCCCTTCCCAGTTCTCCCACTAGTCTTACTGTCTCCGACTACATTCTATCTTTGTCCCGCCCCCTCCCCTGACATCAGTCTGAAGAAGGGTCTCGACCCAAAACGTCACCCATTCCTTCTCTCCAGAGATGCTGCCTGACCCGCTGAGTTACTCCAGGATTCTGTATCGGTCTTTTACTTTAGTTTACTTTACTGTGGAGACACAGCACGGGGATCTGAACATCTTTGGAGTGTGGGAGGAAACCAGAGCACCCGGTCGAAGGGAGAACATGCAAACTCCATACAAACAGCAGCTGTAGTCAGGATCGAACATGGGTCCCTGGCGTTGCAAGGCACTAACTCTACCGCTGCGCCACCGTGCTGTGTGGGCGTGTTTCAACGCTCCATCTCTAAACAAAAGTATGATTCTCTCTCCAAAGAGGATAGACGCAGGTTATTTCAGGAACTTATCTTTCCACAGCTTAATAAAACAAGATTATATACAAGTGATTTTATATTCTTTGCGACAAACTAAAATGTATATCTTTTGCTGACAGAAACTGTCTAATTATTTTCCTTCTCGCATTTTGGATTATTTTATTCATTCCTCTTCTCTGTGAACTGTTTGGCTCGGATTTTCTACTGGATATGTACCATCTCCCACGCAAAACACCAAGGAATTGTAATGGAAACTCCCTCAGGAACCCCTTCCTTTCCCAGCTCAGCTATTACTGACAGTTCCTGCCTAGATTAACATGGAGTGGGCCGACTATAATTCAAGCAAATAATAGAAGCACGTCAGATGATCTATGATCAATCATTTATAACTTGGTGACAGAGTGGATGCCTGTGTGTTCCTGGCCTCCAGAATTGCTATGGGGGATTTGGAGGAGAAATTAAACAAATTTAGTTCCAACCTCATGAAGCCACAGATGCTGAATCTGTGGCAAAATACGGAGAGCAGCTGGATGAACTCAGCAGGTCAGGCAGCATCTGTGGAGGTAAATAGACAGTCACCGTCTTGGATTGAGAACCTTTGTCTAGATTGTTCAATCCGTAGAGAAGATAGAACACAGAACACCGGACGGCACGGTGGCGCGGCGGTAGAGTTGCTGCCTTACAGCACCAGAGACCCGGGTCCAACCCTGACTCCGGGTGCTGTCTGTACAGAGTTTGTACGTTCTGCCCGTGACCACGTGGGTTTTCCCCGGGTGCTCCGGTTTTCTCCCATGCATGTCCTTAGTGTGTGGATTTGGTGGGCTGAAGGGCATGTTTCCACGCTGTACAAAAAACATGCCCTGCACATCTCCTTTCTCATTTGCCCCTTTCACCTTAAAACACTGCCCTCTAGGGTCTGACATCTCCACCTTGAAAACAATCCTGACTGTCTACCCTCTCTCTGCCTCTCATAATTTTGTGTAAACATAGAAACATAGAAAATAGGTGCAAGAGTTGGCCATTCAGCCATTCAATATGATCATGGCTGATCATCCAAAATCAGTACCTCGTTCCTGCTTTTACCCATAACCCTTGATTGCTTTAGCCCGAAGAGCTAAACCTAACTCTCTCTGGAATACATCCCTTTATCAGGTCTCCCGTCAGCAAAAGAGAAAACAATCCGTTTGCCTCCAAGTTCCTCTCCTTAAAGCTAAAGGAGACATTTTGCCAATCTATGTTCTCAAGAGATGCTGTCTGATCTGCTTAAGCACTTTGTGTGTTTTTTGCACAAGATCCCAGCACCTACGATACGATATGATAGAACTTTATTTATCCCAGGAGGGAAATGAATCTGTCATAAAACACAAAATACATGAAACATGAAATTAAAGTGATGAGTGGAAAGGATTGGGGATGTGCAAAGATTGGGGAGGGTGGAGGGAAGTCAGTCTACCCCACAACAGAAGGGGGAGGAGTTGTCCAGTTAGCCACAGGGAAGGAGAATCTCCTGCGACGTTCTGTCCTCTGCAATGAGGAATCGGGAAAAGCTCTGGAAAATTTTGCTCCGAAGTTAAATGATTACAAGACTTAGTTTCATGACATATCCGATGTAGAAATCAATAAAGCTAATGGCTGGTTCCTGATCCACAACGGAAAATTATGCTACATATTTTATTTATTTGCCAGCTGCATTCTCTTGGTGAATGCTTACGTTAGAAAATCCCTTCCATTATGCATTGTTCATTGACTTCTCCATCTCTGCTTTTAATGCAATTACTTAATTGGCTAGCTGGACCACAATTGACAGTGAGACATGGCAGTTTTCGCCATTGTCGCTTTCCTCTTGAGAAAAGAAATCTCCATTTCAGGGAAGCTAACTGTGCTATCCTGGGGCTCCGACAACCCATTCATTGCATCTACTCAATGAATGGAAAAATGGTGATGTGGCTGGTGGTATGCACTGCCAAAGCTGCCGAAGTGCAGTGTGCAGCTTATCCAAACCCCGATTAACTGTTTCATTTCCTCTTGTTTTGTGCACTGTCCTTTTTCGTTTAGTTTAGTTTAGAGATACAGCACGGAAACAGGCCCTTCGGCCCACCCAGTCCGCACCGACCAGCGATTCTCGCACATTAACACTACCTTATTACACACACCAGGGACAATTTTACATTTATACATTCATACCAAGCCAATTAACCTACAAACCTGTACGTCTTTGGTGTGTGGGAGGAAACCGGAGGTCTCGGAGTAAACCCACGCAGGTCACAGGTAGAACGCACAAACTCCGTACAGACAGCACCCGTAGTCAGGATTGAACCTGGGTCTCTGGCACTGTAAGGCAGCAACTCTACCGCTGCGCCACCGTGCAGCATCTTTCTGCACTTTGGAAATGTAAGAGAAAAGTATACAGTAAATTGCAGGAATATTCATTACTTTTTGGTTTTAGTTTGGAGACACAGCATAGAAACAGGCCCTTTGGCCCATCATGCCAACCATCGATCCATCGACCCATTTACACTAATTCTATGTTATTCCACTTGTGCATCCATTCCCTACTCACTAGGGGGCAATAGTTACGGAGGCTAATTAACCTACAGACCCGCATCTCTTTGGTATGTGGGACGAAACCGGAGCACCCGGAGGAAACCCAGGTGGTCACAGGGAGAACATGTAGACTTCACAAAGACAGCATTCCAGATGGATGAGAGATTTGTTTTCTTTTCACACACATGCTTCAACCTTATTGTTTTTTTTTGTCTCTCCAGGGAGTTTATGCAAAGTATGAAGCCTTACGTGGAGGGTAGATGATGGGGTAGTAATCAGTATTTAGGAAAGAGGCTCCTACCATTGTCGATTCTCTTTGTATAATACAGATGATCCTTGTCATAATGGACCATTGGGGTGGGGGGAGGAATGGTGTCCGTTATTGGGGCTGGATAGGGTTCTTAAAGATAGCGGAGTTAGGGGATATGAAGAAAAGGCAGGAATAGGGTACTGATTGGGGATGATCAGCCATGATCACATTGAATGGCGGTGCTGGCTCGAAGGGCCGAATGGCCTACTCCTGCACCTATTGTCTATTGTCTATTGTTGGTTGTCTGGAGGGATTGATTGGGGGGAAGGTTGGCTGCAACCCTCCCCCCATCAACGAACTGTACACGGCAAGGGCCAGGAAGCAAGTGGGTAAGATCATATCTGACCCCTCCGACCCTGGCCACAAACTCTTTGAATCACTTCCCTCTGGAAGGCGACTCCGGACTGTCAAAGCCGCCACAGCCAGGCATAAAAACAGCTTTTTTTTCCCACAAGCAATAGCTGTACTCAACAGCCAAAAGTCCGTAGCCTCCTTTTGCTCTGGTGTTTTATTTCATTCTTCACTTGTTTAAATCATAATGGTTTATTTTTAATTGTCTGCTGTATATTGTGCTGTTACTTGCGAGCAAAGCAGCAAGGCAAATTCCTTGTATGTATACATACTTGGCTCATAAAATGTATTCATTTCAATTCAATAACTGAGTAAAGGGGATAAATATGTATGGTATCGGAAAAACAGCCAATACACATATTGGATTGATGATTAGGACTGGATGTTACAATCCCTAAGATTTCACTACAATTGACATTCTTGGTTATGACCACTAGGTGAATTTGCTAACAATCAGACACATCTTCAGTTGTGTACCTCAACATCACTGGGTATTTCGGCCTTTTATCACAAGACACCCTCAGTCGAGGCAGGCCCACCGCAGGTTGATCAGACCTGGGTGTGTGTCTTATTGCTAGCTTCTAGATGGTCACGTGGCAGCCCAGATAGCATCTTTCCTCTTCAGCCACAGCCAGTGACTGCTCCGTTCGGCGGCATTGGCAAGTTCTTTTATTGCCCTCCTTTGTGCCTGCCCTTTGACTCCTACTTCCCTCAGGAGCCTCACGGTGGAACTGGCTACAAAGCCCCTGCACCCCACCTCCACTGGACACACCCTTACCCTCCAACCTCTCTCCTCTGCCTCTGCTGCAAGGTTTGAATATCGAAGCTTTTTCCTTTCATAAGCCTCGTCCACAGCCTCCTCCCATGGGACCGTCAGCTCAATGATGAAAACATGGCGACAGGAGTTGGACCAGAGAACGAGGTCTGGTCGCAGGTTGGTAACTGCGATTTCAACTGGGAACGAAAGCCCCTAGCCAAACACAACATAAAATGAACAGGAAAGGACACAAAATATTCATTTAAACATTGTAAATAAAAAATGTAAAACGCGGTGAAGCGATGTGCTCAGCTCTTTGTTCTCAATGCAAACAGGCGCCTTGGTTAAAACAGATTACGTCCTCTGTTAGCAAAGTCCGTTATAAAGAGGATCATAATAATGAGTGTAGAATGTACAGCCATGGTTTTGATGGTATCCAACAAATGACAAATAAACTCGGCAATATATATTTAGGTTTATGAAATTACTGTTTTTTTTTCCCATTTCAGCCTGTGCATTAATGACCAAAGCCAGTCGTAGGATTCAGTGAATTCATTTGGTATATCTACCCATAAATTCAGCACATCGACCCATTTTGTTAGAGAGTGGCGGAATCATAGAGTCAGCCAATAGTTTAATATTGTAAGCTGCTTGAGGCCTGAAACTTGCCTCATAAATTTCCTTTCAACTTTACTCCTCTCACTTTAATGTTATGCTCTCTAGCATTTGACATTTCCACCCTGGGATAAAATGTATGTGACTTTCATAATTTTATATATTTCTATCAGATCATCCCTCAGCCTCCGGCGCTCCGGAGAAAACTGTCCTAATTTGTCCTATACATTCTTACAGTTAATATTCTATAATTCAGGCAACATCCTGATGAACCACTTCTGTACCCTCTCCACAGCTTTAGTTTTTAGTTTGTAGTTTTAGAGATACAGCGCAGAAACGGGCCCTTCGGCCCACTGGGTCCGTGCCGACAAGCGATCCCCACATATTAATACTATCCTACACACACAAGGGACGAGTGTGAAAACAGATCTTCAGTCTAGCGTTGACTGGGATATGGTGTTTTAGTTCCACCGACACTGTAGCCATTCAAGTCCCCCTTTTCTTACTTGGTTTTTGATTTCAATCATGTAAGGTAAGTAATTATGCTCTTTGGTAGACGGGAGCTTTGAATCTGGAGGACTCACTTAGCTTTTGCTGCTAAACATTTAATTGCTCAGACAACATGTTTCGGCCCAGCTCCCTAAATGCCTACATCTCAGTGTGCATTTCCTGTTGGATTATAGATGAACGGAAAGAACTGTCAGCCTTTTTTAGTGTCAGAGAACATCTTTATGAACGTGGTATATGTCTCCACATCTTTCAGCAACTGAAGAGAGCCAAGAACCAAGAGGGTTTCATTGTCATAGATGTACCTGCAACGGAACAATGACGTGCTTACATGCTGCATCTTTGCAGGCCCATTACTTCCATTAATACACACATAAATATTCAATAATAGATGATTCTCTGCCCCCTTCGGTCATGACTGACCATGGCTGTCTACCCGATATGGAGGACGCTTGTTTAACATGGGGAGACTGGTGCACAGACATCCACCACACGGTCCTTGACAGATCTGGGTCAGGATCCAGTGGCATGGAGTCCAAGACGATCCGGACATTTTCTGCTGCAGCCATCATCCGCCTTCCCAGCCGTTGTGACGCTCCACTAAGGTCAAGCCATCGTCCTCCGCCTGTTCCACCGTTGAGGTCTTGGTTGGATTGCTCTTTGTCAGAGACCTCCCCCTTGACCTTACCGCCATGGGTGGCCCTACCAGGAGCATAGCTCCAGACGCATCGCTCTCAGGATCTCAGGTCCACACATGGTGACAATCTACGGAGAAGTAATAGATGATAATACAATAAATTAACACAATAACACAATAGTGCAAACCAATGTCCGTAGTGCAACCAAAATAATGTCCATTGTAGATCATAGTTGGGGAGGTAGGGTCATGGTTAGTGTTGTGCAATGTTCAATAGTTGCTGGAAGGAAGCTGCTCTTGAATCTGGAGGTCACAGTTTTCAGGCTCTTGTACCTTCTTCCCAGTGGTAGCAGTGAGATGAGGCCAGGGTGGGTGTGGGTTTTTGATGATATTGGTTGCCTTTCAGAGGCAACTTGTCTTGGAGATCCCACCGATGGTAGGGAGGTCAGTACCAGTGATGGACCAGGCATGACCGACTGCGGGTGCTGCCTGCGCGGACTTTGCATGTCCTCCCTGTTTCCTCCAGGCGCTCTGGCTTCCTCCCGCATGACGTGCAGGGTTTGTTGGTTCATTGGCCTCCGCAAGTTACCACCAGTGGATGAGAAAGTGGGATAACATAGAACTGATGCGGATGGGTGATGGACAGTCAGCATGGAGCCTCGGGCCGAAGGGGCTTTGTCTATGCTGTATGTCGAAAATAAACTAAAAATGTTTAGATAGGCACATAGATTTGCAGGGAATGGAGGAATATGGATTATGCCAAGGCAGATAAGAGTTGGTCTTGGCATCATGCTGGGCACAGGTATCGTGGGCTGAGGGTTCTGTTCCTGTGCTGTACGGTTCTATGTGAAGGTAGGATGGAACTGCAGATGGTGGTTTAAACTGAAGGTTGACACAAAATGCTGGAGTTGGACAGACAGCATCTCTGGAGAGAAGGAATGGGTGATGTTTCAGGTCGAGACCCTTCTTCAGACTCTGAAGTGTCACCTATTCCTTCTCTCCAGAGATGCTGCCTGTCCCGCTGAGTTACTCCATGATTCTTTATTCTTTATTCTTTGGAGCGCAGAAGGTTAAGGGGGGACTTGATTGAGGTCTTTACAATGTTGACATGGATAAGCATTGAGGGTAGGGAAGATTCAAACATGACATGATTAAGGGACAGAAGTTTAGGGGTAACGTGAGGGGGAACTTCTTTACTCAGAGGGTGGTGGCTGTGTGGAATGAGCTTCCAGCAGAGGTGGTGGAGGATCGATTTTAACATTTAAAAGTCGTGACTGAGTGCAGGTAGATGGGACTAGGGGAAAACAAAATGGTCGGCACGGACTGTGTCTCCGTGCTGTAATTGTTATATGGTTATATGGATTGTGTGTCTATCTTGTATTGCTCTATGTTCCAGGCACTAAATGTTGTCCCCTTTATCCGTGATCTGTGCGGTGTGGACGGCTTGGTTTAGTTTTGTTTCGTTGAGTTTAATTTAGAGATACAGCGAGGAAACAGGCCCTTCAACGCACCGGATCCACACCGCCCAGCGATCCCCGCACATTAACACTATCCTACACCCACTAGGGACAATTTTTACATTCACCGCCAATTAACCTGCAAACCTGTACATCTTTGGAATGTGGGAGTAAACCGAAGATCTCGGAGAAAACCCACGTTCTCCGTACAGACACTACCCGTAGTCGGGATCGAACCCGGGACTCTGGCGCTGCATTCGCTGTAAGGCACCAACTCTATCGCAGCGCCACCGTGACCGGTTGTATTTGTGTACAGTCTTTTCGCTGACTGGATAGCGCGCAAACAAAGGCTTTTCACTGTACCTCATTGCGCCTGACAATAATAAACTAAACTGAACTAATTCTATGTCCTGATCACATTTGAATAGTCTCAGGGCACCCGAGTCATCTGCTTTTCTTTGTGCAAGAATGAGCTGAAGGAAAGAGAGCTGGTTGGCACACTCTCAGAATCAATGACTCTCAAAATAGACAGCAGCACATCCACGTAAGTTGCCAGTAACACGAGACACTTGAAACAAAGACTTAGAGCAGAAGCAGGATGCTGACTTCCTTCGGTATTGACAAGGAACTCCTACGTGAATTGCGTTGATCCCATGGGTAGAGTCATGTTGCACTGCATTTGTGGGAGGAATTTCTAACCCGCTGAATAATCTCACTGGGGGATTTTTGAACGGCATGAAAAATTTGGAAGCAAATCGTTTATTATTTTTGTAACCTGTTTTCTCCAGCAGCCGACAGTCTAAGCTCATTCAACTCCTCGAGACACAGGATGCTGGGTTTATGATGTAACCAGGCCTGTTCTGCAGTTATTACTTGCCTCTCCGAAACTCTTGTCAGCTTTAGTTAACCATGGCTGATCTATCGTTCCCTCTCAGCCCTATTCTCCTGCCTTCTCCCCATAACCCCTGATACCCGTACCAATCAAGAATCTGTCAATCTGCGCTTTAAAAGTATCAATTGACTTGGCCCCACAGCCGTCTGTGGCACTGAATTCCACAGATTCACCACCCTCTTACTAAAGAAATTCCACCTCATCTCCCTTCTAAAGGTATGTCCTTTTATTCTGGAGGCTGGTCCTAGACTCTCCGGCGAGTGGAAACTTTCTCCCCACATACTCTATCCAGGCCTTTCACTATTTGGTAAGTTACAATGAGGTTGTTCCCCTGTTCCCCTTTTATCACAGGGTAAAAATTGTACATATTGTACATCTTCACTAAAAGGAGTAGAATTGAAGCATTTCTGCATTTGTACACAATGTTATTGGCACATAAAGACAAGTTTAGTTTAGTTTGTTTACAATGTGAAAACAGGCCTTTAGGCCCACCGTGTCCATGCCGACCTGTGGTCCCCATACACTAGCTGTTTCCTATACACTAGGGACAATTTACAGAAGCCAATCAACCTACAGACCTGCACGTCTCTCGAATGTGGGAGGAAACCGGAGCACCCGGAGAAAACCCACACGGCACAGGGGGAACGTACAAACTCCGTACAGTCAGCACCCACAGTCAGGATCGAACCCAGGTCTCCGGCGCTGTAAGGCAGCAACTCTACCGCTTTGCCACCGTGCCACCCAAGTTGATGGCAAGTGAGTGAATTCCACCTTTATAATAGGAAAACAAAATAAGATCAGTGGTTTAATGATGCATTGAACACGCTGCTGGGGTGGCGGAGGTTGATGTGCCAGCGGTGTTGAAGAGGCTTTTAGATATGATCACCTGCAGGCTGAGGAGATTCATTTATCTTGGTGTCATATTCGGCACCAAAACTGTGGCACCAAAGGACCTGTCCCTGTTCTGCCCTTTGCTCTACACAGTCAGAACCTTTTCCCCAGGACAGAAATATCAAATCCTAGAGTCCATGTCTTCAAGGTGGAAGGGGCAGAGTTTAAGAGGGATGGGCGGGGCAAGGTTTTTACACAGAGGGTGGTGGGTGCCTGTAATGCGTTGCCAGTGGTAGTGGTGGAGGCAGATACGATAGTGGGTTTAAGAGGCTTTTCGGTGGGCACATGGATGTGCAGGGAATAGAAGGATCTGGACCTTGTGCAGGCAGAGGAGATTAGTTTAACCATGGTGGGTGCCCGGAACATGTTTCCAGGGTTGGCGGTGTTGCAAGATACGGTAGTGGCATTTAAGGCGCATGAATGTGCAGGGAGTGGAGGGATAGGGGTGATGTGTCGGCAGATAAGACTTGATCTTGTTGGGTCTTGTTGCAGAAATTGTGGGCTGAAGGACCTGTTCCCGTGCTGTACTATCCTATGTTCCATTCCTCAAACTCTTAAATCACACGATGGCAAGAAATGGTTGAGGATATAATCTGAGCAACTATACATCCACTAGTTAGAAAAACTTCCATTCCCCCATTCTGGCCTCTGATAAACAATTACAATTTTAGTCCTATCTTTTATACCTTCAGTGTCCCCCCACCTGACTCTTAGTCTGAAGCAGGGTCTTCAGCATCACCTCTCCAGAGATGGTGCCTGGCCCGCATTTTGTGTCTATCTTCAGTGTAAACCAGTATCTGCAGTTCCTTCCTCCACTTTTTGTCTTCATTTCCTGACAGAGAAGTCTTTAGCACGCTGATCATTGTTAGAAGTTCACACGTGATAGGAGCAGAATTAGGCCCTTCGGCCTATCAAGACTACTCCACCATTCAACCATGGCTGATCTATCTCTCCCTCCTAACCCTAACTTAAGGATAAAGTTAATGGTGTGCAGTCAGTATCTGCCTGCCAATGTATGGAAAATCATGAATACTTTAACTACAGATGTACAATGTGCATATTCCATAATTGGGTATATTATAACACATGCAGTATAATATGCTTGGGTTTGCATACTTGCTTAGCATGCAAGACCTTAGCCTCTGATGACATCTCACCACATAAGATCACATACTTATTTGATATCTCAGCCCAATTTCTCTTACATTATAATTGATTAGTTTGCCCTTGTCTTAAGGTTGTGGTTTAACACTAACATCCTGACCTATTGACATGGATTTTTCAGTTGGACGCATTACAACAGTAAGAGTTGTCTTGATGTGACGCTCTAAATATGCACATAAACTATTTCAATATGGCTTAGTCCAAATCTAAGAAGTATCAATGTTATTATTTGTATGATTTATCACTGTATGATCATTGCAAGCAGATGATTTTCAGAAATCAGTTCAGCTTAGTTTATTGTCACGTGTACCGATGTACGGTGAAAAGCTTTTGTTGCGTGCTAACCAGTCACAGGAAAGAGACTACATGCTTACAACCGAGCCATTCACAGTGTACAGATACATAATGGGTGGAAGGATTTGTTCCCGTGCTGTACTGCTCTTTATTCTATGTTCAATGCTCTACTGTAGCAAACCCACCAGAAAGGAACCATAATGCAAGTGTGTAGGACTCCAGCTTAAATATTAATGAAGGGAATAAAGTTTAGTGTAAGGTAAAGCCAGTAAAGTCAGATCAAAGATTGTCTGACAGTAGCTCAGACTGCTTCTGGTTGCTGCAGGATGGTTCGGTTGCCTGACGAAACTGTCCCTTTTTAAACATTTTTTAATCCAATACTTTTAATCCACTACATTCATATTTACAGTACATTTCATCAGTATTTTTCAAGCCATTTGCCATATCTTTCTGGACTATTTATAAAGTGTCCTTACGTAGGCATTTTGCATTTGTGTTGAGCACCTCCAAGGGTGCAAGTAATGGGAGCAGGGCTTTAAGTGCTTTTCGAATTGTCACAAGATAACAAAGCTCTTTTATTGTACAGCATTCACAGTGATTTTTACACAAGCAATTTGTTTATACTCACAAAGGTTTGCGGACTGACATTTCAGTTCATAAATTAATTCATGACCTCTCTAAGTGTGCAGGGGGCACTCAGGATGTAGGGCTGAGAGTGGTGAGTGCTCATTCTTTCTCTGCATGAAGTGCACAGCATTTTATATTTGCTTCCTCTCCTTCAAGGCCAACTCGGGCGTGTGCCAGGAACAAAATTAAACTTCATCAATATTTAAGCTGGAGTCCTACACACTTGCATTATGGTTCCTTTCTGGTGGGTTTGCTACAGTAGAGCATTGAACATAGAATAAAGAGCAGTACAGCACAGGAACAAGTCCTTCCACCCATGCTGACAATTATAGTAAACTAATCCGACCTTAGTCGTGTAGGAAGGAACCGCCGATGCTGGTTTAAACCGAAGGTTGACATAAAAAGCTGGAGAAATTCAGGCATAAAAAGCTGGGTCAGGCAGCATCTCTGGAGTAAAGGAGTAGGTGATGTTTCGGGTCGAGCCCCTTCTTTTGACTGATGAAGGGTCTTGACCCAAAACGTCACCTATTCCTTCTCTGCAGAGATGCTGCCTGTCCTGCTGAGTTACTCCAGATTTTTGTTCTTATCTTAGTTTAGTTTAGTCCTCTCCTCTACTCTCTCTTCACCCATGACTGCATCCCTAAGTTTAGCTCCAACGCCATCATAAAATTTGCCGACGACACCACGGTGGTAGGACTGATCAGCGATAACGACGAGTCAGCCTACAGGGAGGAGGTCCAGCACCTGACAACCTGGTGTGCCAATAACAACCTCGTCCTTAACTCCCAAAAGACGAAGGAGATCATTGTCGACTTCAGGAAGAAGAGGGGGCAGACACACCCCCATCCATATAAACGGGACTGAGGTGGAGCGGGTCTCCAACTACAAATTCCTCGGGGTAGACATCTCGGAGGATCTGTCCTGGTCCCTCAACACCTCCAAGCTGGTCAAAAAGGCGCAGCAGCGCCTTTATTTCCTGAGGAGGCTCAAAAAAGCCCACCTGTCCCCCCAGATCCTGACCAACTTCTACCGCTGTACCATCGAAAGCATCCTGACCACCTGCTTTACGGTCTGGTACAGCAGTTGCACCGTAGCAGACAGGAAGGCACTACAACGGGTGGTGAAAACCGCCCAGCACATCATCGGTGCCCCGCTCCCTGCTTTGGATGCCCTCCACCGAAAACGGTGTCTGAGACGGGCTGGGAAGATCATCAAAGACCCCTCCCACCCTAACCATGGACTGTTTGCCCTCCTACCATCGGGGAGGCGGTACAGGAGCCTCAGGTCCCGCACCAGCAGGATGAGGAGTAGCTTCTATAATAACACTATCACACTGCTGAACACGGAGTCCCGCCGATAGATTTCCACATCCGTATTTATTTATCTGTATTTATTTAAACATTGCTATCACTACGTACTGACACTAAACTGCATTTCGTTGTACCCATACTTGTATCTGTGCAATGACATTAAATTTGAATTGAATTGAATTGAATTTAGAGATACAGCATAGAAACAGCCCCTTTGGCCCACTGAGACCACGCCGACCTGCGATCCCTGCGCACTAACACTGTCCGACACACACTAGGGACAATGTACAATTTTACCAAAGCCAATTAACCTACAAACCTGTATGTCTTTGGATTGTGGGAGGAAACCGGAGCTCTCCGAGAAAATCCATGCAGGTCACGGGGAGAACGTCCAAACTCCGTACAGACAGCACCCATGGTCAGGATCAAACCTGGGTCTAGGGCGCTGTAAGGCAGCAACACTACTGCTGTGCCACTGTGCCACCCCTAATCTGCATTTACGTGGTCTAAATCTCCCATTCACTGCATATTCATGTGCCTGTCTAAATGACTCATAAATGTTACTATGGTATCTAGTACCACCCCATACCCCCACATCCTCTGGCACCATATTCCAAACATCCAGGACTCTCTGTAAAGAACGTACATTGCGAACCTCTTTTAAAGTTTCGCCCTTTCACCTTAATTATTTGCCTTCTCGTATTGGACATTTCCAAACACAAAGTTGTGGAAGAACTCAGTGGGTCAGGCAGCATCTCTGGAGAACATGGATAGGTGACGTTTTGGGTCAGGAGTCTTCTTCAGAAGATCCTTCTTCAGTCTGAAGAAGGGTCCTGATCTGAAACGTCTGTAATGCTAACGGTAGGTACTCGGGACATCCGGTAACTCGTGACGCTTTTACACGCGATGAAAAAACATTTACTTTTTATACCTACCGTTAGCATTACGAGCCGCTACGAGACATCCACGAGCTCCTATGAACCCGCTACGGACATTCTCCGAGTTGGAATCAGGGGAAAACCAGGGAGAACTCGTGAATTACCTCGTGTTAAAGGTGAATTACCTCGAATTACCGGTGAGACCAAGCGGAGGCTTGGCGATCGTTTCGCCGAACACCTCTGCTCGGTCCGCAATAACCAACCCGACCTCCCGGTGGCTCAGCACTTCAACTCCCCCTCCCATTCCGTATCCGACCTCTCTGTCCTGGGCCTCCTCCATGGCCAGAGTGAGCAACACCGCAAGTTGGAGGAACAGCACCTCATATTCCGCTTGGGGAGTCTGCATCCTCTGGGCTTGAACATTGAATTTTCTCAATTCTGTTCACCCTTGCTGTCTCCTCCCCTTCCCAACCTCTCCCTCAGCCCTCGGACTCCTCCTCCTCCTTTTTCCTTTCTTCTCCCCGCCCCCCCCCCCCCCCACCTCCCATCAGTCTGAAGAAAGGTTTTGGCCCGAAACGTTGCCTATCTCCTTCGCTCCTTAGATGCTGCTGCACCCGCTGAGTTTCTCCAGCCTTTTGTGTACCCTCGTGAATTACCTCATACAGTGGGACAGGGGCTTAAGTTTATAAGTCATAAGAACAGAAGTAGTCAATGTGCCCCATCAAGTCTATTCTGCCATTCGATCATGGCTGATCTATCTTTCCCTCTCAACCCCTTGTAAATTGTCCCCAGTGTGGACAGTGTAGAACTAGGGGTGATGGCTGGTTAGCACAGGCGCAGTGGGCCGAAGGGCCTGTTTCCACACTATATCTCTAAATGAAACGGTCGTAACATATGATGAGCGTTTGACAGCACTTTCAAGCCTGTACTTGCTGGAGCTTAGAAGGATGAGGGGAGATCTCATTTAAATTTACTGAATAGTGAACGGCTTGGATCGAGTGGAGAGGAGAGGACTAGTGGGAGATTCTAGGACCAGAGGTCATAGCCTCACAATTAAAGGACTTTTTTTAGGAAGGAGATGAGTCTAAAAAGTTTAAAGTCAATGTCACTATTCAGTAGTGCACCCTGCCACTTAGCCAGAGTAGGCTCCCTCCTTAAATGATCCTGGCTGCTTTTACATAATGCTTTCATGTAAGAGATGCTTTTTTGTCTGCCTTATTTCCTGCTCTCCCTGAAATGGGCACACAGCCAGTGATTAGAATACTTAGCATTGCCAGATCATCTGAGTCATTATGGTGAGCACCAATCATATGGTCCCTGGGACTGAGTTTAAATGTTTATGCCCTTATCAGTGGTAAACTAAGAAAAAAATAAAGTCAAACATAGAGTTATAGAATTGTAGTAATCGAGTCATACAGCATGGAACAAACCCTTCGGCTCAACTTGCACACGACCATCAAGATGCCCCACCTAAAATAGTCCTATTTGCCCACATTTGGTCCATAGAAACATAGAAAATAGGTGCAGGAGTAGGCCATTCGGCCCTCCGAGCCAGGACCACCATTCAATATGATCATGGCTGATCATCCAAAATCAGTCCCCCGTTCCTGCTTTCTCCCCATATCCCTTAATGCAGTTAGCCCTAAGAGCTATACATCCAGCGAATTGGCCTCCACTGCCTTCTGTGGCAGATAATTTCACAGATTCACAACTCTCTGGGTGAAAAGGTTTTTCCTCTTCTCAGTCCTAAATGGCCTACCCCTTATGGTCCCTCTAAACCATTCCTATCCATGTACCTGTCCAAGTGTCTTTTAAATGCTGTTATTTTTCCTGCCTCAACTATCTCCTCTGACAACTCATTCCATATAACTAAGTTAAAAAGTGGTCTCGTAAGTTCCTGTTAAATCTTTCTCCTCTCACATTATACATATCCTCTGGTTCTTCATCCCCTTACACTATGTATTCAACCTATTTATTCCCCTCATGATTTTACACACTTCTATAAGATCGCCCCTTAGTTTCCTGCACTCAAAGGAATAAAGTCCTTCCCCTGCACAACCTGTCCCCAGCTCAGGTTCTCAAGTCCTGGCAATGTCCTCATAATCAACTGCTGAGGAAATATTTTGTTGAAACAGACTGGCATCTATAATTGGGTTTTGATTTGTTTTTAACATTTTGTTCAGCCAACACTACTGTGGAAGGATGAGAGGAATGTGGAGGAGTCGGTATGAGACTGATCCAACTCAAATACAGAAATGTTTCACTTGAAGTTGGCCTTTACGATTCAGCGACGCCATTTTTATTTACAGATTGTGTTCAGCAATATTTTTGTCTACCTCAATTATATTTGAACAGGACATGAAATGTAACCATTAGACATGAGGGATGGCACATTTGTAAATGTAAATTTGCTGCTTTTATACGCTCAGATTGGATAAGGTATACCACCTTGGTTACACCCAGTGTTTTTTGGTCAATTCACTGCTGCTTAAAATAATAATAGGTGAAAAGACTTTCTGTAGCACCATAAACCAATCTCTTTTGATACTTTTACCCCATACCATGGGAAAACTATTCTGACCACCTACCCTATCCATGCCTCTTATAATTTTATATAGCAACTCTCAGGTCACCCGTCCATGGTAAACAAGCCCAGCCGATCCAATCTCTCCACATAACTAAAGTTTCCAATCCAAGCAATATCCTGGCGAATCCCCCCTGTACACTCTCCATCACACTCACATTATTTCTATAGAACGCCAACCAGAACTTCGCCGCCCTATCTACTTGTGTTGCCACTTTCAAGAAACTGTGGGCTTGAAAGCCAAGATCCCTCTGCTCATCAACATTGCTTGTCGTCCTACCATTTACTGTATATATTCTGACAGTAAGCCAACTTCCCAAAATATATTATCCACAAATGTACTAATCATACATCCGCATTCAAGTCAGTAATATATATCGCAAACCGAAGGATCCCAGCACTGAGGCGGCACGTTTGCTCAATGGTAGAGTTGCTGCCTCACAGCGCCAGGGACCAGGGATCGATCCTGACTACGGATGCTGTCTTTACGGAGTTTGTGCATTCTCCCTATGACCGCGTGGGTTTTCTCCAGGATCTCCGGCTTCCTCCCACACTCCAAAGACGTAACGGTTTGTCGGCTAGTTGGCTTGGTATAATTGTTAATTATCGCTAGCGTGTAGGATAGTGTTAGTGTGCGGGGATCACTGGTCGGCATGGTTTCGGTGGGTCGAAGGGTCGGTTTCTGAGCTGTATCTCTAAACTAAGAACTGAGCACTATCCCTGCTGTACATGTTTCCAATCAGAAAGGCATCTTTCTAACATCACTCTCCGCCTCCAATCGTCAAACCAATTTTGTCTCCTGTTACGAAACCAGTTACAGACCAGTCTGAAAAGTCCTGACCCAAAATGTTCCTTCCATAATGCTACCTGACCGACTGAGTTCCTCTAGCATTGAGTGTTATATATACTGGGACCCAATGTGCCTTAACCTTCTGGACTGGCTGACCATGAGGGACCTTGTTCTTCAGTTCATCTAGGAAATTTTACTTGTACATGAGTTATACGTGAATATGAAAGATATGGCATATCTGAACTATTTGGTGAGCATGCAAAACAAAGTGTTTCACTCTACCACTGGCAATAATGAATGAATGAATGCATGAACGAATGTTTATTGGCCAAGTATTCACATACAAGGAATTTGCCTTGGTGCTCCGCCTGCAAGTGACAACATGACATACAGTCACAGTTAGGAATGACACATAAAACATTAAACATTAATAATAAAACATTATCGATTAAACATGTGAATTAAATAAAATACCAGAGCAAAAGGAGGCTACAGTTTTTTGGATATTGAGTAGAACTACTACTCGTGGAAAGAAGCTATTTGGAATAAACCTAAACCTAAATCTAAACCTATTTCTTGTTACTATTTAAATATAAATTGCTGACTTTAGCGTTTATGTTGATATCAACCATTTTGATGCATTTCACAGACTTTGCAAAAACCTATACGGTAATTTGTAATCCTTTCAGATTTTTTATAATGAAAAAGAAATGGAAAAGGCGGGAGAGCGGCGCAGCAGTAAAGTTGCTGCCTTACAGCGCCAGAGACCCGGGTTCGATCCTGACTACGGGTACTGTCTATAGAGAGTTTGTACGTTCTCCCCGTGACCTGCATGGGTTTTCTCCGGGTGCTCCAGTTTCCTCCCATGTTCCAAAGACGTACGTACAGGTTTGTAGGTTAATTGGCTTCAGTAAAATTGTAAATTGTCCCTAGTGCGTAGGATAGTGCACGTGTACGGGGAGATCGCTGAACGGCGCAGACTTGGTGGACCCTTTCCACATTGTATCTCTGAAGTCTAAAGTCTAAAGAAATAGATTTCTGGTCAAATGCTGCTATTAGTCTTCTTCGTCTTCTTCTTCTTGTGTATGGTGTGCACATCCTAAAGTTGTAGGACAACTTGTTCTATTTGATCTTATTTGACTGTGCACGCCAGGTTGATTGCATTAGTCGAAACTGGGCGGACCACGTGAAGGTTGCAATCTTTCACCCCGTGCTATTAGTCAATTAAGAGTGAGAAGCATTGGAATTTATTGCCACAGAAGGCTGTGGAAGCTGAGCCAGTGAATACGTAATGTGGAGATTGATACTGGTGTCAGGGGTGAAGGCAGGAGAATGGAGCTGAGATGGAAAAATAGATCAGCCATGATTGAAAGACGGGATAGACCTGATGGGCCGAATGGCCTAATTTTGCTCCTGTAACTTATGAACTTATGAACAATTTAATTAAAGTACAGAGTGGATATTTTTAAGGCAGAGATAGATAGATCCTTGATTAGTACAGGTGTCAGAGGCTATGGGGAGTAGGCAGGAGAGTGGGGTTAGGAGGGAGAGATAGATCAGCCATGACTGAATGGCGGAGTAGACTTGATGGGCCAAATGGCCTAATTGTACTCCTATTCCTTATGACCTTATGAGAGTTATTAGATGATAGATAGAAACATTGAGACTGATAAAGCATGGCGGTGGAAATTGGAGAAACAAAACTGAACAACACAACGGAGTGTGTGTTATTATAAAAGCAGGTGCCTTGTGCAGCATGACGGTGGGTGTAACACTATCTCACGGTTCATATAATGAGGCTTCACTCTCAGTGTTTCTGGCATCATTCGAATCCCTCGAGTATATCGCAGGTGTAGGACACATGCCAAACTGATTGTAATAGACGGGACAACACTTTACTGCGTGCTACAAGACAGCAACACACAGGACTTGTGGAGTGTAAGGTAGGCTTAGTACCTGAATTCATGACAACAGAGGTAAGAGCAAATGTCTTTTTTGCTGGGCTGCTGTAAGCTCGGCTGTTCACCATCCTGGCAGAGAATAGCATTATTCTTTTAGTTTTGAACAGCAGCCTATTACATGTGGGAGTGAGTTAGATCTGGGCCATACAGCACATAAAGGTCAGGTATTCGCAAAGCCAAAGCAGCCAAGCATACACCGATGAATAGACTGATGAATTTTGCAGGAAAACCCTAATTAAAGGAAAGAAAATAGATTGAATACCTATGCTGGCACTGCCACTAGTAATTGCATGCCCACCAGTTGAGGTGGGAAATTATCCACCCATGATGCTGGATAGGATTAAAACAAATTGAAAGGAGAGTCTGGTTAACAAATGAGAAGTGATGTTTGCGTCGTGATGAAAAGGAAGAAATTTAATGATCCAGTAACCTCAGCACTGACTATTTTAGCAAGTGTGTGGATTGGAAATAACATCACAACACTGTAGCTCTGATAGATTTTAGTTCCATCCACTGAATCTTTATACTACGAATAAAGAATTGCTCCATGTCCCTTATTAGTTCACTAAACATATGTAACCTGTGAGCAGCTGACTTTAGCAGAAGTATTAATTATTTGAAAGATAGGCACAAAGTGCAGGAGTAACTCTGGAGAAAAAGGATGGGTGACGTTTTGGGTCAGGAATGCTCTTCAGACTGTCATGCCTGACCTGCTGAGTTACTCCAGCATTTTGTGTCTATCTTTGGTAAGAACCAGCATCTGCAGTTCTTTGTTTCTACATATTAATTATTGGAGTACATAGAAACATAGAAAATAGGTACAGGAGGAGGTCATTCGGCCCTTGGAGCCAGTACCGCCATTCATTGTGATCATGGCTGATCGTCCCCAATCAATAACCCGTGCCTGCCTTCTCCCTATATCCCTTGATCCCTTGATTCCACCAGCCCCTAGAGCTCTATCTAAAAGAGATCTAAAAGACATCTTGAAGAGATTTGATTGTAAGAAGAACGTGTGGGTTTGCAGGTTAATTGACTTCTGTAAATTGTCCCTAGTGTCTAGGATAGAGATAGTGTATGGGTGATCATTGGTAGGCATGGACTCAGTGGGCCAAAAGGCCTATTCCCACGCTGTATCTCTGAAGGAACCAATTGTCTGAAAAAACTGAAGGTGCACAATTAACTGGAAGTGATAAAAACAGCACAAGCAGCTAAGTAGGGATATTTCTCCACCTCCCTGGGGCTCGAGTCAATGAAATTAGACACAAAATGCTGGAGTAACTCAGCGGGACAGACAGCATCTCTGGAGAAAAGGAATGGGTGACGTTTCGGGTCGAGACCCTTCCTCAGTCTTCCTGTCACTTACTTCATCATGGGATTGGAGGGTAACATATTAACGTGGACGGAGGAAATATTACAGGAGAAAATAGTGATATTTTTTATTTTATTTATTTATTTATTTATTTATTTTGTTTTATAAACCTAAAGATGTAGGGGGACTTGCACTGCCTAATTTTTTATATTATTATTGGGCTGTGCGTATTAAGAATATTATTTATTATTTATTGGTTGGATTATCCTTCTCAACAGATGGAATGGATAACCAATATTATTTATTGGTTGGATTGTCCTTCTCAACAGATGGAATGGATAAGAATGGAAAAAGAGGATTGTTTCCCTTATGATTTAGGAGCGATCCTCTTCTCCCCGATAAAATTGAATAATATATTATATAAGAAGAATCCAATTATACACAATATAATTCGAATTTTGAAACAAATAAAATTAAACTTAAAATTAAGAAACTTATCTTCATTAACACCAATAGTGAATAACCCGGTATTTAAACCATCTATTATGGATAAAACATATAGACAATGGGAAAGACTGGGAATTAAAAGGTTGGGTGACATATATGAAATGGGAAATTTATTATCATTTCAACAATTAAAATCAAAATTTAATTTGAATAATAACCAATACTTTAAATATTTACAGATATGTGACTTTATAAAAAGATATATTTTTATAAAGTCACTATTACGACGCTATTGTATGGCGCTATTACGAGCCGCGCAGGGTTGGAGTCATTGGATCAAGCACTGTGCCTGCCACAGGCGGAATAAGTATACCTGCTGGTGCTAGGGGCACTCACTAGTCTTACTAAATGAACATTAGAGTACTATCGTACAATTGTCGTGGCCTGCGTTTGGGCCAGAGCGTAGGGGATAATGTTCGCCGCTCAGTTGTTGACAACCTCCTGGCGAACTGTGACATACTATGTATGCAAGAGACATTTTTAGCGAAGCAAGACTTGGACAAACTCAATTCTCTCAATGACAACTTTCATGGGGCTGGGGAGTCTACAAATGACCTTGGCATGGGAATAGTCAGAGGTAGGATACCAGGTGATTCCATTCTATGGAACAAGAAGCTTGACTCATCAGTAAATGTGATTCGGCTTGATGTTGACTGGTGCATTGCCATACACTTTATTCACAACAACAAGGAATTTGTTATCCTGAATGTATATACACCCTATGAATGCCATCAGAATGAGGATGAATATTTAAATAGACTTGCTTACATCTATTCTTTCATTCAAAACAATAATTATTGTAGTGTATATGTCATTGGGGATATGAATGCAGATATCTCAGATAGGAACTCATTATTTGCCAATCATATGGCTCAGTTCTGTCAAGATAATAATTTAATATTGTCAAGCAAAGTGCTTTTACCTACAGATAGCTATACTTATATTAGTGAGGCCTGGCACACCACATCATGGCTGGACCACTGTATTAGTACAGCTGATGCACATGCCTCATTGGGGTGTATGAGCATTCTGTACGGGGCAGCAATGACTGATCATATACCTGTTGCTATGACAATAAATGTTGAACACATACCTGTGGTATCCATGGATAGAAATAGCCTAATACAGAAAAACTGGACTGGTCAACGCTTACAAAGGAAGACATCCTAGCCTATTATGCCCATACAGATAAATCCTTAAGCAATATTCATCTACCTAAAGATGCAATAATATGTAGTAATGTTAACTGTAAAGATATGAAGCATAGGAGAGATATCTGCTCCATGTATAATGATATAGTAAGCGCCTTATATGTAGGCAGTAAGCCCTACTGCAAGCATAACAATAAGACACATAACATCAGACCTGGCTGGAATAAATATGTAGCTGAGTATCATACTGAAGCCCGTGAAGCCACCAAAGCATGGGCTATGGCAGGTAGACCCAGACAGGGGCCTGTGTTTGAGCACAAGAAGCTCACTAATGCAAGGTATAAGTATGCTGTTCGCTTCATCTGTAAAAATGAGCAAGCTATGAGGGCTGATTCCATGGCTAAGAAGCTGCTAAGTAACAATGCTACAGATTTTCGGAAGGAAGTGAGAGCTCTTAGCAGTTGCAAAACATCTCTACCATGTACTGTAGATGGAATCTCCGGAACGGCTAATATCGCGGAGTTATGGCGACAACATTATAGCACTTTATTCAACTGTGTCCAAGGTGACTTGTATAGGGTGGACAATATTGAGAGTAATGACTCAATGGTGATTATGTCACATGAGGTGTATCATGCCATGAACAAGCTGTCCAACAACAAAGCAAGTGGCTTGGATCATATCTCTGCTGAACATCTTAAGTATGCGAGTATGAGGATAGCTCCTCTCCTAGCTATTTGTTTTACTGGCTTTATGATTCATGGCATGTTACCAGACTCAATGCTGTCTGTCCTGTTAGTGCCGGTTATTAAGGACAAAGCGGGTAAAGTAGGCAGTCTAAATAATTACAGGCCCATAGCTTTAGCCAGCATATTGTCAAAAGTATTAGAAAGAGTTCTGCTGGATAGAATACATGAGTTTGTTAACTCCACAGATAACCAGTTTTAAAGCTAAACATGGCACTGACTTATGCATATATGCCCTAAAGGAGATTGTAAACAAATATAGAGGCAAAAACTCTTAAATCCTTATGTGCTTTATTGATGCTTCCAAAGCCTTCGACCGTGTTAATCACAGAAAGCTGTTTGGTAACATGTGTCAAAGAGGGGTGCCTAAATACATTGTGAGAATACTGGCCTACTGGTATGCCCACCAGACTATGCAAATAAAATGGGGCAATAGGGTCTCAGCCCCATTTGGGGTTAGCAATGGTGTTAGACAAGGGGGAATTTTATCCCCGGTTCTTTTTAATCTATATATTGATGATCTGTCTAAACAATTGAAAGCTGTAACACTGGGTGCGTGATTGGTAATATTCTAGTGAACCATATTATGTATGCAGATGATCTTGTGGTCTTTAGTTCATCTAGCGCTGGTCTCCAGCAGCTTATGGTTTGGAACATGACATTAAATATAATGCTAGTAAGAGTGCTGTTATGGTCTGTAGAACCAAAGAGGATAAAAGCCTAAAATATCCTGATTTTAAATTGTCTGACAACAATCTTAGTGTCTGTAATAAGATAAAATATCTAGGGCATATTATTACAGAACAAATGACAGATGATGAGGATATTTATAGGCAACGATGCATGCTGTATATACAGGCGAATATCCTCTTGCGTAAATTTGGTGCGTGTGCAGATGTGGTGAAGATGTCACTATTTAGAGCATACTGCGCACCCCTCTACACTGCGCACCTGTGGTCGAACTATTTAAAGACAAGTATGCAGAGACTAAAGGTTGCATATAACGATGCCATGAGAACACTGCTAAGGCAACCAAGATGGTGTAGTGCCAGTAATATGTTTGTGGCTGCAGGATCAGTACTCTAGAAGCTATCCTAAGACAACAAATGTATAAATTCATTTGCAGGATAATGACTCTAAGAATGAGCTTATTGTGGCCTTGACAAACATAAGGGTTAGCATTACACGCTACGAATCCCAGTTGTGGAAACAACTGGTATCGTTGTCTCGTTGTACGACATTGATCATTTTTTACTCTGGATTTTTAACTTAAGTATTGTGGGGGTTTTTTTTTAAAAATATATAAATTATGTTGTTTTTATGTGATTTACCATGATTTTATATATATTTATGATATTTGAGATGCAATGCATTTTTTAATGTAATGTTGCCCCTTGTCTGGACCTTGAGTCCGTAATAAAGTTATTATTATTATTATTATTATTATTATTATTATTATTATTATTATTATATATACCAAGATTACAGAATATAACAATAGACCCACTGGAACAAGCAATGAATATTAAGGCGGACTCACAAAAATTAATATCATATCTATATAACAGTATTCTTAGTAGAGAATTGCCTTCAACAGAGGCAATTAGAGAAGACTGGGAAAAAGATTTAATGATAAAAATTTCTAAAGAAACATGGGAGAGGTATTTGATATATACGCATAAATGTTCGATTAACTCTAGACATAATTTAATTCAATTTAAAATATTACACAGAATATATTATTCAAAAGTTAGGTTGAATACATTTTATTCAAATATCTCACCAATCTGTGATAAATGTCTTTCTCAAAATGCCAATCTGACACATTCTTTCGTTTCTTGCATAAAACTTCAAAGTTTTTGGTGTGATATATTTCATATATTCACTAGTTTATTTAAGCTAAAAATGGAACCTAGCATGGAAATGATTATCTTTGGAGATGTAAATAAATTAAATATATCCCAAATCTCATTTTTTAATTATGGTTTAATAATAGCGAAAAAACTCATACTTAAATTTTGGAAAAAGGCTACTATACCAACACTCAAAATGTGGATTGGTAAAATGTTGGAAACGGCACATTTGGAAGAGTTGAGACTCCTCCTAATAGAAAAAAAAGACCTTAACGAGTTGGTCTCCATTTATTGACCTTGTGGAATCATGCGGTGTAATATCATCATAAAATTAAAAATTCTGGGTTTGACTGAAAATTGATTAAGAATATTTAAAAAAATATATCGACTAGTTGCGTGGGAGAATCTCCTTTCTGCTTTACTTTCTCACATTTCTTTCTTCACTCTACACTCACTGGTCTATTCTTCACTCTTCACGACTTCTTTCTTTCCCATTTCTTTCTAAAAAAAAAGTTTTTTAAAAAAAAGGAAGTTGTACAAATAATGTTTTAATAATTCTGGGAAGCTGTAAAAAGGTACCATTAAAATGTAATGTACTAATAAATTAAAAAAATAAAATTAAAAAAGAAAAATGTTTTGAAAAAAATTGAAATATTTTATATGGTTATATGGGGAAAACAAATGGTCGGCACGGACTGGAAGGACCGAGAGGGCCTGTTTCCGTGCTGTAATTGTTATATGGTTATAAAAAAGAAAATAGGGATATAAAGATGAATTTAAATTTAGTTGCCTGCTTCCATTAGGCTGGTACAGAGATCAGCGCTGCGCAAATAGGTTTCCACTGGATATTAATGATGTAGCCACCAGAATTTCACACATCCAATTTTGCTGAGAATGAAGATATCTGGTGGGAAAATGAGTTATGAGGAGGAAGCTGAAAGTCAGCAAAGTGATATTCACAGGCTACGAGAATTAGCAACAAAGCGACAAGTGGAAAATGTGAGTTTTTTTTGCAGGAAAAATAGAAGAACAGAGACCGAGAAATATTCTCACCGATGACAGATTTATTAGACACTAAGAATAGCAAATGCTGGTATACAACAAAAAAAAGCCACATACTGCAAGAAGTAATTCAGAGGGTCTGGCGGCATATCTGGAGAACAGGGATGGGTGATGTTTCAGTCTGGACCCTTTGTCAGTCAAAAGACAATAGGTGCAGGAGTAGGCCATTCGGCCCTTCGAGCCAGCACTGCCATTCAATGTGATAATGGCTGATCATCCTCAATCAGTACCCCGTTCCTGCCTTCCCCCCATATCCCCTGACTCCGCTATCTTTAAGAGCCCTAACTAGCTCTCTCTTGAAAGTATCCAGAGAACCGGTCTCCACCGCCCTCTGAGGCAGAGAATTCCACAGACTCACAACTCTCTGTGTGAAAAAGTGTTTCCTCATCTCCGTTCTAAATGGCTTACCCCTTATTCTTAAACTGTAGCCCCTGGTTCTGGACTCCCTCAACATCAGGGACATGTTACCTGCCTCTAGCGTGTCCAAACCCTTAATAATCTTATATGTTTCAATAAGATCCCCTCTCATCTTTCTAAATCCAGAGCGTACAAGCCCAGCCGCTCCATTCCCTCAGCCTATTACAGTCCCGCCATCCCGGGAATTAACCTTGTAGACCTACGCTGCACTCCCTCAATAGCAAGAATGTCCTTCCTCAAATTAGTCTGAGGGTCCTGACCTGACAGGTCGCCTATCCATGTTCTTCAAAGATCCTTCCTGACCTGCAGATTTACTCCAGCACTTTGTATCTATCTTTGGTGTAAACCAGCACCTGCACTTCTTTCTTTATACAGTAAAAAAATCATCAGGTTACTGTTAAAATATTTGCCTTTAAAATCTATGCCTGCCCTCATTTTTATTTTTTTTTAATTTTTTTATTTTTTTTATTAGAAGCAATTGTACAGAGATGAAACATTCGGCATCTAAAACGATACAATTATTGTACGGCTTCATTTTTATCCTTATAACCGAAACCCTGAAAATGAACAAAGAAAAGAAAAAGAGAACAAGAAAGAAAAAAGAATAGAAGGTGAAAAGATAGATCGAAAAAGAACAAAAGAAAGTCCCCTAAACTACCAAGGTAGTGTGGCAGAAAGATATAGAAATAAGAAGAAAGAAAAAGAACGGTGGGGATATACCTAGCCCCTCGTCCCCACCCCCGCCCACCTCACCCAGCCCAGCTGGGTTAGGTGAGAAATTATTTGCCACAGACGGCTGTGGAGGCCAAGTCGGTGGATATTTTTAAGGCAGTGATAGATAGATTCTTGGTTAGTACAGGTGTCAGAGGCTATGGGGAGAAGGCTGGAGAATGGGGTTAGGAGGGAGAGATAGATCAGCTATGATTGAATGGCGGACTTGATGGGCTAAATGGCCTAATTCTACTTCTATCACTTATGATCTCATGGGACCCTTCTCCAAACCTGCCTGATATTAATGAAGGAATCTGAAAAAAAAGTGTTCTGACCTGTAACATCATCTGTACATTTCCTCTCCAGATGCTGAATTCCCCTAGTATTTGTTTCTTTGCTCAAGGTTCTAGCATCTGCAGTTTCTTATCTCTCATATACAATCATCTAGTTGGTTAAATAATAGAAAATGGTGTCTGATGTATTTAAGCAGTCATATATTCCAGAGGAATAGATCAGGTAGATGCACAGAGTCTCTTGCCCAGAGTAGGGGAATCTAGGACCAGAGGACATAGGTTCAAGGTGAGGGGGAAAAGATATCATAGGAATTTAATTGGTGGCAAGAATAGGAAGGCAGATTATTATCTGAATGATGTCAGATTAGGAAAAGGGGAGGTGCAACGAGACCTAGGTGTACACCAGTCACTGAAAGTAAGCACGCAGGTACAACAGGCAATGAAGAAAGCAAATGGCATGTTGGCCTTCATAGCTAGAGGATTTGAGTATAGGAGCAAGGAGGTCCTACTGCAGTTGTACAGGACCCCGGTGAGACTGCACCTGGAGTATTGTGTGCAGTTTAGGTCTCCTAATTTGAGGAAGGACATTCTTACTATTGAGGGAGTGCAGCGTAGGTTCACCAGGTTAATTCCCGGGATGGCAGGACTGACATACGATGAAAGAATGGATCGACTGTGCTAATACTCACTGGAATTTAGAAGGATGAGAGGATATCTTATAGAAACATATACAATTCTTAAGGGATTGTACAGACTAGATGCAGGAAAAATGTTCCCCATGTTGGCGGAGTCCAGAACTGAGATGAGGAAAATCTTTTTCACCCAGAGAGTTGTGAATCAGTGGAATCTTTTTGGCAGTGGAGGCCAATTCACTGGATATACTTGAGAGTTCGATATAGCTCTTAGGGCTAACGGAATTGAGTGATATGGGGAGAAAGCAGGGATAGGGTACTGATTCTGGATGATCAGCCATGATCATATTGAATGGCGTTGCTGGCTCGAAGTGCCAAAAGGCCTACTCCTGTCCCCATTTTCTATGCTTCTATGTTAGGAATCCGAGCGGTAACTTTTTCACACAAAGGGTGCTGGGTGAATGGAACAACAGATGAGGTTGTTGAGGCTGGGACTATCCCAATGTTTAAGAGACAGTTAGACAGATGGATAGGACAGGTTTGGAGGGTTATGGACCAAGCGCAGGCAGGTGGGACTAGTGTAGCTGTGACATGTTGGCCGGTGTGGGCAGGTTGGGCTGAAGGGCCTGTTTCCACACTGTATCACTCTATGACTATGACTCTAGGTCTGTTTCCATTTCCCGCTCCCCTGACTGTCAGTCTGAAGAAGTGTCTCGACCCAAAACACCTATTTCTTTTCTCCAGAGGCGATAACTGACCCGCTGAGTTACTCCATCATTTTGTGTCAATCTTCCAGATGGAAGTGTTCGGGGCTATTACTCTACTTAGTATATATAGCATGATTTAAAGAAAAAAAATATTTCACGAGGATTTAGACAAATCAGTTCTTTAAGTTAGACAGATAAAACTTAATGCAGAGAAATGTGAAATCGTATATTTCAGAGGGAACAATAAGCAGATTACTTCCTTTCCTATGATGAAGGGACCTGACCCAAAATATAATTTGTCCTTTCCCATCCGCAGATGCTGCCAGACATGCCAAGTTCCTCCAGCACTTTGTCTTTGTTCAAGATTCCTGCATCTGCATTCTATTGCGCGTATATATTCGCCATCAATGTCAGACACTCTTAAAAGCGTAGAGATGATAGGATTCTGATACACAAATCCTAAGAATTGGATAATAAAACAGCATTTGGAACCGCAGGTTGAAGAGCAAAAATAAAGAGTCCATGTCAATTTAATAGAGAATATATTATGGTACAATAGAGACCATTTTCTATTCTGGGCTTTTGATTTAGAAAGGAAAGCAGTCGCAGAAAATGATGAAGATTTTCATGAAGGTAGTACAGGAATTATTATTTTATGGCATTTGGAATGATTCAGGTAAAAATGGGGAAGAGTCATAGTTATAGAGTAATCCTGTGTGGAAACAGGCCCTTCTGCCTAAATTGACCATGCTGACCAACATGCCCCATCCACACTAGTCCCACCAGCCTGCATTTGGCCCATTACCCTCTAAACCGGTCCTATTCATGTACCTGTCTAAATGTTTCATGAATGTTACGATAGTGCCTGCCTCATTTACCTCCTCCGGCAGCTAGTTCCACACACCTACCACCCTTTGAATGAAAAAGTTACCCCTCAGCTTCCTATAAAAACTTTCCCCCCCTCACCAAGTTTTACTTGGACACCGGAGAGGATTGATTTACTCCCTTTGTTATAATGCAGAACAAGTTATGGTTGTGTTGTTGCACTATTTCTAAAAAAGCTGAAGTTATTTATAAATAGTAATATGCTTTAGATGTCGGTAAAGTGAACCTATTTGTTGCTACATTTGTTTTGAGTGGATAAACTCTAGATAATTAATTAGTTTTTAGTCTGATTCAATCCAAATTATACTGCACTAGAACATGTAATTTTAGACAATTCACCACAGCAAAATAATTGCAACTAATTGAATTAAAGCTTCCCTCTTAATTTCTCTCAGAACTCAGTAGTTAAATGCGTGGTGTGGTACCAGGTCATGGAGATGATGATGATTCTCTGATCAGAATTAGTCTGTGTCGGGTAGTTGATTCTGACTTCCAGAAGGAAGTGGATTATTCCAGAGATAGACACAAAATGCTGGATAACTCAGCAGGAAAGGCTGCATTTCTGGAGAGAAGGAATGGGTGAGGTTTCGAGTCGAGACCCTTCTTCAGACCCTTCTCGACCCAAATCGTCACCCATTCCTTATCTCCGGAGATGCTGCCTGACAGGCATTTTGTGTCTAACTTTGGTTTAAACCAACATCTGCAGTTCCTTCCTACACACATGCCTGTATTCCAGAACTGGTGTATGTGGCTGGTTGATGATCACAGGCTCGCCAGGATAATGGCGTGTCTCCAACAACTCTCACCAACTTCGACAGATGTGCCGTAGAAGGCATTTTATCGGGATGCATCACAGCATGGTTTGGGAGCAGCACTGTCTAAGACCGCACTAAACTAAACTAAACTAACCTAAGCTAAACTAATGCCCTTTGGCTAAACTGAAATAATTACCAATGATGTCATCTTATTCATAAATGGAAATTGACAATTGACACCCCCCTAATTGACGATAGGATGGTTCAGGTGTCTGATAAAAGCTGGGAAGAAACTATCGCTGAATCTGCAGGTGTGCGTTTTCATACTTATGTAGCTCGTGCCTGATGGGCGAGGGAAGAAGAGGGAGTGACTGGGGTGAGACTCATCCTTGATAAGGCTGTTGGCCTTGCCGAGGCAGCGCGAGGTATAAATGGAGGCAATGGAAGGGAGGTTGGTTTGTGTGATGTTCTGGGCTGCGTCCACAATTCTCTGCAATTTCTTGTGGTGTTGGACGGAGCTGTTCCCGAACCAGGCTGTGATGCATCCCCATAAAATACTTTCTACGGCGCATCTGCAGAAGTTGTTGAGAGTTGTTGGGGACATGCCAAACATCCTAAGCCTTCTGAGGAAGTAAAGTTATTGGTGTGCTCTCTTGGAGTAGATGAACCAATCTGAACACCAGATGTCTAGATGGATTTGTGTATGAATTTTTCGGACATGCCATTATTGTATGCAATAAAACATAATTGTAAAAATGGTTTGCTACCTTGCACAATATAGTACCTGTAGGTGGCACCAAGAGAGCTATTTTATGTGACTGATATTACGTGACTGGTGCACTGGGCTGAACCTTATCAGTTGCCCAGAGTGAATCACATTGATGTGGAAAGGACTGAAATGAATTTCTGTACGGTCTCTGGATCAACTCCAAGTACAGTTGCAGGAGCAGTACTGAAGTAGCAACAGTCCTTCAGATATTTAGCAGCAAGCAACACATCAGAGTCAGTCTGTCGCTCCGTAGCTGCATCGGAAAGCACCTTTAGTTTAGAGATACAGTACGGAAACAGGCACATGGATAGGACAGGTTTGGAGAGATATGGACCGAATGCAGACAGGTGGGACTAGTGTAGATGGGGCATGTTGGTCAGCATGGGCCAAAGGGCCTGTTTCTATGCTGTATGATTCTATGACTATATGAGCGCTGGGAAGGTTTCAGCAATTAGCAGAGTAATCAATCATCAGCCATTTGGACCAACTAATTCTTTGCATCTTGGTGTCAGCAAATTGACCATCGCCTTTCCAAGATAACAATGGTGATTGCAAGAATACTTTGGAATTAAATGCGTATCAAAAGAATTTATTTGATTACGGCTTAATAAAAGGAAAAAAAACGAATCTTAAAATTCTGGAAAAATGCTCCTATACCAACATTATATATGTGGATTTCAACTCTGTTTGAAACACTACATCTGGAAGATATGAGACTGCCTCAAAGGAAAATCAGAATGCTTCTTTCAGACTTGGTCTGCATTTATAGAATTACTACAAAGATAGGGTGCAGGAGTACCTCGGGCCTTGGTAGGGGGGGGATGAAAAACTATTGAGGTGGTGGATTCCTTTTGCGTGATATATATAACATAGTAACTGGCTTTTTTTTTTCTTTTCCTTTTTTTTTAGGGTCTATCTCTTAACCCCCTTTCTCTAATTCTTTGACCAAGGGTTTCTTCTCGCCTTTGGCACGCTCTTTCACTATCACAACTCTTTTCACCTATTTCACTCTCTTTCTTACTATTCCGTTTCTTTAAAGGCCATAAAATGATGGGGTACAATGATTGTAACAATATATATGTGAAGTACATTGATTTATTTACCTCTAATAAATAAAATATTTTTTTAATAAAATTAAAAAAAAGAATACTTTGTTATCCATGAAGCACTTTGGAACATACCAAGGTCATAGAAGGTGAGGTGTAAATGTACTTTCTTTCATTCTTTTCAGTTATTGGTTCTGCTCGAATCGCATGCTTTCCAAAGCCGATTAACCGCAGTATGCAACATCCAAGATAACATGTGTTAGCGCGCAGCAGTAGTGCTGCAGTTGTGCAGAACGATGGCGCAGTGGTAGAGTTGCTGCCATACGGTGCTTGCAGCGCCAGAGACCCGGGTTCAATCCTGGCTACGGGTACTTGTCTATACAGAGTTTGTACGTTCTCCCCGTGACCTGTGTGGGTTTTTTCCAAGAACTTCGGTGTCCTCCCATGCTCCAAAGACGTACAGGTTTGTAGGTCAATTGGCTAGGTATAAATGTAAAAACTGCCCCTTGTGTAGGATAGTGTTAATGAGTGGGGAACGCTGGTCGGTGTGGACTCAATGGGCCTGTTTCTGTGCTGTATCTCTAAACTAATTTACAATCAGTCTGAAGATGGGTCTCGACCCAAAATGTCACCTATTCATTTGCTCCATAGATGCTGCCTCACCCGCTGAGTTTCTCCAGCATTTTTGTCTACCTTTAACTTAAACTAAACTAGTGTTGCTGCCTTTCAGCGCCAGATTCCTGGATTCGATCCGGACTACGGGTGCTGTCTGAACCGAGTTTGTGAGTTCTCCCTGTGACTGTGGGTTTCCTCCGGGTGCTCCGGTTTCCTCCCGCACTCCAAAGATGGTTACATACAGGTATCTGTGTGTAACATACGCTCCCTACAGGTTTGTAGGTCAATTGGCTTGGCAAAATTATAAATAGTCCCCAGAGTGTAGGATAGTGCACAGGTACCGAGTGATCGTTGGTCGGCGCAGACTCCGTGGGCCAAAAGGCCTGTTTCCACACTTTCTATCTAAAGTCTAAAAGTCTAACCATGCATCAGGGTGAGAAATGAAGATTATGTTTCAGGCTTGTCTGCAGCTGAAATACACAGTGAATGCTTATTTATTCAAATGGAAAGGAAAGATGTGGTGTTCATGTTCCTTCAAAGTCGAATGCCTGCCAAGAGTGCATCAGATGAGAAACGTTGAGAGTGGTAACACTGCTAAGTTGTGGGATAACTGGTGACTATTCAAAACTGGGGAGAGAGGAGGGCGGTCGTGTGCCACAAGAAGAGATAAAAATTGGGCAAAAGGAAAATGTATGCAGACGTATAGCTGATAGAATAAGAGAAAAGACAAGCTCAATTGGGCGTGATCGTCCCAATCTGGCAACACAGCTTCTGCCCAGGAGACCCATTATTCTGGAGCTTTGTTGCTACAGTAACGGCCATCTGCATTCTCTGAACTGGTTCAGTGTGGGATTTAACTCCAAAACGCGGCCGTTGTGGATGAATGGAGCAGCAGGGCACTGATTGTGAACATTTGTTCCTATGTACACAATGTAGTACCAGCTTGGGCAGCTTACAACAACCCAGCGGTATGAAGACAAACACAAAATGTTGGGGTAGCTCAGCGGGCCAGGCATTCGTCTCTGGAGAAATGGAATAGGTGACCTTTCGGATCGAGACCCTTCTTCACCAAACTGAGATTCAGGGGCGGGGGAAACTAGAGGTACGGGATGGACCAGAACAAAGCAGAGCCTGCATCGATGACTCAGGAAAGTTTGAGCCCACAATGGTCCATTATTGGCTGGGGACGAGGTGATAACGAAGGAAACGGTGAAATTAGCAAGAGGACTAGGGTGGGGGATGGATGGAGAGAGAGGGGATGCAAGGGTTACTTGAAGTTAGAGAAATCAATACTCATGCCACTGGGTTATAAGCTTCTCCATTTGAAATATGAGGTGCTGTTTCTCCAATTTGTGCGTTTCGTGCCCAGTGAAATGAACGTTGATTCTCTAATTTCAACCCCTGCATTCCCTCGCTCCCCACCCTCCCCCACTTTAGTCATCCTACTAGTTCCATTGTTCGCATCCCTGTATCTCTTTGTTATCACCTCTTTCCCAGCCAACAATGTGCCATTATAGGCTCCACCCTTCCTAGGTCATCTGCTTCGTGTCATGACCCTGCCTCCGAACTGCGCTTGCGGGATTAGTACGTCATCTGGAAAGCCCATTTTGTTCAGGTCAAGTCCCGACCTGAAACGTCACCCTCCATATTCTCCAGAGATGCTGCCTGGCCTGTTGAATGATTCCAGTGCTTTGTGTCCTTTTGTGTCAACCAGAATCGGCATCTCTGCATGTTTTTTTCTATCCTGGGAAAAAGGTTCTGACTGTCAACCCCGTCTATACCTTTCATAATTTTATAACATAGATCATGCCTGGGTCTTCCCAATGTTTGCGATTTCACCGAGAGATGGTCATTTGCATATTTGCTCTGGGAAAAACAAATTATTGTGTCATTAGCACCTTGTACAAGGGCCAAATAATGCAATAATAGATTGGTTTGGAATTTATTTCACTTTTGTTCTGTCTTTATAGAAACATAGAAACATAGAAAATAGGTGCAGGAGTAGGCCATTCAGCCCTTCGAGCCTGCACCGCCATTCAATATGATCCTGGCTGATCATCCAACTCAGTATCTTGTACCTGCCTTCTCTCCATACCCCCTGATCCCTTTAGCCACAAGGGCCACATCTAACTCCCTCTTAAATATAACCAATGAACTGGCCTCAACTACCTTCTGTGGCAGATAATTCCAGAGACTCACCATTCTCTGTGTCTTTATAGAAACATAGAAACATAGAAAATAGGTGCAGGAGTAGGCCATTCAGCCCTTCGAGCCTGCACCGCCATTCAATATGATCCTGGCTGATCATCCAACTCAGTATCTTGTACCTGCCTTCTCTCCATACCCCCTGATCCCTTTAGCCACAAGGGCCACATCTAACTCCCTCTTAAATATATCCAATGAACTGGCCTCAACTACCTTCTGTGGCAGATAATTCCAGAGACTCACCATTCTCTGTGTGAAAAATGATTATCTCATCTCGGTCCTAAAAGACTTCCCCCTTATCCTTAGACTGTGACCCCTTGTTCTGGACCTCCCCAACATCGGGAACAATCTTCCTGCATCTAGCCTATCCAACCCCTTAAGAATTTTGTAAGTTTCTATAAGATCCCCCCTCGGTCTTCTAAATTCTAGCGAGTACAAACCAAGTCTATCCAGTCTTTCCTCATATGAAAGTCCTGACATCCCAGGAATCAGTCTGGTGAACCTTCTCTGTACCCCTTCTATGGCAAGAATGTCTTTTCTCAGATTTGGAGACCAACACTGTACACAATACTCCAGGTGTGGTCTCACCAAAACCCTGTACAACTGCAGTAGAACCTCCCTGCTCCTATACTCAAATCATTTGGCTATGAATGCTAACATACCATTTGCTTTCTTCACTGCCTGCTGCACCTGCATGCCTACTTTCAATGATTGGTGTACCATGACATCCAGGTCTCATTGCATCCCCCCTTTTCCTAATTTGCCACCATTAAGATAATAGTCTACCCTCCTGTTTTTGCCACCAAAGTGGATAACCTCACATTTATCCACATTAAACTGCATCTGCCATGCATTTGCCCACTCACCCAGCCTATCCAAGTCACCTTGCAGCCTCCTAGCATCCTCCTCACACCTAACACTACCCCCCAGCTTAGTGTCATCCGCAAACTTGGAGATGTTGCATTCAATTCCCTCGTCCAAATCATTAATATATATTGTAAATAGCTGGGGTCCCAGCACTGAGCCTTGCGGTACCCCACTAGTCACTGCCTGCCATTGTGAAAAGGACCCGTTTACTCCTACCCTTTGCTTCCTGTCTGCCAGCCAGTTCTCTATCCACATCAATACTGAACCCCCAATACCGTGTGCTTTAAGTTTGTATGCTAATCTCTTATGTGGGACCTTGTCGAAAGCCTTCTGAAAGTCTAGATATAACACATCCACTGGTTCTCCCTTATCCACTCTGCTAGTTACATCCTCAAAAAATTCTATAAGATTCGTCAGACATGATTTACCTTTCGTAAATCCATGCTGACTTTGTCTAATGATTTCACCACTTTCCAAATGTACTGCTATCCCATCTTTAATAACTGACTCTAGCAGTTTTCCCACTACCGATGTTAGACTAACTGGTCTGTAATTCCCCGTTTTCTCTCTCCCTCCTTTTTTAAAAAGTGGGGTTACATTAGCTACCCTCCAATCCTCAGGAACTACTCCAGAATCTAAGGAGTTTTGAAAAATTATCACTAATGCATCCACTATTTCTGTGGCTACTTCCTTGAGTACTCCGGGATGCAGACTATCTGGCCCTGGGTACTTATCGGCCTTTAATCCATTCAATTTACCCAACACCACTTCTCGGCTAACCTGGTTTTCAGTCAGTTCCTCCATCTTATTTGATCACCAGTCCCCTGCTATTTCTGGCAGATTATTTATGTCTTCCTTAGTGAAGACAGAACCAAAGTAGTTATTCAATTGGTCTGCCATGTCCTTGTTCCCCATGATCAATTCACCTGTTTCTGACTGCAAGGGACCTACATTTGTTTTTAACTACTCTCTTTCTCTTCACATATCTATAAAAACGTTTGCAGTCAGTTTTTATGTTTCCTGCCAGTTTTCTTTCATAATCTATTTTCCCTTTCCTAATTAAGCCCTTTGTCCTCCTCTGCTGAACTCTGAATGTCTCCCAGTCCTCTGGTAGGCTGCTTTTTCTGGCAAATTTGTATGCTTCATCTTTTGTTTTTATACTATCCCTGATTTCCCTTGTTATCCATGGATGCACTACCTGCCCCGATTTACTCTTTTGCCAAACTGGGATGAACAATTGTTGTAGTTCATCCATGCAGTCTTTAAATACCTTCCATTGCACATTCACTGTCAACCCTTTAAGAATCACTTGCCAGTCTATCTTGGCCAATTCACTTCTCATACCTTCAAAGTTACCTTTGTTTAAGTTCAGAACCCTTGTTTCTGACTTAATTATGTCACTCTCCATCCTAGTGAAGAACTCAACCATATTATGGTCACTCTTGCCCAAGGGGCCCCGCACAACAAGACTGCTAACTAACCCTTCCTCATTACTCAATACCCAGTCTAGAATAGCCTGCTCTCTCGTTGGTTCCTCTACATGTTGGTTTAGAAAATTATCCCGCATACATTCCAAGAAATCCTCTTCCTCAGCACCCCTGCCCATTTGATTCACCCAATCTATATGTAGATTGAAGTCACCCATTATAACTGTTTTACCCTTGTTGCACGCATTTCTAATTTCCTGTTTGATGCCATCCCCAACTCCACTACTACTGTTAGGTGGCCTGTACACAACACCCACTAGCATTTTCTGCCCCTTAGAATTTTGCAGCTCTACCCATATCGATTCCACATCCTCCAAGCTAATGTCCTTCCTTTCTTTTGCATTAATCTCCTCTCTCACCAGCAACACTACCCCACCTCCCTTTCCTTTCTGTCTATCCTTCCTGAATATTGAATATCCCTGGATTTTCAGCTCCCAGCCTTGGTCCCCCTGGAGCCATGTCTCCGTGATCCCAACTATAGCATAGTTATTAATAGCTATCTGCACCTTCAACTCGTCCACCTTATTACGAATGCTCCTTCCATTGAGACACAAAGCCTTCAGGCTTGTTTTTACAACACTCTTCCTCCTTATACAATTATGTTGACAAGTGGTCCCTTTTGATTTTTGCCCTGGAAACGCACCACCTCTTATTTTCTGTTTATTATTTTTTTCTTCTTTCGCCCTACATGTTGGGTCTGAGTGCTTCCCTTCTCTGCCTCCTGCCTCAGACCCTGTCTACTGGCTTTCTCTATTTGAGTCCCTCCCCCCAACCGTTCTAGTTTAAAGTCCCCCCCGGTAGCCTTTGCAAATTTTCCTACAATTTACAATATCTACAATTTAAGTTACTGATCAACAGCATGTGTGGCTCCATATTAATCCGTGGAATGATATGGAACAAATGCCCGCCACTGTTGAAGAACAAGCCTGAAGAAGGGTCTCAACACAAAATGTCACCCATTCCTTCCCTCCAGAGATGCTGTCTGTCCCGCTGAGATACTCCGGCATTTTTGTGTGTCTGCAGTAACCAGCACCTGCAGTTCCTTCTTACACCACTGTAACATAACTTGTGATCTTGTGGTACTACAACATTTAATATGTTTAAGTACAGAATGTGCAAGTTTAATAATGGCATCTAGAAATATTCGCCATTATCAAACACTGGTAACTATAATCTATTAATGTTTCATAGTCCAATCTATGGGTCTGATCGTTTTGTTAAACCGACTGTGGAAAGTACAATTTCTTTTAGTTAGATGGCTCAAAGGCAATTGCCAACATGTTTCCTCACTGATGAGATCCGGCAATAACTGCACAATAACTGCACTTTTAAGAAACATTCAGACAAGAACAAGGATAGGACAGGTTTAGAGGCATCTGGGCCAAACGCAGGCAGGTGGAACAAGTGTAGATGGGACATGTTTGTCGGCGTGGGGAAGTTGGGCCGGAGGGCCTGTTTCCACGTTGTATGACTCTATGACTCTTTGAGTTTAGTTTGAATTATTGTCACATGGTACTGTGAAAAGCTTTTGTTGCGCGTTAACCAGTCAGTGGAAAGACTACATCATTACGATCGTGCCATTATAGTGTATAGATAGATACATGCTAAGGGAATAACGTTTAGTGCAAAGTTAAGCCAGCAAAGTTCTTATTAGAACCAATATCAATCTTCCCACCTGTCCATTTAAGGACACGGATAAGGTCTGAATAATGATGGAGTACTGAGATCAAATAATGGTCTGGACAGACAGGGTTTAACACACTGCTCCTTACACAGGGCAAAGGGGCAGATAAGTTTGCCTCTTCACTAATGTCAAGGCTTTTAGGCTTCAATGGCAACCAGGCCACAAAGAGCTTACCATTGAGGCCCTGCCCTCCTGCCCACTCTCCCCTCTCCGAATTGCCTGATAGTAGCTAGTATTTATAGTTTTTTTTTGTTAAATATTTTTATTAATTGTAAGTACATATTAATAGAATATACTTCTTACATACATTTGTATTATTATTAATATTAACATTTAAGACTTATTTGTATTTCTATACATTTTTTTTTACAAGTAAGAAAAGATAGAGAAAAATAACATAGAAATAAGAAATGAAAAATAAAGAAGTGAATGGAGTATTAAAAAGTTATCCATCGTTGGAGATATATCCATGATTTGTTATACGTATTTCTTCATCTATTCCATTATTCAGGCTTCAGTCAGGCTCTCGTACCGAGCCACTTTGACCCTTTAGATATTCAATGTATGGAGACCATATTCCTCTGAATAGATCCAACTTGTCCATTAGGACAAGCCTCAATCTTTCCAGATGAAGTGTCTCCGACATTCCTGTAATCCACATTTTGATTGTGGGGGATGTAGGACCTTTCCAGAATTTCAATATTAATTTTTCCCAATTATTAAACTATAATCAATAAAAATTCTTTGATTCATTGTTATTAATTGATCTGTTTCTAGTATTCCCAGTATTATTAACTTTGAATCAGGAATCAGATTCATATTAACAACATTCGAAATTATCTTAAATATTTCTGTCCAAAATTTTGTAATTTTTACACAATTTGTAAATGAGTGTGTTAAGTTAGCTTCTAAGTGCTGACATTTATCACATATGGCAGATACATTTGAAAAAATACTATGTAGTTTGGATTTTGAATAATGTAGTCTATATAATATTTTAAATTGTATAAGAGAGTGTGTAGCATTTAACGAACAGTGGTGTATATGTTGTAAACTTTCATCCCATACTTCTGGTCTAATAATTTGACCTAATTCGTTTTCCCATGATTGTCTATATATTTCTGTCAATGGGACATCATTTTCCAGTAAAATATTATAAATATATGATATCAATTTTTCTGTGTTCGGATGTTTATTTAGACATTCATCTAAAATTTCTGTCTTTCTATTTCTAATTTCCTGTGTGTTTGCTTTTACATAGTCTCTAATTTGTAAGTATCTAAAATAATCTTTTGAATGTAATCCATAAATTTGTTGTAATTCTTGAAATGAAAGGAAAGAATTTTCCCTGTAGAGATCTCCCGTCTTATTAATTCCATTATTTTAATGTTTTCTTTATTTGTTTCCAGATACGTATTCCACTTTCTATTATAGGGTTTTCGCTATAGGTTTTCTTACCTAGATTAATATTGGCAAATAATATCGAACTAATTTCAAAAGGCAAACAATCTTCTTTTTCCATTTTTAACCAAATTAGTTGCTTATCTGTCTCAACTAATCAAAAATTCATATTTTTAATATTAACTGCCCAGTAATAAAACATAAAGTTTGGTAGTGTTAGACCTCCATTTATTTTTGATTTACATAAATGTTTTTTATTTATTCTATGGCTCTTATAATCCCGGATAAAGTTGGTAACTAAAGAATCCACCTTCTTAAAGAAGGTGGATTCTGTGGCTTTGAGTTATTTCAGCGCGGGGCAAAAGACTCTGTGATTTTGTACATCTATTGATATGACCTACAAAGGGAAAATGAGCACACTCCAGTAACCAATAACGTGGTAAGTGCATTTCTTGGTGCTTTATGTTTTTAAATACTGTATTTCCCGGGGTGGGGGGAGAGCTCAGTTCACAGTGTTTGGGGAATCTGGCGTTGTGAAGGAGGGGATTGGGGTCAGTAACCCACTTGCCATGCTCCGGTCTGAGTGCAGGTAGATGGGACTAGGTGACAGTAACTCAGCGGGACAGGCAGCATCTCTGGAGAGAAGGAATGGGTGACAGTTCGGGTCGAGACCCTTCTTCAGTGTTTTGTTCTGGTGTAGAGCTGCACGGGAACACCAATGTGTTGCGTGTCACTAGAATATGGACGATGGCAGCCTGTCCCGCTGAGTGACTCCAGCATTTTGCGTCTATCTTCGGTTTAAAGCAGCAGCTGCAGCTGCTTCCTACAGCCTGACACCAGGTTGGCCCGAGGATGGTGCCCTATCTATTGTGTATCAGATTAGAAACCCGACGTTCATACTATATTGAGCGGGAAGGGAACTGCAGATGCTGGTTTACACCAAAGATAGACACAAAAAGCTGGAGTAACACAGCGGCTCAGGCAGCATCTCTGGAGAAAAGAAATAGGTGAGGTTTCGGGTCGGTTCTTCAGACACTATACCATCTTATCCCTTTCATGTGTGTAGTTCACTATAAGTAGAATTTCGATTCAAATTTTTTAAAGAGCAAATCTTTCCTCCGAGCACAACAGCCAGGCATTATCTCATGACTGCCTCCCATTGGGATCGGGATACCTTCCAGGCTGGGCATCATCATTACTGTGGCTCAGCCGTGAGTTTTTGATGCTGGTCGAGATGGAACCTGCTCTTCCCCTCGTTGCAAGGCTGCACCCTGGAACCGAACAAAACTCCGGGCGAGTTGGACAGGTGTGTTTCTAGGTCACTGGGAGAACGTGCAAACTCCATACGGACAGCACCAGTCGTCAGGATTGAACTCGGGTCTCTGGCGCTGTGAGGCAGCAACTCTACTGCTGCGCTGCCAATGTGACAATCCAATTTTTTGAATGAAGTTAGCCGCTTCACCGAGGAGCGGGTGCAGTAGAACGAGAATGAACGGATTTGCCAGCGGTGACATTGCAGCCGAGGTCTGGGGAAGACAGAGAGGGGAACAATGAGGACACGGAAGTTTAGTGGGGAATCTCATTGGTTATTGTGTGGGAAAGAAGTCCAGATGCTGGCTTAAAGATAGACTCAGCGGGACAGGCAGCATCTCTGGGTAGTAGTCTAAGGAAGGGTCTCGACCCGATACATCATCATTCCTTCTCTCCGGAGATGCTGGCTGTCCCGCTGAGTTACTCAAGCATTGTGTGTGTGTGAGAGTTACTCCAGCATTGTTCGCGTGTGTGTGAGTTACTCCAGCATTGTGTGTATGTGTGTGTGAGTTACCTTAGCATTGTGTGTGTGTGTGTCTGTGTGCGTCATTGTGTGTGAGTGTGTGTGTGTGTGTGAGTGAGTTCCTCCAGCATTGTGTATGTGTGCAAGTTACTCCAGCATTGTGTGTGTGTGTGAGTTACTCCAGCATTGTGTGTGTGTGTGTTACCCCAGCATTGTGTGTGTGCGTGTGCGAGTTACCCCAGCATTGTGTGTGTCACCCCAGCATTGTGTGTGTGTGTGCAAGTTACTCCAGCATTGTGTGTGTGTGCGAGTTACTCCAGCATTGTAAGTGTGTGTGTGTGCGAGTTACTTCAGCATTGTGTGTGTGTGTGCGAGTTACTTCAGCATTGTGTGTGTGTGTGTGAGTTACCCCAGCATTGTGTGTGTGTGTGTGTGAGAGTTACCCCAGCATTGTGTGTGTGTGTGTGTGTGTGTGTGTGTGTGTGTGTGTGTGTGTGTGTGAGTTACCCCAGCATTGTGTGTGTGTGTGTGAGTTACCCCAGCATTGTGTGTGTGTGTGTGTGTGTGTGTGTGTGTGTGTGTGTGTGTGTGTGTGTGTGAGTTACCCCAGCATTGTGTGTGTGTGTGTGTGTGTGAGTTACCCCAGCATTGTGTGTGTGTGTGTGTGAGTTACCCCAGCATTGTGTGTGTGTGTGTGTGTGTGTGTGTGTGTGTGTGTGTGTGCGTGTGCGCGCGTGTGTGTGTGTGTGTGTGTGTGTGTGTGTGTGTGTGTGTGTGTGTGTGTGTGTGTGTGTGTGTGTGTGTGTGTGTGTGTGTGTGTGTGTGTGTGTGTGTGTGTGTGTGTGTGTGAGAGTTACCCCAGCATTGTGTGTGTGTGAATCATGAATTGCCAAGACACAAGGCACTGTAGATACAAATAATGTAATGCACAAGAAAGGGCAGATGCCAGTTGAAAAAAGTGAACACATGGGGCTGGAGAAATTTGGAAATGTCATCCCGTCACCCATTCCTTCTCTCCAGAGATGCTGCCTGCCCGCTGAGTTAAAAGAGTTCCCACGGTAGACTCACGAATCACTAAGGTAAACGCACGGGCCACCACGTTATAAACGAGTTTAAAATGTTTCAATTTTTAATTTGAACTGTAAATTTGACTCGTGGAAAAAAACAAACATGTTTGATTTTTTTCACGAGTTACCAAGTTTCACGGGTACCTGCCGTTAGCGCCATGAATCGCTATGTTGCTCGCAAGAGTTCCGACGTTCCCGCTACGTTTAGTGTACGTGATTACCGCGAGTGACAACTCGGGGTCACTCGTGGGTCAATTCGCACCGTGAGACAGGGGTTTAAATCCTTTTTCGAAAGTTAATTTTTTTTTTTTTTTAAAGCATTAAAGTACAGGGACTCCCTGGGGTTTGAATGACTTGATTTGTGGAAATATGATTTCATGCAAATTCTTCCAGACATTTTAAAGCATTTTCAGGTAACAATAATAATAAAAGGTTTCCTAGTATTCATGACTAACTGGATGCACAATACATTCCATTAATGTAATTATGGATAGTGTTAGGGTGAGTATTCAATGAAATGAAACAATTATAGCAAGTTTATATGGAGCAATTCTTGTGGTGAGAGTAAAGAATATGTACTGTATTTAGTTGTCAGTGGACCAGGAAATGAACAGTGCAATTCTTACCTGCTGCACCTTTACAGGTACATTAATGCCACAGCACAACAAATAAATAAACAATAATCAATAATACAATAAATTTTCAATAATACAGGTCCACCACTGATTTTAGTTTAGTTTAGTTTAGTTTAGAGATACAGCGTGGAAACAGGCCCTTCGGCCCACAGTGTCTGCACCGACCTGCGATCCCCGCACATTAACAATATCCCACACATTCTAGAGACAATTTAACATTTGACACCAAGCCAATTAACCTACAAATCTGTACATCTTTGGAGTGTGGCAGGAAACTGAAGATCTTGGAGAAAACCCACGGAGGACACGGGGGGGGAACGTCCAAACTGTAAAGACGGCTCCAGTAGTCAGGATTGAAAGCTGGGTCTCTGGCGATGTTCTGGCAGCAACTCTACTGCTGCACCACTGTGCCTCCCCATTTTCTGGCAGCCTTGGTTCCAGAGCCACGTCAGATTATCCGCTTTGCCGGACCAACTGAGGTCACGTAATAATCATTCACCAATACACCTCTGGCCCATTAATTATACCCATTCCATGTCACTAAAGCACCATGGACTGCTAGAAACTTAAATAAAACAGATATTAAATGTAAGTTAAATTTACAGCAAAAAAAAAAAAAAAAAAATTACAGCAAAACTTGCATTTCCTGCACAGGCAGCCCGGGCACCGGTTAATGAGTTGCCCTCGTTAGTCCCAGTGAGGGTTGGATCGGTGGCTGCCCGCGGCACGGCTTTCCTGGCAGGCATCATGGCCCCCGTGGGGCAGAAGCACCATAGAACTGCGGAAACACGAGCGTAGGTTGAGATAGGCGGCCTCACTCGACCTGGAGTCCACATTTTCGGGGGGACATTTCTGAAAGGCCTTACCTCTGAGCTGGTGGCGCCGTTTGTGAATTGCACTAAGTCCATACATGGAAGTCCTGATGAGGTTGAGATTGTCCGCCTCATTTTCAGGGGGACTTCCGGCGGGAATTTCAAGTACACTCTCGTAATTGTGTCCGGATTAAAGGAGTTGCCGGACCATCAGTTGCTGGAAAATTGGTGGTAGAGCTGCACTAAATAACCAGACCAGAACAGTGTCAGCAAAAGTAACCTGTACAATGTCCATTGTGGTTTGGTTGCTGAGGTAGGGTTGTGGTTAGGATCGTGCAGTGTAGTTCAAGAACTTGATGGTTGACCAGAAGAAGCTATTCCTGAACTTGGAGGAAGGCCAGCGTAGAGTGGATCTTTATTGATAATAGCTGCCTTCTTCAGGCTGAACTTCCTGTAGATCCCTTTGATGGTGGGGAGGTCAATACCTATGATGGATCGTGCAATACCCATCACTTTCTTCATCCCCTTCATCCTTGCCATTATAATGTAACGAGTCAGTATGCTTTCTACCGTGCACCTGTCAAAGTTTGATAGACTATTTGGCAACAGCTGAATTTCCTCAAACCTCTTGAGAAAGTAGAGGCATCGATGAGCTTTCCTTCTGATGGAATCAATGTGCTGGGCCAACGACAGATCTTCAGAGATGACCATGCCCAGAAGTATCTGAAGTTGTAATGTTATGAGGGGCATAAATAGAGTAAACGTTCTATCTTATACCAGAGTGGAAATGTCAAAGACAAGAGCGCATAGCTTTAAGGTGAGAGGGGCAAAGTTTAAAGGAGATGTGCAGAGCAAGATTGTTTACAAAAATGGTGATGGGTCCCACGAACGCACCACAAATGGTTCTGTTCCCATCGTCGACTCTGAGGCCATCATTGTGGGCCAGAGGTGGAGACAGATACGACAGCAGCGTTTAAGAGGATTTTAGATAGACACATGGATATACAGAGACTGGAGCAATATGGATCATTAGCAGGCAGATGAGATTACTTTATCTTGGCTTCTTGTTAGGCGCAAACATTGTGGGCCAAAGGGTCTGTTTCCACGCTGCATTCTTCTACATCTTATGTATGCGAACTAAAGATTGGATCATGCATACTTGAGTGAGAGTTAAAGTCTAGGTATCACAGGTGAATCTATTAAAAATATTTATTTAACTTCAAAATCCATTACGTTTTGAAATATTTATCTCGAGGAAAATATAACCCATATTTACAAAATGAGCCAGAGTATTTGCCAATTAGTAACCATGATTGAGCACGCCATTCAAAGGATTCTCACATCCTATGCAATAGAGACATGTCAATGGTTTTTCAGAACGGGGCATGTTTGTACTTAGTAACCAGAACTTCGCATCCTTTCAGAAGATTTCATCTAATTGCAATGAAAAATGTCCCAAATTAACGTTGCTCTTGAGGAGGGCTGACCCACCAACAATAATTTATTTATTTCTATATTAAGACCCGAGCGTATAGTTATGTCAGGATTGTTAGTTTAATTGCGTGACTATCAACAAATCCAGGTGATGATTTCAAAAAGCAAAACTTCTATTGCCAAAACTGTGGTAGAATCCACTGTCCACAAAGAACATTGTGGTAGAATCAGTCCGAAGAAATGTCGTGACCCGAAATGTTACCTCCCCACTCCCTCCATGGATGCTGCCTAATTCGTTGTTACTCCAGCACTTGTGGTTTTGTCAAGATTATAGACTCTGCAGTTTTAGTTCCACAGATACAGCATGGAAACAGGCCATTTGGCCCGCCGTCGATCACCCATCCACACTAGTTCTATGTTATTCCACTTTCACATCCAGTCCCCCCGAAAATGTGTTAGCCTAGGCCGGGTGAGGCAGCCGATCCCGACCTCATCGCGACTTCCACGGCCGATCCACGTGTCGAATTTGCCCCCTATGGCCGGGACTCTGGAACTCCAGCCCAGTCAGAGCCATAGAAACATAGAAACATAGAAAATAGATGCAGGAGCAGGCCATTCGGCCCTTCGAGCTTACACGCCATTCAATATGATCATGGCTGATCATCCAACTCAGTATCCTGTACCTGCCTTCTCTCCATACCCCCTGATCCCTTTAGCCACAAGGGCTACATCTAACTCACTCTTAAATATAGCCAATTGAACTGGTCTCAACTACCTTCTGTGACAGAGAATTCCACAGATTCACTACTCTCTGTGTCAAAAATGATTATCTCATCTCAGTCCTCAAAGACTTCCCCCTTATCCTTAAGCTGTGACCCCTTGTTCTGGAGTTCCCCAACATCGGGAACAATCTTCCTGCATCTAGCCTGTCCAACCCCTTAAGAATTTTGTAAGTCTCTATAAGATCCCACCTCAATCTTCTAATTTCCAGCGAATACAAGTCGAGTCTATCCAGTCTTTCTTCATATGGAAGTCCTGCCATCCCAGGAATCAGTCTGGTGAACCTCCTCTGTACTCCCTCAAGGGCAAGAATGTATTTCCTCAGATTAGGAGACCAAAACTGTACGCAATACTCCAGGTGTGGCCTCACCAAGACCCTGTACAACTGCAGTAGAACCTCCCTTCTCTTGTACTCAAATCATTTTGCTATGAATGCCAACATACCATTTGCTTTCTTCACAGCCTGCTGCACCTGCATGCCTATTTTCAATGACTGGTGTACCATGACACCCAGGTCTCGTTGCATCTCCCCTTTTCCTTATCGGTCACCATTCAGATAATAGTATACCCTCCTGATTTTGCCACCAAAGTGGATAACCTCACATTTATCCACATTATACTGCATCTGCCATGCATTTTCCCACTCACCCAACCTATCCAAGTCACCTTGCAGCCTTCTAGCATCCTCCTCATAGCTAACACTGCCCCCCAGCTTCGTGTCTTCCGCAAACTTCGAGATGTTGCATTCAATTCCCTCATCCAGATCATTAATATATATTGTAAATAGCTGGGGTCCCAGCACGGAACCTTGTGGAACCCCACTAGTCACTGTCTGCCATTCTGAAAATGGCCCGTTTACTCCTACTCTTTGCTTCCTGTCTGCCAGCCAGTTTTCTATCCACATCAATACTGAACCCCCAATACCGTGTGCTTTAAGTTTGTATACTAATCTCTTATGTGGGACTTTGTCGAAAGCCTTCTGAAAGTCCAGATATAAAACATCCACAGGTTCTCCCTTATCCACTCTACTAGTTACATCCTCGAAAAATTCTATAAGATTCGTCAGACATGATTTACCTTTCATAAATCCATGCTGACTTTGTCCAATGATTTCACCACTTTCCAAATGCGCTGCTATCCCATCTTTAATAACTGACTCTAGCATTTTCCCCACTACCGATGTTAGACTAACTGGTCTGTAATTCCCCGTTTTCTCTCTCCCTCCCTTTTTAAAAAGTGGGGTTACATTAGCTACCCTCCAATTCTCAGGAACTACTCCAGAATCTAAAGAGTTTTGAAAAATTATCACTAATGCAGAGCCAGCGCTTCTGTTCCCATAGCCGACTCTGATGCCATCCTTGGTATCTCGCCCCCTCGAGGCTGTGACTTCTGTTCGTCCGTAAAAATGGATAATACGGCAAGGCTCAGGGACTAAGGGTGCAGGTAAATCAGGTGAAGCTCTACTTGTATACCAGTAGCAAGGAATGTGGGTTTCTCAGTCATCCTTCATAAGTTTATAAGATAGGAGCAGAATTAGGCCTTTCGGCCCATCAAGTCTACTCTACCATTCAATCATGGCTGAACTATCTCTCCATCCTAACCCCATTCTCCTGCCTTCTCCCCATAACCCCTGACACCCGTACTATAATAGTGATGAACAAAAGTGCCTAAATGTTTCCCGGCAATAGTTGTAACACGTTCGAGCAGACTGGGTGAGTTAAAAATCCTTCTTGCTATGGTGTTTAAGATTTGCAGTAGGAATTGGATCAGTTATCAACTGCAAACACAAATGAAATTTAATATTCACATGTGAAGCATTGGGCCTTGGGTGAACGAAATGGAAGAAGCATGCAATAAATGGAATATAATTAGTAGAGAGAAAGTTAAAACAGATTTGGGAATAACATATTTTTCAATGTTGAGGCTTGATGTCAAAGCAATTAAAATGCAAATAAATGTGGGCTTTTGCAGAAAGATAAATGCATTAATATTATGCCAAGGCTTGTTAAGGGACTGATTTTCTACACTTGAATTTATGTTCTGGTCACCAAACAATGCAAAGGACAAGCAGCAGGTATTGAGGAGAATGCAGAAAACAGCAGAGATCTCTTTACAAGGAGTGGCATGCTGGCGCAGCAGTAGTTATTGCTTTACAGAGCCAGAGACCCAGGTTTAATCCTGACGACAGGACATGTCTGTACGGAGTTTGTACGCTCTCCCCCGTGACCGCTTGGGTTTTCCTCAGGTGCTTCAGTTTTCTCCCACATTACAAAGATGTACAGGCTTGCAAGTTAATTGGCTTTGGTTAAGATTGTACATTGTCCCTAGTGTGTAGGACGGTGTTAGTGTGTGGCGATCGCTCAGTGGGCCAAAGGGCCTGTTTCCGTGCTGTAGCCCTAAACTAAACTAAATAAAGGGGCGTGCAAGGTCATTGGGATACTTTATCATCCTGAAGAGAGAAGCTATACGGGGGACTTGATCAATGAACAAATTTTAAATAATATCAATAAGACGAATCTGAGACGAATAGAAAGATAAACTTGTACGGTAAGAAAGTTGAAATTTAAATTAATGAAGAGGAAAGCCAGAGTAAATAAAGTTATAGAGTCAAAGGAGTCATACAGTGTGGAAATTGGCCCTTCGGCCCACCTTGCCCACACCGACCAATACGTCCCATCCACATCCCACCTGTCAATGTTTGGTCCATATCCCTCTAAACCTGTCCTATCCATGTACCTGCCTAATTATTTTTTAAACGCTGTAATAGTCCCTGACTCAACTACCTCCTCTGGCAGCTCGTTCCATACACCCACCACCTTTTGTGTGAAAAAGGTTACCCCTCAGATTCTAATTAACACAATATTATTAGATAAGATAATCTAATTAAATAAGATATCTATAATAAGATATTCGAGAACATGTACAGTACTTGTAAGAAAATGTAATAATTTTGATTTTGGGACCTGTCATATACATCTGTTAGGTAAAACTGACTTCAGGATACAATTATACCCGAACAACTACTCAATGTTATCTGAGAAACATTTCAATTTTCTATTACCTGTCATTTCTGTTGAATTTAGACTGTGGTTATTGATATTGGTTAACTGCAGCTATAGATAGACACAAAATTCTGGAGTAACTCAGCGGGTCAGGCAGCATCTCTGGAGAAAAGGACTGGGTGACGTTTTGGGTCGAGACGCTTCTACAGACTGAGTCTGATGATACAAAGTTATGTGAAGAACTATGTGGAGGGTGTGAAGAACCTACAAAGGATTATAGACACGAAATGCTGGAGTAACACAGCGGGTTAGGAGGCATCTCTGAAGAAGGGTCTCGACCTGAAACATTACCTATTCCTTTTCTTCAGAGATGCTGCCTGACCCATTGAGTTAATCCAGCATTTTGTGTCCATCTTCGGTGTAAACCAGCATCTGCAGTTCCTTCCTACATACTAATTGTAGCGGGGGGGGGTCAAGGAAAGAGCGTTCACGTCGCTGCCCTGTGACCACCAATCCTTCCACCATCACCCACAAGAAGCACAAGAAGTGCAAGACAGACACCATTGTATGCAGGCGCCGATAGGTGAGTTCAACTCTGTCCGAACAACTTCGAATCTTGTGTTGGACTCGATAAGAAGACGACTAATTATAGGTATATTTAGGTTATTAGGTTGTGCTATCTAGATTAAATCTCCTGAAATAAAATGGCTACACTTTAGTAGGGTAATACTACAAAAAAATATGCCTGATCTATGGTCTTGAACATGCTTCTTCACAGCACCTGTACTCAGTACATTACTGCTGAAATTCAGTCCATTGTCTTTCACTGTTGGCCAGAGGTGAATTTCTAGGCATGCAATATCTTTGGCAACATAATTTAATCACTCATTTTTCCATTTATATCTCGTCTGCCAGCTAATTCACATTAAGGCAGGTTGAAAAACAATAATTTAGAAACCAAATGTGTCGTCTTTACAGTAAAGAACATACTTTTGATCAAATGGTGGAAGAAATTGGACTGTTATTACATGATGCAATTTCAGTGAATGATCTAACTCATGAATGTGATTACCAGAGAATTTTCCAACGTCTGGGATTTTCACTCATTGTCTAATTTGATTTTGGGTCATAGAGTCATAGACACATACAGCACGGAACCAGGCCCTTTGGCCAAACTTGCCCACACCGGTCAAGATGTCCCATTTACACTAGTCCCACCTGCCTGCATTTGGCCCACATCTCTCCAAACCTATCCTATCCATGGACCTGTCAAAATGTCTTTAATAGGGCGGCACGGGTGGTGCAGCGGTAGTGTTGCTGCCTTACAACGCCAGAGACCCGGGTTCGATCCTGTCTTCGGGTGGTGTCTGTATGGAGTTTGTACGCTCTTCCTGTGATCCGTGGGTTTTCCAAAGGACGAAAGAATGAAAGATCAAATCAAGTCCAGCAAGCATGATCAAGAAAAGGTGGAGCCCACAATGATCCATTGTTAGCTGTGGAAGAGGTAATAACAAGGGGTTAAGAACAGTGAAACTAAGCAGGATGACAGTGAAACTAGTAGGACGACCAGGGTGGGGGAGGGATAGTGAGAGAGGGAATGCAAGGGCTACTTAAAATTGGAGAAATCAATATTCATACTGCTGGGTTGTAAGCTGCCTCAGCAAAATTATTGTTTAAGAAGGAACTGCAGATGCTGGAAAATCGAAGGTAGACAAAAATGCTGGAGAAACTCAGCTGGTAAGTCAGCATCTATGGAGCGAAGGAAATAAGTGACTGAAGAAGGGTCTCGACCCAAAACGTCGCTATTTCCTTCGTTCCATAGATGCTGCCTCATCCGCTGAGTTTCTCCAGTACTTTTGTCTACCTAAGCAAAATGATTTGTATCTCCTCATACCTCCAGTTTCCCTCTAGCCTCTCCAGTCTCAGTCTGAAGAAGGGTCTCAACCGGAAAATTCACCTATTCCTTTTCTCCAGATGCTGGAAAAGGAATCTTCTCCAGCACCATTCGGCCCTTCGAGCCATTCAGCCATTCAATATGATCATGGCTGATCATCCAAAATCAGTACCCCGTTCCTGCTTTCTCCCCATAACCCTTGATTCCGTTAGCCCTAAGAGCTATATCTCACTTGAAAACATCCCAGTGAATTGGCCTTCACTGCCTTCTGTGGAAGAGAATTCCACAAATTCACAACTCTCTGTGGTTCACATGCAACAAAAGCTTTTCACTCTACCTCAGTCCGCTCAGATTACGTGGGCTGAAGGGCCTGTTTCAAAGCTGTATCTCTAAATTAATCAAAACTATACTAAACTAAACTACGGTCACGGTGGCGCAGCGATAGGGCTGATGCCTTACAGCGAGTCCCGGGTTCGATCCCGACTACGGGTTCAGTCTGTACGGAGTTTGTACGCTCTCCTCGTGACCTGCGTGGGTTTTCCCCGAGATCTTTGGTTTCCTCCACACTCCAAAGACGTAGGTTAATTGGCTTGGTAAATGTAAAAATTGTCCTTAGTGTATGTTAATGTGCGGGGATCGCTGTCCTGCACGGATCCGGCGGGTCAAAGGGCCTGATTCCGTGCTGTATCTCTAAACTAAAGATAAACTCAACTAAATTCCTTAGATTTTGCCCAGTTCTGAGTCAGTATTATTTATGTTATAAAAGTTAACTTTGTTTTAATCACTCCTTCAGCATTTGCAATTCTGGATTACAAATGATGGGTTCTTAATCTAGTTCTGGTAATAAGGTCTAATGATCATGAATACAACATGATGGAAGTGGATGTGCATGGAATGGATGATTGAAGTTCCATACTTAACACCGATGTGGAATATTGAATCAGAGAAGGGAACTCATTAAAATGAACATCAGCAAATAACAGAAGTGAAGGAAATAACAACATTAAAGCGATCCAAATGGTTTTTATTATAGAGTTTTAAACAGAGTCAATGAGATCATAATTAAAATATCAGTTCAGGAACTGTAGAATAGGAAAATTCATATACCATTGTGCTATGTAGGCATCCACAGAATTACTTATTATTTAGCATAATACCTGCAAGGGAGAATGTGATTAAACAGACAAAATTTTAAGTTGTTTCAAGAAAGACTATAGATTTGAAAAGCGTGGTCTTTTTGTTTAGAGCTTGGCCATGGAAAGAGTCCCTTCGGCCCACCACTCACACCCATTCACATTAGTGTGCGGGGGTCGGGTAGTGAGGGGGGGAGGGGGGAGAGAGGGGGAGAGGAGTGAGGGGGAGAGAAGGAGAGAGAAGGAGAGAGAAGGGGAGAGAAGGGGAGAGAAGGGGGGAGAAGGGGAGGAGAAGGAATGGAGACACTTTTAAGAAGTATAATAAAGTTTAGTGGGCATTTAACCTACCGGCCGGTTTTCCTTGACCCTGAAAACTTCAGTGAGCCAATTAAAATGCCCGGTCAGCGAAGGAGATTGTCTACGGCTGCCCTCGACTGTCTGTAACTAAATAGTGACCCCAGTCCACTGCACTACGAGTTAAAAACACCCATGCCAACCAAATGTTACTTGCGGAAAATTTTCCAACATGCTGAAAAGTTTTCTGCGACCTAGCTGAGGCCGCTGGTATTTGGGAACTTCCCTCGAGTATGAAGGAGAGTTCTATTGACCTCATAGGACCTCCTTGGACCACGTGTCGACCATGCTGCGAGTTTGAATCGAGGGCAAACTCGTCTAAACTCGCAGATTAGGTCGCCGCAGTGGGACAGCCCCTTAACTAAAGTAGGAGCACATAGAATTAAAGAGAAATTATATTACCGCTTCGGAATTTGCTTATTTAGCAGGAAACAAATTAGAGAATAGGCTGGCCCACTTCGAGGAAGTATGTAACTACTTATATTCGAGGGAGTTGTGTGTTGGTCCCTCAACAATTCACTATAATTAGAGGGAACCATGTATTCATATTCAATAATGACGAAACCAGATAGCATTTTAAGCAGGGTGGTCAGAAACATCACATAACAAAGAGATATTAATGGATTAAGTGAATTAGTAGAATTGTGGCAAATGCATTTCAATGTGGGCAAATGTGGGTTAATCCACTTTGAATATTAAAAAGTTAGAATATATATAGTGCTTGTAAATAGTGTAAATGTGGGAAGAGGGGAGGAGTTAAGAATTTCAAGGTTCATGTGGTTAGATAATAATGATTGGCACAAAATGCTGGAGTAACTCCAGCAGTTACTCCAGAGGGCCAGGCAGCATCTCTGGACAGAAGCAATGGGTGACATTTCAGTTTGAGACCCTTCTTCAGACTGAGAATCAGCGGAGAGGCAGGCACAGAGATATGGAAATGTACAATCCATCATTGTTAGTTAGGGGGCGTTAACCAGGGGAAGGTGAATAAAATCTATTCTACATTTTCCTTAAACTTTGTCCCCTTTGATCTCTCATTTTCACACCTTACCCTTCCATATCTCAGTCTGAGGACCCGAAACGTCGTCCATTCCTTCTATCCAGAGATGCTGCTATCCCGCTGAGTTACTCCAGCATTTTGTGTCTATCTTCGGTTTAAAACAGCATCTGTAGTTCCCTCCTACACATAGATAATAATGATAAGGAAAGCAGTCTAAAGAAGTATAGATGGAATGAACTGTACGCTACTGGTAATAATGGATGGTCATTTGGCCTCTACTCATAGGCAGCTTAAAAAATAGAAATAGTGCTGGATTATAAGTTCACATCTGAGACTGGTTCTTTACATATACGGTAATGTATAGTAGTAATGAAAGTAGACTGCCTTCAGAAAAAATTACAGACTGAGATTTTAAGCTTCATAACTGCAACAAAAGGATTTTCTTTGGCTTTGAAGATTTGGAAATGTAACTGTGATGAAGTCACGCAGCAGCGTGGCTCCTTAAATCTCCCATTCATCCTCTCAAGTCTCAAATATAGTTCTACCTTCAAGTATATTTAGTTTTGTTTCCTAAGGACATAAGTGATAGGAGCAGAATTAGGCCATTCGGCCCATCAAGTCTACTCTACCATTCATTCATGGCTGATTTATCTCTCCAAACCTCATTCTCCTGCCTTCTCCCCATAACATCTGACACCTGTACTAATCAAGAATCTATCTATCTCTGCCTTAAAAATATCAATTGACGACCTCCACAGCCTTCAGTGGCAAAGAATTCCACAGATTCACCACCCTCCGAATGAAGAAATTCCTCCTCATCTCTTTCCTAAAAGGACGTTCCTTTAATTCTGAGGCTATGACCTCTGGTCCTAGACTCCCCCACTAGTGGAAACATCCTCTCAACATCCATTCTATCTAAGCCTTTCACTATTCGCTAAGCTTTCAATGAGGTCCCCCTCATCCTTCTAGACTCCAGCGGGTACAGGCTCAGTGCCGTCTAAAGCTCATCACATGTTATGACCGTTTCATTCAGAGATGCAGCGTGGTAACAGGCCCTTCAGCCCACCGAGTCCATGACGACCAATGATCATCCCTACACTAGTTTTATCCTACACAATAGGGACAATTTACAGAAGCCAATTACCCTATCTATTATCAGCTAATTTTATTTGACAAAATAACTGCAATGGAAGCTCAAATTGAAAAATATATATATTTGGCCTTGTGAAAAACAACAGTCGTGTAAATACTTCTCTGTCCCTAGACGGCCAGGAGAATAAATAAGAGGCTGGAGAGTAAAACAACGTGTTGAAAGGATTCAATGGTTCAGGCAGCGTCTGTGGGAGAGTGGAACTATTGATGTTTCAGTTTAAGTCCTTGCATTCTCACTGAGAGTCAGAGGGAATATAGACAGTATAATGAGGAGAGGGGGAGGGGTGAGACAGGGGCTAGTCGGTGATCGATGGACTGACAGCAGGCCAGCCAGCATCTCTGGAGAACATGGATAGGCGGCGTTTGGTGTCAGGGCCCTTCTTCAGACTGTTGTAATCTCCAATTTTGGATAATGAATCTACAAACAACATCCCATCCTCCCTTCTCAACCGCCACCCCCCCCTCCCCCTACCCTGTGCTCCACAGGATGTGCATCCATTTCCCCCTTTCTCCTTTCCCCACCCCCTTCCACCTATATTCTCTCATCTGGCTCCACAGTTCAGCCCTCTTCTTATCTCCTTATCTCACTATCTTTTGGTCTTTTCATCTCTGTCCAACCATCTGCCAGTCACCCAACTCCCTCCCTAACCCCCCTCGACCCTCCATTGTATCCACCTATTACTCGCCAAGCTTTGGCCTGCTTCTACCTCTATTGTAGCTTTCCCCCTCCATATTCACCAGAGATGCTGTCTGACCAACCGAGTTACTCCAGCATTAGTGCCTTTTTGCAAACCAGCATCTGCAGTTCCTTCTGTTTACTTTTTACCACTCCACCATGAAATCTCCTCAAGGTACGCCTACTTTTAAGAAGCTCCCCTCCCCAACCATGTTCTCCAGAGATGCTGCCTGACCCACCGAGTTACTCCAGTACTTCCGGTGGCAGATGAGAAAACACAATCTGCCACAGGCAATGATGTTCCAGTTTTATACTGCTATCACAGAGTCTGTCCTCACCTTCTCCCTCATGGTCTGGTTTGGCTCAGCCACCAAGCACGACATCCGGAGGCTGCAGCGAATCGTTCGATCAGCCGAGAAGGTTGTTGGCTGCAACCTTTCCCCCATTGACGAACTGTACACTGCAATGGCCAGAAAGCGAGCGGGTAAGATCATCTCGGACCCCTCTCACCCTGGTCACAAATTCTTTGAAGCACTTCCCTCTGGAAGGCAACTCCGGACTGTCAAAGCTGCCACAGGCAGGCATAAAAACAGTTTTGTCCACGTACAATAGCTCTATTCAACAGCCAAAAGTCTGTAGCCTCCTTTTGCTCTGGTTTTTTATTTAATTCTTCACTTGTTTAAATTATAATGTTTTATTTTTTATTGTCTACTGTATATCGTGTTGTTACTTGCGAGCAAAGCACCTAGGCAAATTCCCTGTCCGTCTTCGGTGCAAACCGGCATCTGCAGTTCCCTCCTACGTAGGTAACTCATTATTTGTCTGGAGCTGTTTGCAGAAAAGGCTGGAGAAACTCAGCGGGTGCAGCAGCATCTATGGAGCGAAGGAGATAGGCAACGTTTCGGGCCAAAACCCTTCTTTAGACCTTATGGGGGGTGGGGGGAGGCAGGGGGAAGAAAGGAAAAAGGAGGAGGAGGAGCCCGAGGGCTGAGGGAGTGGTAGGAAGGGGAGGAGACAGCAAGGGTTAACAGAATTGAGAGAATTCAATGTTCATGCCAAGAGGATGCAGACTCCCCAAGCGGAATATGAAGTGCTGTTCCTCCAATTTGCGGTGTTGCTCACTCTGGCCGTGGAGGAGGCCCAGGACAGAGAGGTTGGATACGGAATGGGAGGGGGAGTTGAGGTGCTGAGCCACCGGGAGGTCAAGTTGGTTATTGCGGACCGAGCTGAGGTGTTCGGCGAAACGATCGCCAAACCTCCACTTGGTCTCACCGATATAGATCAGCTGGCATCTGGAGCAGCAGATGCAATAGATGAGGTTGGAGGAGGTGCAGGTGAACCTCTGTCGGACCTGGAAGGACTGCTTGGGTCGTTAAATGTAGTGGAGGGGGGAGGTAAAGCGATAAGTGTAGCATCTCTTGCGGTTGCAAGGGAAAGTGCCCCGGGAAGGGGTGGAGCGGGAGGGAAGGGAAGAATTGACAAGGGAGTTGCGGAGGGAGCGGTCTTTGCGGAAGGCAGACAGGGGGGAGATGGGAAGATGTGGCGAGAGGTGGGGTCACGTTGGAGATGGCGAAACTGGCAGAGGACTATGTGTTGTATGTGCTGGCTGGTGGGGTGAAAGGTGAGGACAAGGGGGACTCTGCCCTTGTTGCGAGTGGGGGAATGGGCAGAGAGGGCAGTGTTGCGGGGTATGGAGGAGACCCTGGTGCGAGCCTCATCTATAGTGGGGGAGGGGAATCCCCGTTCTCTGAAGAATGAGGACATTTGTGATGCCCTGGTGTGGAACACCTCATCCTGGGAGCAGATGCGGCGTAGACGGAGGAATTGGGAGAAGGGGATGGAGTCCGTACAGGAAGCAGGGTGGGAGTGGGAGCTGTCTGGAGCTGTTGTCCAAATCTTCAGTTGCTTCTGATCCATTATCTCAAGTTTGTCATTACCTTTCCTAGAAGTTGCTTAACTTGTGCTGTGAAGACTGGTCTACGGGAAAGGCAGTTTTGAACTTTTAAGAAGTTTTTTTTGTGGCAGTAAATGTTTTGAATATATTCCTGGATAGAATAGATGGTGCATATCTGACAGAGGGTGCTGGCTTATAACCTGAATTTTATTTGCGAGTTCCAAGCTTACTTATATTCTTGTCATTAATACCGGTGCTTAAATAACAACATGAACAATCCAAAATACATAAAATTCATGACAATGTGAATGCATGTTTCGAAAATTGTATCTTCTTACTGATGGAATGTTTAATTTAAATGTAATGTTGTCATTTTATGGTACTAATGTGATGGGTAATCTTTCTCAAAAAGCATTGTTAATGATAAATTTAGTATATAACCAAGTAACAGCAAGCTCTTAAAAATCTTGCTGATTACATCTGCTTATTCATTGCTCAGTGACGTCTTTGTAAATTTATTGACACAACTGAACATTAAGACTGCATGCTTCAATGAATGATTTTAATTCTTGCACTCCTTATTGTGCAAGGCTCATTTTCTCTTCCACTCCTTCTTTCCCACGGAGGCAAAGAGTCACACAGTGTGGAAACAGTTCCTTCGGCCCAACTTGCCCACGCCGACCAACCTGCCCCATCTACACCAGTCGCACCTGCCTGCGTTTGGCCCATATCCTAACCTATCCTATCCATGTACTTGTCGAAATGTTTCTTAAACGATGCAATAGTACCCGCCTCATCTGCCACCTCCGGCAGCTCATTCCATACACCCACCACCCTTTGTGTAAAAAAGTTACCTCTCAGGTTCCCATTAAATCTTTCCTCCCTCACCTTAAATCTATGTCCTCTGGTTCTCCATTCCCCTACTCTGGGCAAAAGACTATGCGTTTACCCGATCTATTCCTCTCTTGATTTTGTACACCTCGATAAGATTACTCCTCATCCTCCTGAGCCCATAACATCAGAATTAAAGGGCACTCTTTTAGAAAGGAGGTGAGGAGGAACTTTGTTGGTCAGAGGGTGGCTAATCTGTGGAACTCATTGCCACAGGGCTGTGGAGGCCGTCAGTGGATATTTTGTAAGACAGAGATAGACAAGTTCTTGATTAGAACGGGTGTCAAGGGTTATGGGGAGAAGGCAGGAAAATAGGTGGCAAAAATCTGCCATGGTTGAATAGCCTAATTCTTGATGGGTTGAATGGCCTAATGCTCGAAGGGTCGAATGGCCTAATTCTACTCCTATAATTTACCACTGTGCTGCCCCTACCTGTCAGCGGCATGTTTCCACTGAGCTCTGGTATTTAGAGCTGCATCCATTCATGAAAGGACTGGAAGTGTCACGGGGCTGAAATCGGACAGGCAGCTCGTCAACTGGGGGAAATGCATGAGCAACTGCTCAGTGAAATATAAATGAGGCTTGACAGTCAAAATAGTGGGACCTGCAAGTTCTTAAATTGGATTTTTTTTAAAAACCTCACCAGCAGTCGATCCCGCGAGTTATTTCTAGACCTTAACAGCGTGAACTTAATTTCATCACCCAATTTGGATGCGTTCGTAGCCTCTCCCCGCAATTTTATTCCGATGGCTAAAATTAAAGCGGCTAATTTTATATTAGGAAAGGAAAACTGTGCTTAACAGCTTCGCTATAATTTGCACCACAATTATTGTCAAGTGGATCATATTTTTTTTTTTTAAACAATTTATTGCACGTGCAATTAGTATGAGCTATTACTTCATAAGTAGGCAGTGTGAGCTATTGAATGTGTTAGGAGACTGCAGCAAATGAGCAACGCAGTTTAATGCACTGGGCAATCTGCAGTCCACTGCCAATGGACGTGCAGAACGAGTGTGCAGAGAATTAGATGCATTGATCTTTGCTGGCAGTGGCATGGATGTGATACAATTTCACTTTGGCACTTTGTGTGTGGCGAGCTCTTTGCACCACGCGGTGGTCTTATACCTTGCAAAGTGACTGCTGTGAAAACAATAATGGGTTTACGTTGCATCTTTCATCTCATCAGGGCCATCCCCAAAGCCATTTGCAACGAACAAATTATTTTTTAAAGTGGTTTTGCAGGCACGGGTAATAGATAATTTACGGATGTCAAAGGCACAGAAACGGACGATGAGGTAAATAATTCATGCATTTGGTTTGAGAGATGGATGTAAGCCAGGCATTGAGATAATTCCCAAATTGACACAAACAACTGGAGTATCTCAGCGAGTCAGACAGCATCTCTGGAGAAAAAGGAATAGGAGACGTTTCTGGTCGAGACCCTTCCGATAATCCAGTAAGACTAGTCAAGTCAAGTCAAGTCACTTTTATTTCTATAGCACATTTAAAATACAACTCTCGTTAACCAAAGTGCATTACATTGGTGGAGGTACTAATGTTATACAACATTGGTTCATAGATTAAGTACATACATAAATACATACATATAGCTATATGACTGGATACTGACAAGATGGATGAAGGTGGGTGTAGAGAAAGGGTGAGAGGGAATGCGGATGCCTTTACTTATGCTGTACTTTAAACTTTAGAGCAACGGAACCAGTGATCATCCCATACACCAGCACTATCCTACACACTAGGGGCAATTGACATTTTTTATTGAAGCCAATTAACCTACAAACCTGAGCGCCTTTGGAGTGTGGGAGGAAACCAGAGCAGCCGGAGAAAACCTATAGTGTCGCAGGGGGAACGAAGAAACTCCGTACAGCCAAGCACCTACAGTCAGGATCGAACCTGGGTCTCTGGTGCTGTAAGGGCAGCAGCTCTAACACTATGCAACCGTGCTGCCCTTTATACTATTATTGGATCCATAAAAGGACTTGCAGAGTGGTGTCAAATGTCAGTCCTAACCAGCTCTAACACCGAACACTTACTAGAATTGGTTAAATTGATCTGTTGTGCAAACGTCGGGGTATTTGTATTGACAAAAAAAAAATGGGACTCCTATTTCAAAAAATGATTTATTTCTTTTGCAACACTTTCCTGTGCTCCATCTGAGCACATAGGAAACATTCAACAGGGAAGTTAAATGGAACGTAACGCAACAGAGTCCCTGTATTCAAGTGCCAGGTGGTGGTAAAGATAAGGATACAAGCCACATGTAAGCCTGATTGAAGTATTAAGGCGTTCTAAATTTGCGGATTTAACTAACTTTGCTCAGCTTCCTGCAACGTTTCTGCAAAAGTCAACAATGTTGGCAAGACTGTTGATTCTTATCCGTCACAACTGTCAATGTTACTGAATCACAATTGCAAACAGCTTTCAGGAGGCAGCCTGTATTCTGGGTCTCTCGGTTTAGCTTAGTTTAGAGACAGAGTGCGGAAAAAGGCTCTTCTGCCCACCGAGTCCACACTAACCAGCGTAATCTGCACATGAACACTTTCCTACACACAATAGGGACAATTTACAATAAGCGAGTTCAGTATTCCGACTGCGCATGCCCAGGTCATGGGTCGCTCGCGATAAGCACTCTTGGCGGCTGTGCTGCTGCATGGGTGCAGACCTGCGTGTTGTCCGTGGTCGGGGTCGGGCCCGGGTCTCCGGCTCTGCAGGTGCTGTTGAGTTGCTGCTGGGCCGTCACCGTCCCTGTCCAGGGGTGGCCTGGGATGTCCGGGATGGCCCTGGGCTGGTGGGAATCGGAAGGGCGTGGGGCCCGTGCTTGCAGCCGGCGCGGAGGGGAGGTGCTGGCTCCGGCTCGGCGCTGCCTGTCCCGCCGGGTTGACCGACGGCCCTGGACCGATGGGACACCGGTGCAGTGGAGTTGGCGCTTCTTCTCCGCGCTGGCTGTGGGCCTGGGCCGCCGCTGTGGTGGGCCAGTGTCCCGTCGGTCCAGGACTGTCTGCTGGCCCGGCGGGACAGGCGGAGTTGCGCTGTAGTTGCCGCTTCTTCTCCGCGCTGGCCATGGGGCTCGGCCACCGGCCCCGTCTGACTCCTGTCGGTTCGTGGTCCCCCTGCACATCTCCGGCCGCTCCTGGACAGGGGTGGGGCACTCGGGAGGGGACGGGGATGGTCCAGTGGCGGTTCGGCAGTGCTTGCGGTGCTGGGGATTCTGGCTGCGGATGAGGCACAGGTCTGTGTGCATGTACGTCTTTGGAGTGTGGGAGGAAACCCATGCGGTCACGGGGAGAAGGTACAACTCCGTACAGGCAGAACCCGTATTCACGATCGAACCCGGGTCTCTGGTGCTGCAAGCGCTGTAAGGCAGCAACTCTACGACTGCGCCACCGTGACACTCAGTTACTAAACACTTTAACTCCCCCTCCCAGTCCCACACTGACCTTGAAGAAGGGTCTCGACCCGAAACGTCGCATATCTCCTTCGCTCCTGAGATGCTGCTGCACCCGCTGAGTTTCTCCAGCCTTTTGTGTACCCACACTGACCTTTCTGTCCTGAGCCTCCTCCACTGTCAGAGTGAGGCCAAAAGCAAATTGGAGCAACAGCGCCTCATTTTGCTTGGCCAGCTTACAACCCATTTGATTTCTCTAACTGTAAGTAACCCTTGTATTCCCTCTCTCACCGTCCCTCCCCCACCCTAATTCTCTGACTAGTTTCACTGTCCTCATGATTAATTTTACTGTTTGTATGCTTCGTTGTCACTTTCCCATCAGCAACAATGAACCAATCTGCCTCTCTTCGAGCCATTGTCTGCTTTGATCTGTCGTTTTCACACCTTACACATTCTTTGTACCCTTCCATATCTCTAGTTTCCCTCTCCCCGACTTTAAGTTTGAAGAAGGGTCTCTTATTGTCAGCTTTATTATTAATGTGAAGGTACTGGCCCCATAAGACAGTATTCTGTGTATTTCTGAATTGCTTTAATGAAATATTGTATTTGCTAATTCCAGGACACGAGGGCTTAAGCCATAAGGGACAAGTTAGGTAGGCTAACTTTACTCCTTGTGACAAATAAAATTGACGTAGGCTTTTAGAGTGCAGGATGCTAAGGGGTGATCTAATAGAGGTGTATAAGATCATGAATAGACAAGGTGAATGCAGAGTCTTTTACACAGGGTAGGGGTATCAAAAACCAGAAGACATAGGTTTAGGGTGAGAGGGGGCAAATTTAATAGGGACTTGAGGGGCAACTTTGTCAATCAGATGGTGGTGGGTGTATGGAATGAGCTGCTGGAGGAGTTTGTTGAGGCAGTTACTATAACAGGATTTAAAAGACACTTGGACAAGTACATATGCAGGAAGGAACTGCAGATGCTGGTTTAAACCAAAGATAGACGCATTAATGCTGGAGTAACTCAGCGGGACAGGCAGCATCTCTGGAAAGAAGGAATTGGTGATGTTTCAGGTCGAGGCCCTTCTTCAGACTGATACAGACTGACAAGTACATGGATAGGAAGGGATATGGGCCCAAAGGGAGCAAATGGGACTAGCTTAGATATGGCACCTTGATTAGCATGGACAAGTTGGGCCAAAGTGGCTATTTCCGTGCTGTATGACTCTTTGACTCTAAGATATTCAGCAGTGCTCTCTTCTGCCCTTACGAGTATTTCGTAAAAATCTTCGTAACATTCCCAGTCTGGTGTAAGTGACTGCTTCAATGTTATTTTTCCAGCCTTAGCAAACAGTCCGTTTCTGAACTCTGCTCTCGCCAGAGGGCGGCTCTGACAGAACGCCAGGCTGAAGCTCCACAGCAATGTTGAAATTAGCATTCAGACCGGGAAACACATTCACTAATTGGGAACTTTAATTATTTGAAGGATCACTGCAGCATTTGCCGATTAATTTTATTAGTTGCAGCCACAACCACCTATGAATGATCCCGACGCTGATAGATTTTGCAGGGTTAGGCAACCTCTATTACAGTGTGTGCTAATGCTGCTGTAACTTTGCTGCACATTCTACAAACATTGCACATGACTCATCTCAACTTGTAGATAAACTTGTACAAGGTTATTCTCTTTTAACCTCTGCTGTCCTCGTTAATAAAACTAATCTCTCCCGCTGTCTACTAATGACTCCTACACTCTCCATGGTGGTCTGTTTATAAAGTTCCAGTTGTCGAACCAAATGGATGTACTATTTATCTTGATGCATACATTATGAGGTGCATAATGTTTCTGGCAGGGCAGAAAAATTCAGCATACTCCCGTCTGGCAAGTTGTTCTAATTAGTTTCCATTCCTTTAGATGCAAGGACTCTGTTATTTGATCGAAAGTTAGTTAAAGCTGTCATTTCACCCAGTTGTCAACTTAAAGTCTTTACGTTATGGCATAGATTGATAGGTTATACAGCACAGAAGTAGGGCATTTAGTTCTGCATCAACCATTTTAGTTTAGTTTAAGGCAGACAAAACTGCTGGAGAAACTCAGCGGGTGAGGCAGCATCTATGGAGCGAAGGAAATAGGCAACGTTTCGGGTCCAGACCCTTCTTTAGTTTAGTTTAGTTTAGTTTAGTTTAGTTAGTTTAGTTTAGAGATACAGCTTGGAAACTGGTCCCTTCGGCCCACCGTGTCCGCGCCGACCAGCGATCCCCGCACATTAAGTGCGTTGGAGTGGCGGCGCTGCCTTGGCAGCTGCGGCTCGCCTGCAGTCCGTCTTTTTTTTGTTGTTTTCTTGTCTTGTATGGCGTGTTAATTTGAGTTATTATGTTGTGTATATGTGTGGGAGGCGTGGGAGAAACGTTTTAGTCTCTTCCTTTGGGGGGGGGGACGGACATTTCTTGTCGTATCCCCCGTCTCCGTCTCCGTCTGCGCTGAGGCCTAATGGCGGAGCTGCAGCCTCCAACTGCGACCGACCTCGAGGCTTCGGAGGCAGAGCCAGCCAGGACTTACCAGTGCGGGGCTGGCCGACTTCGGGGCTGCGGCGGGTTCAGGCATTCCGGCGTTCCGGCGGCCCGACTCGGAGCTGTGGCGGCTTTCCGGTGGCGGCGGCAGCGACTTCGGAGGCCCAGCCGCGGGCCCAGTGGACGACATCGTCGGGAGCTCGCAGGTCCCAGGTTGGTGACCTGTTTTTCCGGAGTTCGCGTGGCAACAGCTGCGTCCGCTGGACTGGAGGGCGGCAGCTTCGGCAGCTTCGACCGCCCCGGGCCGCAGAGTTTGAACCGGCCCGCTCGCGGAGCGCGGTTCAGCCGCGGGACTTACTTACATCACCCGGTGCGGTCACAACATCGGAGGCCTGGATCACCTCAGCGCAGAGGAAGAGGAAGAACAAGAAGGGAAGAGACAAAGACTTAAAATTTTGCCTTCCATCACAGTGAGGAGGTGTCTGGTGAACTCACTGTGATGGATGTTAAATTTGTGTTTTTTGTGTGTTTAGTTATTTACTATATGTATGACTGCAGGCAACAAAATTTCATTCAGACTGAAAGGTCTGAATGACAATAAAGTTTCCATGAAATCCATGAAATTAACACTATCCAACACACACTAGAATCTGAATCTGAATCTGAGGAATTGGACCCACGCAGGTCTGACTCATATGCCCCTTCTACTAAGTTAATCCCATTTGCCTCCCCATTTAAGTTAGAGTCGTTTGGCCGATATCCATGAAAATCTTATTTAATTATACCCATACTCCCATCAACTCACCTCAGTTGCCACTCCTCACCACACCCTGTGGACAATTTATAGTGGACAAGTAACCAACCAACCTTTACATCTTTGGTCATTAAAGTTAGCAACCTAACTTACCCTTCAGAAAGTTAATTAATCTCTTGTTTAACACAGCAAGAAAGATTCAAAGCTTGTATTCACTGGAATTTAGAAGGATGAGATTGGGATCTTACAGAAACAGATACAATTATAAAAGGACTGGACAAGCTAGATGCAGGAAAACTGTTCCCAATGTTGGGGGAGACCAGAAAAAGGGGCCACAGACTAAAAATAAAGGGGGAGGCCATTTAAAAATGCGATGAGAAAAACCTTTTTCACCCAGAGAGTTGTGAATTTGTGGAATTCTCTGCCACAGGCGGCAGTAGAGGCCAATTCACTGGATTAATTTAAAATAGAGTTAGATAGAGCTCTAGGGGCTAGCGGAATCAAGGGATATGGGGAGAAGGCAGGCACGGGTTACTGATTGTGGATGATCAGCCAAGATCACAATGAATGGCGGTACTGGCTCGAAGGGCCAAAAGGTCTCTTCCTGCACCTATTTTCTATGTTTCTATGCGAAGGGGGAAAGTTTTTCTAGGAATCTGAGGGGTAACATTTTCACATACAGGGTTGTGGGTGTATGGAACGAGGTGCCGGAGGAGGTCGTTAAGGCAGGGGTTATCGAAATGTTTAAGAAGCAATTAGACAAGTACATGGATAGGGTAGGTTTGGAGGGATATGGGCCAAACACAGGCAAATGGAACTAGTGTAGATGAGGCATGTTGGTCGGAGTGGGCAAGTTGGGCCGAAGGGCCTGTTTCCATGCTGTCCGACTTTATGACTGTGGAGTAATTCGCCTTTTATGTCATTTCCTTCTTACTATCCAGATCATAGAATGATATTACACAGAAAAGTTCAATTTTGCCTCTCTACTAACTGTGCCAGATATTTGATGGACCTTCCAATTAATCCCAACTCAGAATCCATGCTCCTTTTTTCCCTTTTAGGTATTAAGTCAAGTTGCTTTGGAAAGTTATAATTTAGTCAATTTCCATTGTTATTTCAGCCAGAATACAATTTCTCAGATAGTTGTCTTACATTTGTGTCCATTCTTAATTGAAGTAACTACTACTACAAAATACTTTTCTCATCTCCGCATAGATCTCGGTTTAGTGGTGGAATGCATGTGGACTTTCTATCCATTTATAAAATCTATGAGCTTCAAAAGTGGTTGTGTTGAGTTTGATTGAGTTCAGTTTATTGTCAGGTTTCGTTTTTAGTTTTTTTAGTTTTGAGATACAGCACGGAAACAGGCCCTTCTGCCCACCGAGTCTCCTCCGACCAGCGATCCCCATATCCTACACAGAGTGTACTGAGGTACTGTGGAAGGCTTTTGTTGCATGCTAACCAGTCAGCAGAAAGCCACTACATGATCACAATCGAGCTATCTACAGTGTACAAATACATGATAAAGGGAATACCGTGAATAATGTTCAGTGCAAGATGACGTCCGATAAAGTCCGATCAAAGATAGTCCGTGGGTCTCCAATGAGGTAGATAGTAGCTCAGGACTGCTCTCTAGTTGTTGGTAGGATGGTTCAGTTGCCCGATAACAGCCCTGGGTCCTTTGTGAAACCTCATTATTGCAACTATCAAGAAAACGTTATGGATAATACCTCTGTAATAGATAACCTTTAAAATGCAGCATCTTTGTTCCCTGAAGGAGATCCATTTGTTTTTGGTCAATTTCTGTCTCCTGATGTGCTGTTTTGAAGTGACGAAGATGACTGTCTAGCCTCCCTCTCCTCTGATAAATGACAGGAATAATAATAGAGAAGATAACTCGAAAAAAACGACGTGCCAGGTGCCTTCGTCTCAGTTTCCTGGTACATATTATCATGAATATCACTCAGCTTTTGAATCTGACTGTTGTGATGTCAGTATACCTACGTTCAATAGCGATGATTAATTATATTTACTTCTGTCAGAAAGTAAACTTGTCAGCACTGTGATCTATTTTCATACGGAAAATATTTTCTTCGGCGAACTTATATTTTATATGAATGGACAGAAAGTGACGATTTATTTTTAAACTCTGCACGGATTAGAAAACATTCTTTTTTTCTCCCTGAATAAGATGCAAAGTTAATGACTCAACTCTAGTCATTTTGGATTGATGTGGGTTTACTTTGGCTAGGCACAAGGGAATACAGGAAGGATGATGGCTTGACAAACCTGGATTAGATTTTTACAAGTGTTAGCGCTGTAATTACTGTTGCCATCGTGAACCCTTATCTTGTACAGACAGATCATTTTGTACAAGTCACCAGATTCCAGGCAGACAGGGTTACAAGGTTACAGACAGGGTTACAACCCAATGGTATGAATATTGATTTCTCCAACTTCAAGTAACCCCTGCATTCCCTCTCTCTCCATCCCTCCCCCACCCTAGTCGACCCAGCTTCTCGTTCTCGTCCAACAAACAGCTAACAGTGGCCTGTTTCCTTTATCATCCTTACTTTTTTGCATATCTTTCATTCATTGTTCTATGTCTCTCTACATCATCGTCTATATCTCTCGATTCCCTTTCCCGTGACTTTCAGTCTGAAGAAGGGTCTCGACCCGAGACGTCACCCATTCCTTCCTTCCAAAGATGCTGCCTGTCCCGTTGAGTTACTCCAGCTTTTTGTGACAATCTAGGGTTCAGATTCCCTTCATTAGCTGAGCATTGGTTGAATCTCAGAGCCTTTCATCAGTTTACACCTACTTCTGCCGCAAAATGAATGGCAGCTCAGTGAAAAATATAAAATGAATGAACAGCAACCAGATAAAGCCTGCATCTGTGTGCATTGATATAGTAAAAAGGCACGGATTTCATGAGGTATTATATTTGGCATAAACTCACTTAGCTGTCAGTGTGTGCCATATTTAATCTGCATATGCCACATCTGCAAAAGAAACTCTGGCTTATATAACATAGTGAAACAGAATATTGCTGCAGAGCTGTCTTTGATCAAATTAAAAGGCACTGTTGCCACAATTAATGCAAGTCCTTATGTATCTCCCACCATTTTTATGTTTTAATTACAACTTAATAAATTGAGAGCTACTCATGAAAGGCAGGAGGAAGAGAACGGAAAATTAGGGATCAATTAACATGATAAACTACTAAATATATTATTTTAAAAAAAAATATGCTAAAAATACTCACTATGTCCGGCAGCATCTGTGGAGAGAGAATCAACAGTTCATCAGATTTGGACGAGGATGGCTTTTTATATGACGCATAGAATGATAACAGGGAGGTACAAATTATTTGATGTGAGAAATAGACTGGAAACAAATTTTGAATGTGGAAGTAGAGAAAAATTAATGCACAAGATCATAAGAGATAGGAATAGAATTAGGCCATTCAGCCCATCAATTCAACCATGGCTGATCTATATCTCCCTCCTAGTCACTCAGTCACTCCCTCCTCTTCCCTCTCCCATCAGGCAAGAGATACGGAAGTGTGAAAAAGCACACTTCCAGATTCAGTAACAGTTTCTTCCCAGCTGTTATCAGGCATCTCAACCATCCTATCACCAACTAGAGAGCAGCCCTGAGTTCCTATCTCCCTCATTGAAGACCCTCGGACAATTGGAAACAGGTCCTTCAGCCCACCGAGACCACGCCGACCAACGATCTCCGCACACTAACACTATCCTACGCACACTAGGGACAGTTTACACTTATACCAAACCTGTATGTCCTTGCAGTGTGGGAGGAAACGGTAGACCTCGGAGAAACCCCACACGGTCATGGGGAGAACATACAAACTCCGTACAGACAGCACCCGTAGTCGGGATCGAACCCGGGTCTCTGTCGCTGCAAGCGCTGTAAAGCAGCAACTCTCCCTCTGCGTCACTGTCACCCTTTGAAACTTTGAAGATTCTGAGAGGATATTTTCCCTGAGCGGCAAGTCTAGAACTTCCAATCACACTATCACAGGTCTTTGATGATAGAACATTTCTTTATTTAAGTGACTAAATCAAAGGAATTATATTTTTCTCTCCGACAGCTGTGCATCCTCAGAATATATGTTTATCCTTTGATAGGGAGGAATTTTCTGGAGCATGTTGAAAGCTGTATTTGAGGAAAGATGGAAAATGTGATCTTAGTGAATGATGAAATGGCTGAATGCCTTATTTCTGATGTTGTTACATGCTGACAGAAATAGGCCATTTTACCCCATGGGTCTGTTCCACTATCCAATGAGATTGTACTTATTGTGCATATCAACTGTATTTAAATGGCATGACATCATATTATTTTATATACTTGGCTCCCCTCTCCCATCAGACAAGAGGCACAAAAGTGTGAAAAAGCACATCTCCAGATTCAGGGACAGTTTCTTTCCAGCTGTTATCGGGCAACTGAACCTTCCACTCGTCAACTGATTCCCCCATCCACCTCATTGGAGACCTTCAAACTATCTTAAATCAGACTTTATAGGACTTTATCTTACACTAAACATTATACCATTTATCCTGGTTCTGTACACTGTGGACAGCTTGACTGTAATCATGTATAGTCTTTTCAGGGATAGCATGCACCAAAACAGGGTGACACAGTGGTGCAGCGGTAGAGTTGCTGCCTCACAGCGCCAGAGACCCGGGTTCGATCCTGACCACAGGTGCTGTCTGTACAGAGTTTATACGTTCTCCCCGTAACCACTTGGGATTTCCCTGGGTGCTCTGGCTTCCTCCCACATTCCAAAGACATACAGGTTTGGAAGTAGGTTAATTGGCTTTGGTAAAGATTGTAAATTGTCCCTTATTTTAGTGTGTTGCGTGTGTTAGTGTAATAGGGATCACTGGTCGGCGTGGACTCGATGGGCCGATGGGCCTGTTTCTGCACTGCAATCACTAAACTAAAAAGCTTTACACTGTACATCAGTATATGTGACAATTTTAAGATTGGTGATTAGGCTAGCATTCATTTTTTTTTTTCGCAGTAAAGAGTCTCACACAATTTCTAATCTTTCTGTTGAAAAGTGTTTTCTAACATTTCTCCTCTGTGGTTTTGCATTGGTTTTCGACCCAAGGAGGGTCTCGACCCAAAACATCACCCATTCCTTCTCTCCAGGGATGCTGCCTGTCCCACTGTGTTACTCCAGCATTTTGGGTCTCTCCCTGGTTTTAAGATTGGTCTCTCTTTCCCACCACTTCTTTTCAACACCCAAAGTATTAACACCCCCTTAATCTTTTATCTTGCAAGTGATTTTTATAATCGCTCCTTGCAGTATTCTAAACATGAACAGCCTGCTAACATTCTTGCAAGGGCTCTTTGCTTTCAAGGATACAGTTCCCAGATGGTATGTGTGGTCCAGACCTTACAGTTACATGTCTTTATCAAGTCTTGTAGAACGGCAGCACAATCTTGTCCCCTTTATAATACCATAGAACTTCACTTGTGAAGGCTAATCTTCCTTCAGACATTTTGATTACCTGTTACACTTCACTTCCATATTTTCATGATCAAGCTGTATAGATGCTTTCATTTATTTGGGCCAGCATTGTCCCTTGCCTTTCCAATTCAAATTATGACCTTGGCATGGATAGGGTAAATCCTGTGTAACTATGTCGGTGCCAAAACGTGCAAAGCTCACCGTTTGACATGTTTTTACAAAATGTTAAATGGTCAGCTCGATTACAAGACCTACACCAAGCCCAAACCAATTAGCAGCAGACGTGGGCATTCGATCCAATTTGTGATTCCAGCTACCAAGACAGATGTGTACAGCAATTCGTTCTTCCCCCCGCACAATTAAAGCATGGAATAATCTTCACCCTACCATAGTTACCCAACCAGATGCAACTAAATTTAAGGTAGCTCTTTCTTCCCAAAACCCCTTTCTGGCTTAAGTCCTCCCTCCACCACCTCCAGTTTAAATTCCAATTTGGAATATTTTGGAGGACCAAGAACCAAGTACACTTGTGAACTACCTTGGTGAAGTCTGCTACATGATTTTTGCTGGATTGTATGCAAAACAAAGCATTCAGGTACATGTGACAATAAAGTATCGTTGAATCATTGAAATGAATCATTTTCCCCCAGAGTGGAAATGTCAGACTGCAGGGCAATATTTTTAAGGTGAGGGGGCAAACATTAAAGGAGATGTGCAAGGCATGTTTTTTTTTTGCACAGATGGTGGTGGGTGCTTGGAATGTGATGCATTCAGTGATATGCAGGGAATGGACTTAGCATGGATTGTGTGCAGGCAAATGAGATTAGTCGAGTTTACTTTAGTTTAATTTCCTTCAGTTTAATTTAGTTTATTATTGTCCGTGTACCGAGGTGCAGTGAAGAGCTTTTTTGTTGCATTCTATCCAGTCAGCAAAACGACTATACATGTATTACAATCAAGCCACCCACAGTGGACAGGTACAGGGTAAGTGTATAACATTTAGTGCAGGATCAAGTCCAGTAAAGTCTGATTAAAGATGGTTTGAACGTCTCTAATGAGGTAGATGGGAGGTCAGGACTGTTCTCCAGTAGGATGGTTCAGTTGCCTGATAACAGCTGGGAAGAAACTGTCCTTGAATCTGCAGGGAAGTTTAAATTGGCATCGTGTTCAGCACAAACATTGTGAGATGAAGGACCTCTTCCTGGGTTGTACTGTTTTCTGTTTTCTGTTCTAAAAAATATTACAATTTTGATTTTGATAGTAAAACAGGTTGCTCTAACCAATCCACTTGCACCAGTCAGGAGGAATTCTTACTGACAGAATAGTGCTTGTACAGCTAGACAATAGACAATAGGTGCAGGAGTAGGCCACTCGGCCCTTTGAGCCAGCACCGCCATTCAATGTGATTATGGCTGATCATCCACAATCAGTACCCCGTCTCTCCATATCTGTTAACTCCGCTATCCATAAGAGCTCTATCTAACTCTCCCTTGAAAGCATCCAGAGAACCAGTCTCCACTTCCCTCTGAGGCAGAGAATTCCACAGACTCACAACTCTCTGTGTGAAAAAGTGTTTCCTCATCTCCGTTCTAAATGACCTACCACTTATTCTTAAACTATGGTACCTGGTTCTGGACTCCCCCGACATTGGAAACATGTTTCCTGCCTCTAGCTTGTTCAAACCCTTAATATTCTTATATGTTTCAACAAGATCCCTTCTCATCCTTCTAAATTCCAGAGTATACAAGTCCAGCTGCTCCAATCTATCAACATATGACAGTCCTGCCATCCCGGGAAATAACCTTGTGAACCTACGCTGCACTCCCCTCAATAGCAAGAATGTCCTTCCTCAAGTTTGGAGACCAAAACCGCACACAATACTCCAGATGTGGTCTCACTAGGGCCCTATACAACTGCAGGATTACCCCTTTGCTCCTATACTCAACTCCTCGTATTATAAAGGCCATTCGCTTTCTTCACTGCCTGCTGAGGCCTATAGTCCTCGATTCCCCCTCATCCCTAGCACCCCCTCCACCTCCTCTTCACCCTCCCTCTTCTTTCCCCTGTCCTCCTCCACCCTCACCTCTCCCTCCTTTTCTTTTCCCCTACCCTCAGTCACTCCCTCCCCCCACTCCTCCCTCCATTACTCCTCTCCCCTCCCTACCCCCCTGCTCTCCTTCTATCTCCCTGCTCCCCCACTTGTCACCTGACCCCCTATCCCACTCCCCCAATCTCCCTCCTCACCTCCCCCACTCCCCCCCTCCTCTCCCTCTATTCCCCACTCCCTACCTCCCCCACTTCCCCCCTCCTCTCCCTCTATCCCCTTCCTCCCCCACTCCTCATCTCCCCCTATCCCACCCCCCACTCTCCCTCCTCACCTGTAGTCCTTGCCCCGGATCCCCCTCCTCTCCCTCCCTGCGGGCCAGCCCTGGGTACCGCTACTCTCCATCCCCGCGGGCATGGCACGGGTGCTGTTCCTCTTCCTCCCGCAGGCTTGTCCTGGGTCCAGTTCCTCTCCTATACCCCCGCTCTCCCTCCCCGTGGGCTCAGAGCAGCAGCCCCGGGTACTGCTCCTCTCCCTCCCCACGGGAGGCGTTGTGTCCAGTTGTGAGGCGAGGAAAAAAAAAATGGCGGTCTGAAATCGTGCAAAGGCCTTTGTGACGCCAGTCAAGAAAAAACGGCGCGTGGGGGCACTGTTTTATTTTTTTTAGCTTTAAAATCTCAATAACTCGTAAAATATGGCATAAATCTGAAGGAAACTTAATTTTTACACATCACAGAGTAAGGTGGTGCAAAAATCGTAGCGCTCTCGCGTACTGTTTTTGCGCAAATATAGGTACAAAGCGGCAAAAAAAAAAACGAGAGAGTAAAAATGCAGAAACAGGCTCTTCGGCCCACCGAGGCCGTGCTGACCAGCGACCTCCCCAATCCCCCCTACACACACTAGGGACAATTTTACAGCTTACCAAAGCCAATTAACCTACAAGCCTGTATGTCTTTGGAGTGTGGGAGGAAACCAGAGCACCCATAGAAAACCCATGCCTTCATGGGGAGAACGTACAAACTCCATACACACGGCACCCGTAGTCAGGATCGAACCAGGGTCTCTGGCGCTGTAAAGGCAGCAACTCCACCAGCAACTCAAACCCACAAGATTATTGCTGGAGAAACTTAGCGGGTGAGGCAGCATCTATGGAACGAAGGAAATAAGCGACTGAAGAAGGGTCTTGACCCGAAACGTCGCCTATTTCCTTCGCTCCGTAGATGTTGCCTCACCCGCTGAGTTTCTCCAGCATTTTTGTCTACCTTAGATTTTCCAGCATCTGCAGTTTCTTCTTAAACAAGAATAGTGCTGATCTTTTACCTCAGTGCCACTTTTCTAGACTAACCCGATATATCTAATGGTCCCTTGATGTCTGCATATCTATTGTTTGAACATACTCAGCCACTGAGCTTTGCAGCCCTTTTGGGGAGGGAATATGCAACTCCCAAGTGAAAGAAAATTTTGTCAGTTCCAAACAACCAGCTACTTAGTTTGGGGCAATGATTGATTCTTGGTTCTGGACATCCAAACCAGAAAAAAAAAACATGACTTTGCATCTTCCTTGTCAAACCCCGTTAGAATGTTGTAAATTTAAACATGATCGCCTCTCATTCTTCTAAACTTTAGAGGTTACATGTGGTGTCTGCTTAACCTCTCTTCATTGGCGCCACAGTGCTATGTGCAGCTGATAGTGCTGCTGTCCCAGGTTCGATCCTGACCTCGGGTGCTGTCCGTGTGGAGGTTGCATGTTCTCCCTGTGACCACGTGGGTCTCCTCTGATTTCCTTCTTCAACCCAGACTTGCGGCTCATCGGTACATTGGCCTCTGTAAATTGCTCCTAGTGTATAGATGCGAAAACGGGATAGCATAGAGCCACTGTGAATGGGGGTTCGATGGTCAGTGTGCACTTGCTGGGCTGAAGGACCTGTTGTCGTATCTCATCGATCAATCGATCAGTCGATCAATTGATCAGCCAAACAACAATTGATCAGCCAAATTGATCAGCCAATCAATCAATCAACTAATCAAATCAAATCAAATCAAATCAATCAGATGAATCTTCGTTGCTTTCCCTCCCATGCAAGTGTATCCTTTCAAATCATATTCAAGGACCAATTATGGCTGCTTCAACTATCTAACAAATTTAAATAATATGTAGTTTTAAAAACATCATCCTTTCCAGTTAATGTATATCAAATACTGGGCAAGGTACTTAGGAACAGCAGTGGGGCAGCACAGTAATGCAACTGTGGAGACCGCGGTTCGATCCTGACTACAGGTGCTGTCTGTTACGAGATTCTTCTCCCTATACGCGCAGGTGTTCCTCTCCCCGCATGCGCCCAGGTGCTCCGGTTTCCTCCCACACTCCGAAGATGTACAGGTTTGTAAATAATTTAGCTTCGGTACAATTTGTAAATTGTGTGTGCAGGATAGCGTTGGTGACTGCTGGTCGGCATGGAGTCGGTGTGCCGAAGGACTTGCTTCCGCGCTGCACCTCTAAACTAAATTAAGCATCGTTCTATTAATATATGTGACATTCATCTAATTATGGCAAATCTAAGAGCAGCAAAGATTATAACAGCTTGGTTTGGGAACAGCTCTGCCCAAGATCACATGAAATCGCAGAGAATTGCAAAAGTAGCCCAGTCCATCACACGGACCAGACTTCCCACCTGTGACTCAATCTACACTTCACGCTGCCTCAGAAAGGCAGCCAACGTAATCAAAGACTTGTCCCACCCCGGTGCCTTCTTCTCCCTGCTCCCATCCAGCTGAAGGTACGGAAGCTTGAAAGCCAGTCCCACCAGACTCAGGAACAGCTTCTCCCCCTCTGTGATCAGGCTACTGAATGATCCGTCCATATGCCAGGGTACAGTCCGGTTCACTTCCACCCCACTGTGGACATTGGACTTTGTCTGTGGAACTGGTGCGCTACACAAACCAATGCCGCGATTGAATGGCGGAGTAGACTTGATGGGCTGAATGGCCTAATTCTGCTCCTTCAACTTATGAGCTTATGAGATGCAGAGAACTGCATCTTCCCCTTTGACTTGATTGGCTTTATCCCTTGGAGCGCAGGGGGATGAGGGGTGATCTTGTGAAAATCATGAGAGGTATAGAATGGGTAAACACACCGAGTCTTTTGACCAGAGTAGGGGAATCGAGAACCAGGGCACATTAGTTTAAAAGTGAGGGGGGAAAGATTTAATGGGAACCCGAGGGGTAACTTTTTTACACAAAGGATGGTGGGTGCATGGAACAAGCTTCTGGAAGAGGTAGTTGAGACAGGTACTATCGCAACGTTTAAGAAACCATATGGACAGGTGCATGGATCAGGTCGATTGTGCGGGATATGGACCTAAAGCAGGCAGGTGGGACTAGTGCAGATGGGACATGTTGGTCAGCGTGGGCAAGTTGTTCACGGTGTGACTCTAACTGGTTAGCACGCAAAGCTTTTCGCTGTACCTCGGTACGCGTGACAATAACTAAACTCAACTATGACTCGATGTAGATTGTTATCTGATCTGATTAGAGCTTTTCGCTGCACTTCAGCACACGTGACAATAATAAACAAAATAAGTCTAAATCTGAACCTGAGCGAGCACGAGCAGTCGTAATCGCGTACATAGGAAACCTTTACAACTATAATTGTGGGGATCAATCAAAGGAACTGCAGTCGGCACTGATAGCAAAGTGAAGACGTGTTGGTGCAGGCTCTGCTGGGTGAAGTGACAGGCTAATGAATGATAATATTACAATACACAGGAGCTTTCCAATGCGGTACAACAGATGGTACAGCGACTTGTAGCAGTCTGAAGCTTCAGGAGTCTGACGCACATAAAGGGATAAAAGATAGCGTGAGGACGGTCTACAAGGCTTTTCTCGTTTAGAACAGTAGGCCATATTGCTTTATTAGAGGTTAGATTCATCTGTCATGCTCCCACAGGAGAGATGTACATAAAGGACCTATGGATTGAAGATAGGATTGCAATATGAAACAGCGATTCATGTCTCGTTCAAATTAAAGTTCCAGTGGAACTGTATTGTGGAACTGTATGGAATTGTATTCAATTTAATGAAATGGGCTGGATCTAACTTCAGCTGGGCAGTTGATGTCAATCACCACTTTTTAGTTTTAGACTTTTAGACTCTAGATATTTTAGACTTTAGGGGTAGAGGCCCTTCGGCCCACCTAGTCCGTGCCGACCGGTGATCACGCTGCACACGAGCACTATCCCACACACCAATGGCAAATTACAATGGTACCAAAGCCAATTAGCATGCAAACCTGTACGTCTTTGGAGTGTGGGGGAACCCGGAGCACCCGGAGAAAACTCAAGCAGGTCACAGGGAGAACGTACAGAGTACTCCATGCAGACGGCACCCGTGGACAGGATCAATCCCGGGTCTCTGGCGCTGTACGGCAGCAACTCTACCGCTGCGCAGCGTGTCGCCCCAAGTGGATGAGGTTGCTATTCTTATCTTTATCTCAGGCTATCTTAATTTCATAAAATATGGATGTCCATTCAGCCTATCAAGGCTATGCTGGTTCACAGAGCAATCCCATTATTCCCATTCCTCTCCACTGTTTCCCTCTGCAGAGGAAATGTAGCTTTAATGTTGAAATATGTCGGGATGTGTTTAGTTTAGATTAGTATAGTTTAGAGACACAGCATGGAAACAGGCCCTTCAGCCCACTGAGTCCGCACCGACCAGCGATCCCCGCACACTAACACTATTCCACACACACTAGGGACAAATTGCTTTACATTTAGACCAAGCCAATTAACCTACAAGCCTGTACATCCTTGGTGTGTGGGAGGAGACCAAAGATCTCAGAGAAAACCCACGCGCTCACGGGAAGAACGTACGAACTCCGTACAGACAGCACGTGTAGGTAGGAATTAACCCGGGTCTCTGGTGCTGTGAGGCAGCGTCTCTACCGCTGTGCCCAGTGTTTGAATTTCCACGCATCCAGGGCGATGAAGACAAAGAGAAGCCTCTTCTTCAAAGTGTTAGGACAAAGTGTGAAGGACCATCATCGCTCAATGTTGCTCCAGGCGTTAAATGAACTTGCTGGTTAAATGAAGACGAGCATACAAGTTGGGAAAAAAAGATGGTGGGAACCTGTAGTAAAAAGGATCTGCAGATGCCTATTTATACCAAAGATAGTAACTCAGCGGGTCAGGCAGCATCTCTGGAGAACATGCATCAGCAATGTTTCGGGACCACTCAGCCTGTGGTCATCTGTTGCCAGCTCTGATTTGTCCTGGTCTTTCCTTGCCTCAGTTTCTCTCCCCTCCCCCATCACCACTATAATCAGACTGAAACAGGGTCCCGACCCGAAACGTCACCTCTCCATTTTCTCCAGAGATGCTGCCTGACCTGCTGAGTTTAGTTCAATTTAGGTTAGAGATACAGTACAAGTCTGCACCAACCATGGTCGGCACGGACTGGAAGGGCCGAGAGGGCCTGTTTCCGTGCTGTAATTATTAACCAGCGATCCCTAAACATTAACACTATCCAATATACACTTGGGACAAGTTACATTTATACTAAAAAAAAACCCTACAGGTTCCCACACGGTCACGGGAAGAACGTACAAACTCCACACAGACAGCACCCATAGTCGGGTTCGACCCCAGTCTCTGGTGCTGGAACCGGGAGGCAGCAACCCTACTGCTCTGCCACTGTGTCTGCTAAGTTACTCCAACAATTTTGTGTCTATCTGTGGAAATCTGAATCTGTTGTTTTCGTTGTAAAGGCATAATGAGGTTTAACGGAAACATATGTGGCTGTCATGTGGATAGCAAGTAACTTGGGGAAGAATGCTTGAATAGGTACAAAATATTGTTGCTCTAAGGAACAACAGAAGCATTGAAGAGCAGTCAATTAAGGCCAGGAAATTACATTGCGTGCTTCACAAGTAAAATTTTACTTACCCTGGAGTGAAATGCAATTATGAACTTTTCAGGGCCATTTTATCTTTCTCCACAAATTCAATCAAGTCTCTGTGTTGTTTGTGCTTGCATGTTGGATGTGATTTTCACCTCAGATGGTCAAAGTATTACACCTTTCCATATGTAATACTGCTTTTGGGCTATTGCGGGAGAAATTAAATCATGTCATACATTATCTGATAGTCACAAACCTGTACGTCTTTGGAGTGTGGGAGGGAACTACAGCACGCAGAGAAAACCCACGTGGTCAATGGGAGAACGTACAAGCTCTGTACAGACAGCACCTGTAGTCAGGATCGAACCTGGGTCTCTGGTGCTGTAAGGCAGCAACCCTACCGCTGCGCCACTGTGCTGCTTAACATACACTTTACATAAAATGCTGGAGTAACTCAGCAGGACATCCAGCATCTCTAGAGGGAAGGAATGGGTGATGTTTCGGGTCGAAACACTTTGGCCTGTTGCGCTAAGTTACGATACGATACAATAGAACTTTATTTATCCCAGGAGGGAAATTGATCTGCCAACAGTCATAAAACACAAGATAGATGGAGCATGAAATTAAAGTGACGAGTGGAAATGATTGGGGATAAGCAACGATTGGGGAGTCAGTCTACCCCACAACAGCATTTTGTGTCTATCTTCGTTGTAAACCAGCATCTGCAGATCCCCCCCTACACTGCAGACGGTGAAACAGGGATTGTGAGTGTGTTGTGATGTTTCTCTGGCTCAATGCCGTTTGTGGTCTGTGTTGCAGGTAGCTCTTCGCGGTGGCCTTCGCCGCATTGCGAGTGCGGCTGCGGGAACGACAAGGGCGAGAGGGATGGCGACAGCGTGACCTCCTGCAACGAACTGTCCACCTCGAGCTGCGACAGCCAGTCGGAGGCCAGCTCCCCCCAGGAGACGGTCATATGCGGCCCGGTCAGCCGGCAATCCAACATCCAGACCCTGGACCGGCCGGCCAAGAAAGGGCCGGTGCAGCAGGTCCAGCAGAGCGAGTTCCGCAGGAAAAGCGACCTCCTGAGGACACTCACCGGTGGATCCAGGGAGTCCAACTCCGGCAAAAAGAAAGTCAAAGAGAAACTGACTATTGAGGAAGAACTCGAGAAATGCATCCAAGATTTTCAAAAAATTAAAATACCCGACAGGTTTCCGGAGAGAAAGTATCCATGGCAACTTGACCTGCTGAGGAAGTACCATCTATAGGATGTGGGCCAAAGTCCTTGCACTGAGACCCTCGGGCTTGGACTGCCTTCCCTTCTATGCTCGTGGGTTCTCCAATGTTCCCTGTTCCTAGGCTGTGCACCTGGACCCTCATTGCTCTGTGTCTCCCCTTCTCTGAGTTTAAGACCGCTTCCACCTCTCATCGCCAACTGGTTTTCTAAAGTGTTAATCCCTTGCGCCAAGTCCTGAACTAACGTTGGACAAGGTCCAAGTGGGAGCCATTGCTTGAGTTTCCAGATCATTTATTTGCTGCCGATCAAAA